>VDFB02373365.1:57053206-57067942 GCA_007258455.2 Sequoia sempervirens | reverse complement strand
ATATAACACTAGGAACAACCCGCAACCAAGACAAACAACTCCAACATCCCTCCTATTGCCTCAACCTATCTTGCCTAGTGCTCCTTGTTTTCCTTTACAAATTGGAAAGAAGTATGATCTTGTTGAGAAAATTAAGAATGTTCTTGCTAAGATATCCTTATGGTACCTTATTCAAACCTCATCAAGTTATCATAACATGCTTCAAATTTCTTTACAACAAGTTCCTACCCCTCCTAATGTGCAACCAAATGATGTGGCAGCCAAAATTCAAACTACAACTCCAGTCAACTTAGGAATTACCTTCCATCAAGATGAGTTACCTTTGTTAGAAGAGAAAAAACAAAATGAATATTTCATTATTATAGCTCATGTTAATTGAATTGGGATAAAGAGAACTCTTGTTGACAATAGTTCGACCCTTAATATGTGTAGTGTGAGCCTTTTGGAGAAGATTCCTATGGATAAGAGTGACATTGTCCCTAATTCTTTGTATATTCATGGGTTTGATAACATAGGAAAATAACCACTTGGTGTGATCACATTATCTATTAAAGTTGGGAAGGTCACTTTACAAACTCTCGTCCATGTATTGCCTCATGATCTTTCTTACAATCTCCTATTGAGCAAACCATTGATTCATGCAGTGAATGGGCTGCCTTCTACTCTTCATCGTAAAATGAAGTATGTCTACAAAAACAAAGTGTATACAATCAAAGATGACCCTGAACCAAATAGTTGTTTGAACATTGAGAAAGGCAAGGAAAATCCTTTGAAAACATTGACACCAACTACGCAAGTGGAACATGCGCAAGAGAGAAAAAGAGAAGCATATTGAAGAAGTTACGAAGTTATTGGAAGATGATTGGGGTTCCTTAGATTTCACACCTACATTCATGGGGGAATACAACATCATAACAAAGGAGTCTTGTTATGCAGTTTTGCACACACGCCCCACTTGGAGTAGGGACCCTCTTTTCGCGATGTCTTTTGACCTTTGGTTTTTATTGGATTTGTCTTTTAAAGGTCTTGAGATGTTGGTCTTGCCTTGAGGTTTGAATTGGTTAAACTTGGGTTTTAGTTGAAATCCGGGTTTTGACCTGGGTCCGGGATTTTCTAGCTCAGTCGGATTTTCCCGGGTCCTGGTCCGTTGTCTAATTATTGTTGAATTTTTCAAAGTCCAGGTTTTTGCTTGAATCCAGGATTTTCTGGTCTGAGCGGATTTTCCTGAATTTCGTTGAAGTCCCGAAGGGTGTCAAATCTGCGGAATTCATGCTCACCCGGATTGTCCGCCTGGCTTGGTTTTTCCCAGAATTCCATTTTGGGCTCGGGTTTCCAGATTTCCTCGGTATGTCTTGTCACTCATTAATGTTTGAAGTACGTTTCTCTGGCGTGAGTGCAGGTGGATTTAAAGGCCTTTTGGCATCCTTTTGGTTTCATTATTCATTTTCTATTTGCTCTGGTGCTTGGAGTTCTTCATTTTGAGCTTTGATTGTTGAATTCGAGCGGCTTGCGTGTGGATTGCTTGAGCATTGGTGTCAAGTTTTTCGTTGCTAGGGCATACTATTTCGCAGTCACCTCTTCGAGTTTGAGCTTCGTTCAGAATTGATCCATGGTAAGTCATTGTTGGCCCCTCCTTTTGTTTGCACTTTGATTGAATCTTTCGAGTCGATTGGTAGCCACTTCAGGTCGGCCCTTGCTTGCTTTATGGTTATGTATTTGGCAAAGTAGGGTTTGACCCACCTTTCCACGGGCTTTATCACCTGCACTATGCATGCTTTAGTTTATCAATTGAGTGTCAGATATACCCCTGTAGATAGGTGTTTTGGGTAGGACCTTGCCTTCTAGGTGTGTAATCTGTTATATTTCGTGAAGGTTAGGGTTTCAGTTTATTTCCCTAAATTTGCTAAGCTCGGTGGATTTATCGCGAATTGCATGCCTCGTGCTTAGCTCAAACTTGTTTATACCTTGTGAGATCCCAGTGCTTCAGATTGATCATTTTGAGAGATAGTGTTTGAAATTTCAAGCTTACCCTAGCTTTCATGGTGGAGGTCTGGTTATTAAATTTAGGGCATCATTGTTTCGCCATGAAAATCAGTCATTTGGGAGTCTTGGGAATCCAAATTCATGTGCAGGCGAAGTTTTGCTTATTGGGATCGATTTTATGTCCATTGGAATCCAAGTAGGGAAGTTTGTGCGATTATTTGGTCAGTCGCCTGCGCGTTAACAATCATCGGGTTTTCGAGGTATCCGCAAAATTTTTGTGCACCCGGATTTTCCCGGTTTCTGTCAAATCCACAGAGTATGATAAATTCTGGAATTTTGAGCTGTCCACGGAAATCTGACCTGTCCGGATTTTTTCGGTTTCTTGCCTAGTTCCATTTCCTTTCGATTTTCGATGTTAGGGGTAATGAAGTAAATGCTAAGTGGTGACCTTTTGTTTCCAATCAATAAATTTCATGATAGTCACACAACCTTTTGACCGAATTAACGATTTATTTAAGGAATAATGTCTTGGCAGCGGAAGTCCGTCTGGGTCGGATTTCTTCGAATTTCGCCCCGACTGGATTTTCCCAGTTTACTTCATTTTTCCGGATTACTTCTTTTTTCCAGAATTTCAAAGATTGATGATTAGTGATGGATATTAATTGTTTTATGTGGTTTCAAGCTAACCTTTGATTGGAATATGGATGATAGTTGGGTACTCATGAGGCTCTTTTGTAAATGCAGGCTGAATCAAGTAAAGCTACGGAAAGAAAGTCTAAGGGTGACACTGAAGGATCCTCAGTTACGGATGCAGAGAGATTGAGGCTGGATACAAAGAGCCAGATGCCTGACAACAAGATAGCTTCAGTATGGTCTGAGGTCTCTGACACTAATGTAGGGGCATGGAGGTATGAGGAATTCAAGGCAAGAACAACTCAGAAAGATCTATCGGCCCTGACCAAGGGGATGATGAAGTTTGGACTGGTCCATGTAGCAGGATTCCCCCCTGCAGTCCAGTGTTACGAATTGATATTAGAATGTGCCCGGCAATATGAATTGACACACAGAGGGTCGTTAGCACTGAAGGAAGGGTCTTAGCGAACTTCAACCCGGTTTCTATTGCCCAAGCTTTTGACATGCCAGACTTGCCATGTGTGTGTGCCTTGGACATGGACCTGGCCAGAACTTACTATGAAGATGAGCCCACCAAAGCCCAGCAGATGATTAATTCTTGGTTGGAGAAACCGAAGTCTCATTTTTCCAAACTTCCCAAGCAATTACATCAGATCAAATTCAGACCAGACATATATGATGCAATCACACTATTGAGCAGAGTGGCCGGTTTGAAGAGTGTTGGAGTACTGGAGAACTGGATGGTGCATGTGATCAACAAGATTGAACAAGGTATTAACTACCATTGGGCAGGACTCATCAGTGCAATGATTGATAGACAATTGAGAGATGTGTTGGAGATGAAGAAGTTTACTATGTCCTCCTATGTGATATATGTGTTGGCTAGATTCTACCCACACAGGGGTCTGAATCCGAAGGGGACGTTTGGGCAGGATATAGTCTATGAGATATACCCGGAATTGCACCTAGGACATCAGAACTATAGAAGAGTAAATGATGCATTTACAATGCATATCACTAGGCTGCTCCAAAATGCAGAGCATGTGAGATTATCCGATGGAGCTAAGGAGCTAATCAAAAAATATGGAGCTTGGTTCATACAATTTCCCACCTTCTCTTATATCAGAATTGACAGATGTCAAACTGCTCCATACAGGTTGCCTAGGTATCCTACTGACCACATTGTGCTATTGGAGGTTACGAGGAAGATTTGTGACTTTGATGCTATTGTTAAAAAGGCAAAGCATAAGACAGGGTTTGGTGGAGATTTCCCTCTGAAAATTAGCATAGTTGAGGTTTGTCCTTCAATTCAATCAGCACATACATCAGGGGATGAATTGAGTGCTTATGGTTTCTCTTTCCATTCCAAGAGGACAAATTTTGACATCACTGGAGAAGCACAGAAGAAGGCTACCAAAGAATACCATCACAAGGATGACTTACAAGATTACTGGGCGAACATCAAAGATGATTTTGAGGCAAGGAAGAAAAGATACTCTAGGCTTCCAGTTGATGTGATCAGACTGTACAATGTCAAGTTGATCCCTGACCAGTTAGAGGATGACGGGAATCTGGTGCAAGATCATGCATATGAGTCGGTCAAGGATAGATCAATTGGAGAGGTAAACTAGGCTGAAAATGAGGTAACTGAGTTGGAAGACCTAATGGCCCCTGTCATGAAGTTTACTAAGTCATGGTTGAAGCACAAAGTATGGGAACTTGAAAGCGAGAAGGTATCTTGTACCTTCAATTTAATGGGAAATATGAATCCTCTTTCCACCTCAGAGGAATCTGGTGAGGATGATTCTAAAGGAAAAGCTAAAGGAAGCTCACCTTTCAAGATCAAAATCAGAGGCCCAAAGGAAAGTGATCCCGAACAGAAAAGGAAACCAAAGGGAAAGAAGAGAAGCTGAACCTTGAGAATAGGTAAGTCTATAGAGGAGGAGGAACTTGAGCAAGTAGAGAAAGAAGATATCCCTCTAGAGCCGAAAAGGACAAGGACAACTAGAGGCTCAAAGAAGAAAGATCAAGAAACCTCCAAGGATAAGGAAAAGCCTCCAGTGGTTGAAGTGGAAATCTTGGGAGAGAAGACTAAGGTTTATTCAAGGAAATCAAGGACTCCATCTCCCAAGGAGACCCTACAAAAAGCAGATCCTCTTCCAATGGCGTCCACTGTGGAGCAACAAAAGGCTACTTCCCCTTCACCAAGTGTACCTGAGCAGGTGACTCCTGAAGAGCATGAGACTAGTGGAGAGGCAGAACCATTCAAGGAAGGAGAACTCTTTGGTGTAGCAGCTGAGCTTGAAGTTGAAGATGTAGAAATGCACCCTTCTCCATTGGTACAGTATGAGGATTCTCCTACGAGCAGCAAGAACAACAGATCCCCTGAGAAGGAGGATGCCTCTGATAAGACCCCATCACCTCTGCAAGAAGAGGAGCCCGAGCTAGGTGATCAAGGTGATCAGTCTCATGAGGCAGAAAAGGATGAAACAGCAGAACCACATGAGGAGGCCAAGACAGATGAAATCCGGGTGGATCCTGCTGTCCCGGATTGGTTGGATAAGGAAATTACAAGAAAGAAACAAGTTATTATTGAGGATACCCCCCTTGATTGGGATGAAATGTTGGCCAAGATTGGTAAAGGTAAGAAGAAGAAGATGGCTAAGGTAGTTTCAAGGATAGAAAGAGATGAAGCTAGTAACAGGGCCATTCACATTGCCACCCCTGCTGTGGATAAAAGTAAAGATGAGGTCACTGGAAAAGATTACAATGTACAGACCATCAATCTTGGACCAGCTTCTATGGAGCAGGATATTGAAGAGTACGAAGGGTCCAGTGCAGTAATAATTAGGAGATTAAGGAAAGAGACACAGTCCAAGCATGAGCTTAAAAGGGAAAATGAAAGGCTTAAGAAGTGTCTAGAAGACTTGATGAAACCTTTGTAATCTCTGCACCCATCTTCTTCTGCTGCTACTGGTTTCTTGCCTAAGGAAACTATTTCTGAAATTGAAAGGATGAAAGCTTCTACCCAGACTACAATAGATTGGTTGAAAGATGTACAAGTGAAAGGAGATGATGCAATAAAGGAAATCCTTTCAATTGGAAAGGATGCAGTAAGAGCTAAAGACTTGTCAGAACATGTCTTATCTCAAGACAGGGAGGATATTGACCTTCTATTGCAGAAATCTAAAGTGATTATGGAGTATGGTAAAAATCAATTGGTTGTAGATGGAATTCTTCCTTCATCTAGACTTAATGAGCCTTGGGAATGGTTCGAGGCCTTACAAATTCGACAGAAAGCCATCAGGAAGATCCATAAACGAAAGAAACAGATAGATGGTGATCTGACTAATGTTTATGAGGGATGTATTGCATTCTTTGAAATAATGACTGGTAGGAGGAAGATTGCCCCTAAGTACCTGAGCCTAGAACAATTGAGGGAATGGTGGCATGATGTCTATGCTCCTGATTCTGAAAATGTTATAACAGGGCACCAACTAGATGATGCAGCAACTTACTTGGCTGTGGTAGACAAGTATCAGGCGAATAAAGGTGAGTGGGATAAAATTGTTAAACAGTCGAGGGAAGAAATTGGCTCTATTGAATGTCGGCTCAAGATCCTACCTTTGCCGCCTGTTGCTGAGTTGGATGGTGTATTTTTGAAGGTTCAGGATCAGAACAAGGATAAGGGAGGCGGTAGTTAATACCAATTTTGAGATTTGTGCTTCCCTATTATTATAGGGCATGTGTTGATCCGGGCTGCATTGGGGAATGTGTTTGGGCTGACCTTGATGATGTATCGGCATTTAATGTGTGCCTTATTTTGAAATTCCTGAGGCCGATTTGTTTTGGCTATTTCTTTATTTTGTAAATGTTTGGCTGGGCCGACATGTTTTGAGGATTCTCTATAAAGGGGCATTCCTGCCTCATTGTAAGGGGTCAGTTAGTTGAAAGATAATAGAGACAAGCTAGATTAGAAAAGAGTTAGAGCATTCTGTAGCAAAGATAATAGTTATTTTTTAAAGCAAATATTGTAAAGAAAATATTGTAACACAGAACATTGGAATTGTTGCTACATTTTGGGCGATCTAATACAATTGAAGGCATTGTGGGCTAAAAGCACAAAGTTGTGTCACACTTTCAGCCAACTTATCAACACAACTGAATTTAAATATTTCTAACTAAAAATCAATTTTGGTCAAACATATGATCTAGTAAGATTCATTCTAGCTAAGTTAGATGCTTCCACAACTTTTTAAACTAAAATTGTTGGCTAAAAATGTATGGAGCACCACTTTGAGTCCAATTTACGAAAAAAATTAAATTATTTGAAAAACTTGAAGTTTCAATAACTCCTACTAATGTAAAACAACATTTTAAAAAAAATATAAAAAATACCCTTTTGTAGATCCATAAGTGTAGTTTTCAAAAATATATTTATTTTAATAGTTTAATTATTTTTATATTTTATATTTTATTTTTACTAAAAGTAGGTTTTCAACACAAAATATTAGGTTGATTAATATGCCAAGGAAAAATACTAAAACTTATTTTAAAAAATTGAAAAAAATATGATGCACTAGCTAAAAGAATCTATTTTAAGATGGTATAATTTTGTTTCCATTTTAGATAAATATTTAATATGAAAGTTGACATCCGATGAAAACAGTTGTTTTTTGATTCACACACATTTTAATATTTATTTAAAAATATATATTTATCAAAATGGGAAAAAAATATATCCATGCACTAAAATTTCAAGTTATAAATACACACAAAAAATTTGAAAGAAAAAAAAATTACTATAAAAAGTTTGACGTCCCATGCAACTTCATTTTTCAGCATTTTATAAGCAACTAAATTATAGTTTAATTTATTAAAAACTAGTTTAAAATAATTTTTTATATTTTGTTAAAAAATAAAAACATAAAATATACTAAAAAATACATATTTCACTAGTTTACATCATTTCAAAATTCAAAACATATATGCAACTTTTTAGTGATTCGAGTTTAAAAATTGGATCAGCATTGGCCATTTCCTTTATAAAGTGTGACACAACTTTGTGCTTTTACCCTGACATGGTTTCTCTGGTGAATTCTTTTGTGTTAGTTTATCTTGCATGGTTCTTGTTGTTCCATCATTTGAAATTGCTTAAAGATCTAAGTTTTAGTGTTAGATTTAGAATTAGATTAGTTCAGTGAATAATGTCAATGATTTCATACTTGGAATGTTTGTAGCAATCTCTGGTCTATACTCCCAGTAACTATCTGATTGTAGTAGGCTGGTGAAGTCAACCTGGACCATATATCTATTTTTTGCTTAGTTCGATTGTGGATGAAATTCTATGATTTGAAAATCTATATACCTTAGAAGATTGCACCGTTCTTGTGATATTGCACTATGGGTTAAGCAAGGATTGGTTATTTGAGATTGGTCCATCCCAGATATCTGTCATTTGCATTGTTCATCCTGGAAATAGTTTAGATCTCATTATATCTCTGCACCCTTATCTTTTGCTATTTCTTTATCATTTGGTTAGACTTAGGATCTAAGATCATCATATTGCAAGATTTGATAAATTGGAAAGATATAGTCTGCTTGTAGTAAGGTCTGATTGTGATTACCAACATTTTCACATATTATCTGACTTGTTTATGCATTGTCATGACCTGACACCCGAGAGACCTTGGGGTGATTTTCAGTGAGTTATTGTTGAAGATTACTTTTCAAGAGAGATAGGATATTGTATTATGTCTGAGTTGTTGCTGTGAAAAAAATACCATCAACAAGTCTAAAAAGGGAAAAGAAAAAGCAGTAATGTCAACACAAAATTTGAAAGCATCCACTTCAACCACTTTAGTGTTGCAAGGTGTCGCCCTTGGTCTCCTCGGTGTGGGCTAGCACAACACTTGGGCTTTGTGACATGGTTTAACCACCTCCTATAGATCTTGGATCTTGTATAAATTTGATGGTTGTATTGGGCATTAACAAGTTGATATTTTGGTGCAACGACAACCACTTGTCCAACAATTGGTATTAGAGTCGAGGTCACAGGTTTGAACCCCTCGCTTGCACTGGGGGTATTGTTGCAATGTGTCACCCTTGGTCTCCTTGACGTGGGCCAATGCAATGCTTAGGCTTCATGACATGGTTTAACTGGCTCCTATGGATCTTGGATCTTGTATAAATTTGGTGGTTGTATTGGGCATTAACGGGTCGATCTTTTGGTGCAATGATAGTCGCATGTGCATCATTTAGAAGAAAAGACTACATGAAAAACTTTGATGAAGTTGATTATGAACAACCACCGAATCTGAAAGAAATGAAAAAGATTTATGGAAGAGGTTATGAACTTATGAAACAACTTGGGTATAATGGAAAAGGATGTGGTGCTAGAGAACAAGGTATTTGTGTCCCTATAGAGCCTCACACACAAGAAATGACTAATGGTCTTGGTTATTGTCCCTCGAAAGAAAAAAAAAAAGAAAAAAAAGCCTTAACTCAATATCAACAATCTTACAAAAGATTCTTCTAAGCCAACTTTAACCTTGGTGCATCCCGAACTGATAGAAACTAGTGGTCTTGGTTATTATCCTTTAAAAGAAATGAAAGAATTAAAGGAATCTTCACTTAATATCAATGTCATCACGCAAAACACTAATGATTAGAGTTCATTAGATTTTATACCCTCCTTTAAAGAAGAGTACAAAATCTCACCATCTAAAGAGTCTTGTGTCAATATGACACCTTGTACTAAGCAAGAGATATCTTTGTCGCAAAGTAAAGGAACATCTTCTACTATTGATCAAGAGAGTATCTTTTTGAGACTCCTCCAATATCATTTGATATCTCTCCCTCCAAGAATACGAAAGAAATTTTACAACAAGAATTCATTTTGTGCATGTCATAGAGTTCATGTTCATTCTACTAATGAATGTAAGGCTTTGGGTAATAAAATTCAACATCTTAAGGATTGTGGTGCTCTTCCTTGTGTTGAAGCACCTAGTTCCTCTAATTGATACTGATTTTCATGTTTCTCATCAATCATCTCAGCTCACCCTTGTCTTTCACTAAGTGGGGGCAAGGGGGTTAGGTAGCCTTGTCCTCAGATGGCACTTGTCATTGTCTATTTTGGCTAGTTGAATGCCTTCCATGTATATATAAGAACAAGCTTGGGATATGGATGACATGCCTTAAGTTGGCTCACATGTGATGTAGTGTGTTTAGCATTGCATTCTTGGGGGCAACTCCTTATTCATGATGTAGCTTCATTCGGGAACATATGACTTGTAATAGGGATTTTTGAATAAGCTTTCATGTCTTCTTCTACTTTAAAGCGTATTTCTCACAGCAATGGTGTTAGCAATTACTTTAAATTGGGGACATACATCAACACTCATATTTCACTATGTGATTTTCTTTATTCTTGTGATGCATCCTTTTCTTGGCAGTGTCATTGGGTTTTATTTCCTCTGAGAGCATGATATTTCCTAGAGTTGTCATCTCTTGGAGATGTTAGGCACAATGTTCCCTAAGAAGATGCCTTATACGAACTAAGCAAAATCCCTTTGAACAAATTTTTACTCACATAATATTCATAAGTGCTTAGCATAACACATCTTGTTACACCTTGTGAAGCTTGAAGTTTCCTTTTTATGGTGCCCTATTGAAGTTATCAAAGGGATAGCTTTGGTATGGTTAGTATGATGAGAAGCCTAGACAAAGGCATGACTTTCTCATTGTACAATGAGAAATCAACACATAGGCATAACTTTCTCACTAAGCCACTTTATTGGGAAAACTCACCTAGTGGACAGCAAAAGGTTGCACTACCCCAGAGTGAGCGTGTGTTTTGGACAAATAGCTTAGAAGACAATCGAGGCTTGATCCACCCCTTTTTATTTTTGTTTTTGTTTTTTGTTTTTCTTTCTTTTAGTCTTTGGCATTGTATGTTTGTGTATCTTGTCTTGTTCTTATGTATCATACACCTTGTGTGTGTCCCTTTGTGCTTGTGTTGGTTTGATGTAGGATCTTGGAACTTGGGGGCTTGGCCACCTCCTTGATCTTTTTCATCCTATACCATCCACATTGGTACACTTGGACCCCTCTCGACTACTTTAGTGCGAGTTTAACACAAGTTCCTCCCTCACTAAAGTGGGGGCTAAATGTAGTGTAGGAAAAAGTATCCCTTTTCACACTTAATTTGGAAATAATTAATAATAAAATAAGCCTAATGTTGCCTTAATTTAGTGTTATAATATGTTTTTCATATTCACATTAAGTTTAGGGCCACTTTAGAGTAAATGGACTTAATTGTGCCTTGTTTAGCTGTTGTAAGGTGTACCTTTACACTTTCACATTAATCTATGGATTCATTAGTTGATTGAGGTTAATTTTCCTTAATTGTCCCCTTTAATTCAAATCCTAGCCTAATTAAATGCAAATTCTGAGGGATAAAACCCGACATTCATAAATGTCATTACACAAAACTTAACTTTGGAAGATGTGTGTCCTAGGTAGGTGACCTAGGACCCATTCACCATAGGGCGAATGGGTCCTCACTTAGTCCTAGGACCCTAATTTATCATAATATATCACCTTGAGCAATGTGTGTCCTAGGTAAGTGGCATAGGACCCATTCACCCTATGGAAAATGGGTCCTCACTTAGGCCTAGGACTCCTCTTTAAAATATTTTTTTGGCGGTATTTTAATGATTTGAAATCCATAATTCAATGTCGGCTTGTGATATTTGAATTTCAAGAATTAATGTTAAGATATGTATAAATAAGAAGTCACTTCACTATGTTTCACTAAGCAATTTTGATGAGAGCATCCTTATAGAAAAGCTTATGATCAAGATTATTGTCAAGAGCATTCAAGGGAAAATTTATTGAAGAATTGTTGCAGCAATCAAGATCCAAGCATTATGTCAAAGTTATGTGGAGTCATGCATGTTTTTGGAGCTAATATGTTGATGTAGGTTTCATGATTCAATCAAGCATTCAAAGTAGCATCTCAAGAAAAGATTCAAAGTCAAAATCCACATTTGTTAAAGCCACTTCATGCAAGTTGCAAACCTCCATTAGCAAGGTTTATCAAAGGTTTGGTGAGTTGTGACATAAAATTGTTCACTCAATATTCCTTCATGTGTTTCATTATTCATTACAAGGTTTAATTACCAAAATGGGGTTTGACCAAGGAAAACCCCCATTCACCTAACAAACAACATTTTTCTCTCTTTGATGTGTGATTGCAGGTTTTAGGTTGAAGATCTCTTGAAGAACAAAAAATTTAAAGTTTTCAAAGTTGTCACCATTCTTGTAATTTCACGGAAACTCTTTTGTAGAATTTATTTTTGACTATCTGATAGTGAAAATCAAGAATCTAGGAGTGCAGACACAGGAGAATAGAACCCAGAAACATATTTTCCAAAGCCCTAGCAAAGACCCGTTCGTCATAGGGCAAATGAGTCCTTAGTGAGCCTTGAAAAAGTACTTTTTGTGAGAGGTAGTAACCCTTCCAAACTCTCCCTAAAGTTTGTAGGTTCTGTCAATATTATGTTTGAGCTTCTACATGCATTTTATATATCATAATTTGGTGTTAATTTTCTATTTTTAATCTTTCTCCCCAAAGTGTTGTTTGACTTAGACCCCCGTCCTTGCATAAAAGGGAAATCAATAGATTCACACCTTGGGTTGACTCACCTAAAGGTTGTTGGTCAATTCTTGGTGTGGATCTCTTTTCCTAATGAAATTAGAGAAATAGGTCTCCTTTTACCTCTTTGGATCCAATTTTCCACTTTTTGAGGGAAATCTCCCCCTATCCTATTTTTTGATGTTTCAGGGCTACAGGTGATATGAGAAGTAATAGTTTTGAAATTCCCAAGCAGCCTCGAAGCTAGTTTGAAAACCGTCTTAAATGTTGATGGTTGTGTGCAATGTTTTGGGTGTCGATGATGTTACACAAACCACTCCAAATGTCGAAAAAGAGAGAGACTTACACTGTATCATTATTATTTTTCATTTTGCTTACAATGTGATGTCACACATTTTAAGAGTTAAGAAAACCCTTCTAAAGGCCGAAGTTAGTTATGAGGATGTTAAAATCTCCTTTAACCATTGAATTTCGTTCTCATCCATATTCCCTCTGAAATCCTTCAGTTCATACAATTTAAAAGTATTTTTCAATGGCCTTTAATCTTCATACCATGTGTTAACCCAAACCAAATCCAAATAAAGGATATGGGCAGTGATAATCCATTACCTACACCTGGCATGTTTTCCTTCACTGATGCAAGTCGAGTCTTATCGATATCATTCCAAGATTGCTACTGTATTTCTAACCTAGCACACACACGGTTATAGTGCAAACCAATCCTCCATATCATTATGGCTGATATGTTGTTTATAAATCTCTAAAGGTAGAGAAAACAACATCTAAAGTTGGAGGTCGATATTCATTAGATTTTGAATATATACTGTTTTATTGAGTGAATGATCATTTTTTGATAAGCTCTCCTTTATCTTGCATAAGAATCCCAATTGCAATTGCTCCATATTCATCGATTCCTTCTGCCATCAACACCCACTCATTCAATTATGCTTTGACAACATGGAATTATCGAAACTGGATTGCGCTTGTTGTACATTGAAGATTCCCCAAACTGTTGGTCTATTTGCAAGTTCTTGTTTACTATTAAATATTTCTTGAGTGGAGTCCTTGAAGAGAAGTAAGCATGATATCTCATGTGATTTGAGATATGTATTGAATGGAATATCTACTTCTGATTTGGGAAACATCTTGAAATTAATAGTCAATAATTATGTGTTAATGACCAAAGAATTATATCTCGTCGATCTTTATTTTGAAGTTACCATTCATATTTTAACTACTATCACATCTATATGAAGAGATTTCAATATTGTATTATCATTATGAATACAACCACGCCTTCAACATTGTGATTTAATTTAGCAATCATTGAGCACTCTTGGCACCTTTACACATTTCCTTTCCTTTCATATTTTATGCAGCCTGTCACGATTTCATCGCGCCATCACCAGTATTATTCACAACCTTTGAATGCTTGAAATGTAATCTGCCAGTACTCATCTATTGTTGTCTTTTAACTAACTATGATATTCTTTTTGATAGATGACTACATTGAAGATTTAAAACACTTGATGCCAATATAGATTTTTCAATTTCACAAGCTAAACAAATAAACTCATTGTCGACCTTCAACTATCCTTGGCTCATGATCAGATCACAAATAGACATGAATTTCACAGTCCCTCTAGCATTGTTTCCCATCCATCATGAAATTGAAATCTTTGCTAATGTTGGCATATTCAATAACTCTGCCAGTTGGAAAACAAAGTGGCTCAAAGAAAGTAAGAAACCGTATATCATTTATTCTTTGAACAATTAGTGTCATTTTTGCTAACATAGCTAGAATCTGAATTTGGATGCAATGTGTCAACCAATAATCTATAAATACACTATGATTTTCAATGGTAATGAATTTAAATCCAGTTGTACTCCCAATGTTAACATTATGCATCAAGGGGCTGAAAGGCAAGGGAAAAGTTTAAAATTTTCCATATTCAAAATGTGGGCAACACCTCCTAAATTGGGAGTGATACCAAGGTTGGTTCCAATTCTAGTTGCAAGACTAGAATTTTATGGTTGATTTGGTACAAGTGATGAAGTTGGTTGATTTATAGATTGATTCAAACCTTGTACCAAGGGTTGTGTGATGGAATTTAGAGGAATTGAAGCCACATTCCCTAAGGTTTGTTCCCTAATTGTGTCAAAATCAAATGTTGAAGGGAGTTTAGCCCCTTCTTTTGCTAAAGCTAGCATGTATTGTGTAGGGTTCTTCTTCATAAAAGTGTTGATGATATGGCTTGCTTTAGGATCTTGTTGGTATTCAAGGATTTCCTCCTCAATGAGCTCAAGTGGGTTTTTCGTGACATCTTCTACTTCATACCCCATGCCTAGTGGATTAGGTGGTTGTTGTGATGGGGTAGAGTGGCTCCTAGGGTTGAATCCTTGTTGGGTGGTATCACTTGTGGTAGATGTAGTTTTAGTTTGCTCCATGTTTTTCTTGTGTT
>VDFB02373365.1:57031842-57053106 GCA_007258455.2 Sequoia sempervirens | reverse complement strand
GAGGATTTCCCAAGCTTCCTTTTCATAGTTAGCTACTACTATTCTAGGAAAAATGGCCTCTATTAAGGCTGCTTCTATTAAACTCAATGTGTTAGCATCTTTCCTCCTTGCTTCCTTCAACTGGTTCTTCTGGTTGTTTGGGAGAGCTGCAAACTGTGTTGGGTCAGTAACATCTACAAACCCATTTGTCAAAAACTCTCACAAATCAATGGAAACCATAATGGTCATCTTCTTTTCCCAAACATCATAGTTCTATCCATTAAAGGATGGTTGTTGCTGCCAACTCTTTCCTTCATTTCTACCCATGTCTCCTACATAGGAAACTTAATACCCAGAAAAAACAAATGTCCTAACTCATGAAGAAATGGGGCCTATGGCTCTGATACCATGTCAGAATTTTTGAATGAAGAAAAAAACACAAAGTTGCTGCTCTGTCTCCCAATCAACTGGGAATATACAAAAAAAATGTAGAAGCACAAGGAGACATGCAACTTTCTTTTGTATTCAATAAACTGGAATGACAATACATAAAAGATTAAACATAAAAGTCAAAAAATAAACTCTAAGCTATAGACTACTAGTTGTTAGGCACTTTCATGAGCTACTCACATAGACAGACAACCTTCAGGAGCTGCTAGCAGCTCATTGTCAGGAGCTACGTGGAGCTCTTTCTGGAGCAATCACTACTCAATCACAAAAAAAAAAAACTAGGTATAGTTGTTGTTGTTCAAGAGCTTCTGGGAGCTCACACAAAACTTTCCTCTATTCACAAACTGTCGTTGTACAATTTTTTTTTCCAAAAACTAACAAAACAAACCACCTTCAATTCCTTTTTGTCTCTTCAAAAAAAATTCCATTTCAAATTTGAAATTACCTACCAACATTAATTCTACTACAAACTGAACTGCATGTCAGGAGCAAGTAGGGAAAACAATCCCCAAAAGATAGACTTTTAGCTGCAAGCAACAAATGCCCCTGATAGGAAGGTGGCAATGGGAAGAGGCTCAGGAGCAATAAATTTTCCAATAGCTTCTACTTTGGGGTGCTCAAGGCCATCCAATATCTTCCCGTGCACCCTTCCAATTCAAGGCCATTCAATATTTTCCATGCCTACTAAACATGGCATCATTTAGACACAATCATAAAATATTGAGGTTAACTTTCCATGCCAGTAAGGAAGGCGGTGAAGATAGCAATCCCATAGGTGAACCTTCCAAAACTGTTATACAGTGGTCTTCCATTTCTAGTATGTCCCCAATGGAGAGCCTGTAGAATTAGCTAAGGGAAATGAGTTTTTTGTTTGCGGATCTTATCTTACTTTTGTATTGTTTCAGAATTCTTAGTTATTTGAATATCTTTATCTATATTCATTTAGTTATCTACAAATACCATGTCCATGAACTTGATTTTTAATTAGATTAAAGGTTTCACATGCACTCTGAATTTTATTCAGTGACTCTAGTCAAGGACTATATCTTCAGTGGCGAGTCCTTTGAGGCATGATTTTTTTGCTGCTAGGTTGCTTTTGATTGAAATAATTATAACTTGTACTTTTTATCTTGGGATTCTCCGAAAATTATCCAAAATTGAATGTGAACATCATGAGTGAAATCCCCTTTACACAATTACACAATTTATGCATGAGTAGCCATAAGACTATTATATTTCATGAAACATTTGAAGGTTAATATTGCATATTATAGAGCCTTGGATATGGATAGATACTATAACAAACAACCAAGAGTAATGTATTTGATGAAAATTTTGTGTGTGAAGAGCCTGCTTTAAATAAATGAACAAGAAAAGAACAAATTGCTATGACTATAGCTCTAACTTTTGTATTGGGTTATTATAAATCCTAAATCTAATGGCCCAACATGTACTAATAAAATATTGGTCGAGAAGTGTTGATCTTCATGTAGTAGGGCATGATTTACAATAGTATATTGATATAATTTGAGGTTCATATTCAAATATAGTTATTGTTTTTATTAAAAAAGTAGGACCTTAGAATCCTAAATCCATACAAAACAACATCAAAAAATAGGTCACATAGCTAGAAATTTCAACCAAAGCACAACAACAAAAGAATAGGCCACCACACCTGAAGAACAAATGATAATAAAAATATAGTTATTGATAATCAATAGCATAAAATTGTAGACACCGACTTTTTGCTTAATTGATTAAATTTGCCTAGCTATTTAATTAATTTCATCATTTTCATCTATTAATCTAATTGACCTGATTAGGTTAATTCACCCCCTTTCATGCTAACAATTCATCTAATTAAATTAAATACATCAAAATATTTAATTTAATCCCTAAAGTCCTCTTATTTAATTAAATAACCCTAAGTTTTAATTAAATATCATATAACTATCCCCACTTTCATTAAATCATCTATTTAATGAGTATCATTTGATTCCCATAATTTTCATAATTAAAACCTTATTTAACTATCAAATTACCTAATTAAATCTAATCCCCCCACTTGCAAGGGAATATTCCAAGAGAATATTCCTCCTTTGCACATTACTCCAAATTCCCCTTTAGCATATTAAAACTTTGGTTTAATTTTCTAAATATATTTTTTCCCTCACCCATGAGAATATTCCAAAGAATATTCTCTCCTCACTCACTTGAAAAAGGGGAATATTCATTTTTTTATCAAACTTACTTAGCTTCATGTGTTGTAATAACCCATTCCAAATTATTGCTTAATTAATATTATTGTAAATGACACATGAATATACTCCAAATTAAAGAGACATAACTAGTGGTTAAAGTCAATCATAGCTACACATGTCCATTTAAAATGAGTCAAAGATACTTATATTCACTTCAAAATTCAAATTACAATACCCAGATTTACTTGGTACCTAAGGCCACAATGCCATTACATAGTACATTTCTCATCAAGTACATGAATGATTGACATCAAGTTACATTATAGACTATAATATTCTGGTGAACAACTAAGGTTCTTCTTCAACGTTCACCTCCACTGGTGAATGAGAACATGGTTGAAGCACTTGACTGCCCAACCACGAAGCTTACACTTCCCCGATATTCTTCTGACTTGAAGAATCCATGACCCTGCATGGGAAGTTTAGCAAGAGAACAACCTACAAGGTGGAATCTAGTGCATTCCCATACATCAACATGTAATTTTTGTCTACAAATTAGAAAAGAAAGTGCAAGATCTATGCTAGGAATGGTAGAGAGTGAAATCACAAAGTTCATTCATACATACATAATGAACTAAATTGCTTGGCAAAACATAATAAGTGTGTTGCAACAACAAAAAAAATAGGTTTTGGTAAAGCAAACCTATACTCTCTGAACTTCATTTTGGTACCCCTCCCAGAAGGTAACTTTCTAATATAACATCTATAGATACCTTCTAGTAGCAACTACCCATAAGTGTTCTATTCAACTGAGGTATCATTGTTCTGTTCTCGTATTTAAAATGTTCTTTCACACATGTCTTCAAAATAAGAAACAAAATACAAATATATACTCTAAACAAAAATTAGATTCTATGTTTCACAGATTATTTCAACAATTAGTCATATCATTCTTATAACATTGTTTTGCTTAACATCAAGTAAGCATTGTCCCTTTTAAAATGTACTAAAAATAAAAGAAGGTATGTTACAAGTATGTGTATATACATAGATGAAGTCTATGTGCATACACATATATGTGCCTACTAATGTTAAAATGTGTGCATACATTCAAAAATAATCTTTATTCAAATTTCCAATCTTAAAACAGTGTTCCATATGAGGTTTCATTGTCAAAAATAAGAAACGGAACAAGTTTGTGCTAACAGTATTCCATATAAGTTTTCTTTCATTTTATGTACCTCTCTCTTTTTGTGCATTCCTCTATATGTATCTTTCATTCTTCTATATGTCGTAATCATTTATTTATTTGTCTTTTATTTTCCTTTTGGGGATGATGTAAAGCATCTAGACATTTAGGTCTCTTCCATGTTGACCTAAAAGCTTTTCTTTTATCTTTTTTCATTTGTCTTGTGTTTTCCTCTTGGAGATGACGCAAGGTGTCGAGATATTCATGTCTCTTCCATGTTGACCTAAAAGGATTTTTCTTTGTTTTCGCTCTATTTATATCATTCTTCCATTTCTATGAGTATTTGGGAAATGATGAGAGTTCCATGCTCTATGATAGCATTGTAGCAAAGACATATTGACCCCAAATCCATCAATCCTTTATGCATTTGTGGGGGCAACCCTTCCTTCCTTTTTCATGACGTAGCTTATCTTAGAAACATATGACTTGGCATAGGGTTTTCTGAGGAAAGCTCTCATGTCTTAGGAAAAACATTTGGCTACTTTAAAGCAATTTCTCCTAGTAATGGTGTAGCAACTATATTAAAGTGGAGGCATACATCAATGACATCCTTTTAAAAAAAATCATAGCATTATTTTTCTTTTTTCTTGTGACCTGTCCTCTTCTTGGTGGTGTCATTAGGTTTGATTATTTCCAAAAGTGTACAATCTATCATCAAGGCATGATGCGAATGAGACATCCCATGAGTGATGATCTGACACCCTTGAATTTTCCTCTCTTGGAGAAATTAGCCACAATGCTCCCTAAGAAGAAGGCCTTACACGAACAGAGCAAAATACCCTTTAATAAAATTTTACATAATATTACAAAAGAATTACATTGTAGTGCCTTATCAAAGTTTTTAGGAGGATAACTTTGGTATGGTATGAGAGGCTAATGTGATTCTCTCATTTTCCACTTCATTGGCATAACTCACCTAGTGGACAGAATGAGGTTACTACCCTAGAGTGAGCAGCATATGTTATGGACAAACAACCCCATTCTACATCACATTGGAATGGTTGTGCTTGATTTTTTGCTTTTCTTTATTGTCTTTTGATAGGTTATGGCTATGTATCTTTGTTATTTCTGCATACTTAAGTGTCTTGAATATCTACTTTAGTGTGACTTTAACTTGGGGTCATCCTCTCACTAGAGTGGGGGAAAAATGTAGTAATAGAAAAAGTTATCATTTTTCTTTACTTGATTTGGGAATAATTATCATTGAATTAACTTAATTGTGCCTTGGAATGGTGTTGTAATGTGTTGTACACATTCACATCATTCTAGGGCCCTTATTTGTTTAAAACATACCTTAAATTTTCCTTTGCAAAAGTGTTGCAACACACTTTCACACTTTTCTAAGGTTTATGCAATTAAATAAGCCTAATAGGCCCCTTTTAATGAAATGTACGATACCTAATGTGTACCCTATTTATAGTGTTCTAAAGTATTGTAACACACTTTCACACTCATCTAGGGTCCTCTTAAATAATTGTGGTTAATTTTAGTTAATTAGCCCCCTTAATTTAAATTTAAGCCTTATTTGTGACACCTCCCAAAGATCTATCTTGATAGGTCCATAATTCAAATTTCATATTTAATTGGGAAAAATCAAGGTGCTAGAAATTGATGCTAGGACCCATTCGCCCTAGGTGGTGAATGGGTCCTCCCTCTATAGGAACCCCCTTTATCAGTAGATTCTATATGGTTTTTTAATTATCTTTCATCCCCTGAAGGTTAGGTCCTAAGAAACAGTCCTAGGACCCATTTTCCCTAGGTGGCAAAAGGGTCATCCCTTAATGAGAACCCCCTTTTTGAATTTCATTATGGTGGGAATTTAATAATTTTATCTCTAGATCTAGTGTTGGCTTGAATTGTTTGAATTTTTGGGTTAATCTCTTGATTTAGTATAAATAAGGGGTTCATTCACATAGTTTCATCTAGCAAGTTTTATGAAGCGTTCTAGAAATTTCAAAAGAGCGGGCATGTGCAGGATCATGGTATGCCAAAAAGTGGAAATGGAGAAAAAATTACGTGTTTCTACGACTCAAAAATGCAAAAATGCCGAGTTGACTTTATGTGGCTTGGGTGACTACCAAAGCAAAGCCCAAACCTAGATTTCAAAATCGGATATCCATTTTTTGACACATAGATATACTTCTATTTCGGCCCGATTAAAACTCATTCTCATTTGACATTTGCTTAACCGCGGCAAGCACACAGTGAAAAGTTGATTCCGCAAATCAGATATCTGATTTGGTGCAAATCCATCTTCAAAAGGTTAGATTCTTGATTTTTTATTTTCTCTAATCAAATTATCAATTAGATTTGTGTAATTTTAGTGGATTTTTTACAAAATAGGGTTTTTTGATAGATTTTTTATGAAAAAATTGAGTTTAGTATGGATTTTGACTTAAAAATAGTGTTTTTTATGTATTTGGATTAAAAATTAGAGAATTTTATAGATTTTTGTTAAAAACTAGGGTTTTTGTTGGATTTTTTAAAAAAACTAGGTTATTTTTATAATATTTTCATTTATATTGTCTAATTTTAATTAGATTGATTTGTTTTTAACTTTAATTAGGCATTATGGCTGCTAATAATGAAAATGCACAAATTCCACCACCTCCACCTCCACCACCTCCCCAGCCATCAATTCAAGAATTAATTTCTAAAAAATTCCAACAATTAAGGGGCATTTCTGAAGTTTATACAAGAGTCCCTCGATTATCTGAGATGTCAAACACAATGAAAGAAATAATTAAAAACATAGAAACCCTCTCCTCGCAACATAATGCCTTTCATTCATGGCGAGAATACATGAGAGAATATTATGCATGTGGATTGTCCTATGATGATGTGAAAGATATCGGAATAACCAAAGCCCAAATAGCCTCTTTATTTGTTAACCCCCGCACTAGTTTGCCAGTTAATGTTAATAAAACAAAACTTTCTATAAAATGGTGCACTCATAGAGACATTGTAGAAAACTTTGGGATCATTAGTGTATATTTTTTTGAAACCACCGAACAACAATTGTGATATACCATTTTACTTTATAAAAAAATTATATGCTGAGTTTGTGTTAGGGCATCATGTCAATTACTTTGACATTAGACCCTTCCAGGGTGTTGGGGGAGGTATGCCCTAGGATAGACCAGAGGCAGTTAGAGTAATACCCCACCCATATGTTCCCCTCCCTCGCCTCCCTCCGCCACCTCCAGTATACCATCCAGATATTATGCAAGATGTAGCCACACAGACTATCCACGCTATATCCACGCTATTTACTCTTTGAGTGGTCTTTTGGTTTCGCATGCTTCTGTAGTAGTTCAGCCACATTCTGGTGATGTTGGTGATGGCTCAAGTGCTGCTGCATCATCCTTGTCAGGTCCACATATTTGTGTACCACATACTTGCTCCATGTGCTACCAAATATGCTTGGGTCCTCCTGTACAGCCTGATGAGCATCCCTTAGACACTTCTGATTATGACTTCCATGATGTGGACATTATAGATTAGACATAGGGGAGTGGAGCACACCATACAGAGTCCTCTCCTACTAGAGAGGGGGACATTGGAATAGTGACACAGGTAAAATTTAAGTTGTGAATTCATAACTTGCATTTTTTTTTAAATGACTATTAATAATATATAGTATAATGTACTAATATTTATTTACATGGTCTATTTAACAATTGATGTCTGAGGAGGAGCTGACACAAGTGACGGATAGCACCTTGAGGGAAATTTCATTTGGCCTGGACACGCACATAGTATATATTTTTGTACTCACACATTTACATTTATTTATTATATACTTTCTTGTCCTTTAAATTTTCATTAATGAAATTATATAATAACTTATATGTTTATCTTATTTTCCTCTTGTAGGAAATACCTTGTGCGAGCGAGGTGCAGCCTTGTCCAGATTATGGAAGTGCAATGTTGGATAAGGGGAAGGTAATTGAACTCAAATTTGATTGAATTAAGAATTTTAAGATCTTATAGAATTTTAAGATCTTATATTGATTATACATATATCGACATAGATTGGTAGTTTCATATGTACTTGTCATTTTTATGTGTGAGGAATTATGAGCTATACGTCCTTGTTGACAAGTGACACAATGCCCGAAGTAGTATGTATTGGAACACTTGAAGGAGTAGGTGTTGAAGGACCTCAAGGAGGAGGTGTCGAAATACCTAAAGGAGATAAAGAAAAAGATCAACCTAAAGAAGTATGTGTTCATTTTATTTTGTGTTTGGTATTTATATGTTCCTATTACTGACAATTGTAAGCTAACTTGGATCACTTTTATGTTTTTGTTCACCTATATAGATTGAAATTACAAAAGATGGTTTGGACAGTTCTTTGAGAGGGGCATATTCTAGAGCTCCTGACCCTTTGAAGAGATTGATATTTTAGGTAATCAAGATTACAATTTTAGATTTCAATTATAATTTAATGTATATTGATTTTGATGTTAATTATTCAATTTTAAATTATATAGTATAACTAATCTCAATTGTGGTTTGACTTTTTCTTGTGCAGCCACCTTCAGAGGCAACAAGTGCTTCAAAGAGGCTCCATTTTGATGATCCACCAGTAGTTTAGAATGAGATAGACATTTTGGCATGTAAATATTGAATAGATACTGAGATGGCATATGCCACATATTGTAAAATTTTGTTTGAGTTGGCGTTGATGCCATTTTTGTATATGGACATACACTTGATTATTGGATAATTTGACAATCAAATTTAATTGCCTCCTCATGTGCATAATTAAACTCTTTGAAATTTTAATCAAGTGAGCAATGGTTAAATATCTTGATGTACAATAGCATAAAAAGAATGGTTATATTATGTGGTTTATTCATATTGCTGATTACATTGTATTGCACATCTTTCAAACTCAAAGCATTACTTCACATTGCATAAGTAACAACTAGATGCTGATAGATGAAAAAAATTCAATTACAATATAGTTTTTACAAAGTCAACCTAAGCAGTTATGCAATTACTTCATAGTACATAACTAATAATTAAAAATTTATTCATATAATTGATTACATTGCATTGCACATCTTTCAAACTCAAACCATTACTTCACATTTCATAAGTAACAACTAGATGTTGATAGATGAAAAGATTTCAATTACAAGCATGTTGCCCCCTCATTGCACACACTATGCAACCATTTCCTTGTGGTGTAGGGGCCGAACAATGGAGAAAACATGTAAAAATAATATATATATGCAGCCTAGAAGCATGAATTAGTACCAATATTAATGCATCACCATTGATTACCTTGAAGTAGAGATTTAAATCAGCATCATTCTTCAAGAAGCCCAAACTAGACAGGTACCAATCAATCCTTTTGTACCATGCACGAGGAGCCTGGTTAAGACCATACAAGGCCTTCTTTAGCTTACACACATGTGACTCCTTCCCATGTTGCTCGACGTAAACTTCTTCCTCAATCACGCCATTAAGAAAAGTTTTCTTCACGTCCATTTGATGAATCTTTGATCCTCTTGATGTAGCAAGGGCAATGATAGTTCTGACAGAAGTGTAACGAGCAATAGGAGCAAATGTTTCTTCATAATCAACTCCCTCTTTCTGAGAAAAACTAAGAATCCTTAATGTTAGCTAGATTAAAACTAAGAATCCTCAATGTTGCATATTAGTGTTTTAATTTGTCTCCTTCAAAACAACTCACACCAGAACAGTGTGTGAGTTATTACCTCTCTTCAAATTATGTGGGGAAGCTCCCTGAGATGTAAAACTACATTTGAAACTAAGCTATAGAAAAAATATATAGCTATTCACACTATATGATATTTTGTTTAGGAGGGTTTGCATGAAATGAAATAACTACCTATCCACTTGTCTTTTTTCATTGGATATGAGCACAAGACTAGTAATAACTCTTGTCTCACAAGACAAATTTTTAGATACTGAATGAAAGTAAACAACTCTAAAAATGAATGAGGCAACGTCCTACTAGGTAAAACAGAGACTAATAATTAGATGCAAACACAATTCTAAAAGAAATAATAACTTAGATCAACAACATATGATTTCAAAAACTAAATAGCTAGTTTCCAAACAAAGTTGCATCCCAGATGAATAAAAAATATCAATACAAATATTGACACTTATCATTTAGTTTAAGACTTCCAGTCTTCACAAGGTTGATTTAGGTACCTTTCTCATTCACTAAGTCATTTGAAACAAGTCATCAACATCCACTCCAAGCACCTATCCTTGATGTACCTACCTTTTAGCTCAGTCAAATAAATGTTAGGCACCAATTTCAGTTAGTCTTGTCAGTCTAGGTGCCTATTCTCATCCCTCATAACACTCAAAACATCATTTTAGATCCTCCCAAGCACCATTTTTACCTGCTCTCACCACTTAAGTTCTTGCTGCTCACTGCTTCATGACTGCTAGGCACACTTTCAAAAGCCTCATGTCACTAACTCACCTTCCAGTTAGGTGCATGTTTTGGCTGATGCTCTATAACAGACCTCTCCTTCTGCCACTTAACGTTGATAAAGCATAGACCTAGGCACCCTTTTATGTATGCTTTGATACTACAAATGAATTCCAACTGACTTTTAGGTAACTTTATCACATTGTCATCTTTTGTTCAGTCCTATATTTCTACTATATCTGCCCTGGAATGCTTCTTAGCGGATTGATTAGTCAATATGACAAGATCAAATAGAAGTGACATATTAGAAAACTATGAAATGTGTAAGTATGAAAATTAAAATAAACAAAGAGTAGAACTTTATCTTTGAAGATACTTTAGCAAGTTGGAAACATGAATACCAATGCTACAAATATTTTTTTCTTTCACTGCCAAGCAAAAAGACTCATATAAACAACACATGAATTCAATATTACCAAAGGATTGTGATATCCAATTCTTATGAAAAAAGAAAGAAAAATATGGTAAAGACCTTATATTAAAAATTCCTCAACATGAAAATCATATTACAAGTGCTCATGTCCAACCTGTAGATCTAGTAAAGTGAAAACCAATGTGTGTCAGAATCACTACAGTTTGATCATCAACAAAAACTGATTGTTGTTCAAATTATCCCTGACACCCAAGTGACATACACCATTATTTCTCTCCAACATGACTTCCATCGACATCATAGTTTTGAGTCTTTCTTTCAAATTCAATAATTCCCTCTAAGTTCTTGATAGCAATAGTGTTTGGGCAGTATTCTTTTAGGAACTATAGAAGTGGCATACTAAGTTGTTCCTTTAAAAACATTGAGTTTTCCACTCTCAATTGAGTAAGCACATGTTCAATCTGTGCATCATGAATTGCTTAGAGGGAAATAATTCAATGTTCAACTGAACCATTCCAAATCACATCATATGAAATTAAAATTTTCCTATTCCAATCAAAAAAAGATTAAAAAAATGAATCAAACGATATAACAAAAAGATGAATTGGGAAGATATTCAAACATACACGATAGATTATAAACATGGAAAACCTTGATAATTAAGAGGAACCATTAAATAGCTACAAAGTCAATGATGTGATGCATTCTCCTTATAAGGATTGTAAACAAAACTAAGCCATAACTGAATTCTTGGACAAAATTACACAAAGCATAGCATGCTGAAACATTCCAACACAATGACAAAGGCATGTCACACATATAATGGAATCATCTTTATATATACACTAACACATACCTAGACTTTCAAATTAAATTAATTAACCCATGCAAAAACAAAATCACAAGAACTCAAGAGCACACAAATTAGTCACTCACACACAAACTGTAACCAAGCTAGCTTATGAGATTCAAGAAAATAGGTGTAATAAGAAAACCTTCACAGTGATTTAACTCGAAAAGTTGTTTTCGATCCACCAATTCACCAGAGTTTCCATCATTCTTTCCCTTTTCTTCATATTCCATAACAGGATATGGTTCTCTTTTCAACCCCTTTGCTCTACCCCTTTTCGTTTGATTTTGATCTTCTAGGTTCTTATTGTGTATGTTATTACTTGTATTTTCATTATTTTCCAGAGAGGGTGATGGTTCCTTCTTTGATGTAGTTGGCCTCCCTCTTTTAACCCCTTTCTTTCCCATTGCTTTTACTAGCATAGCTTCTGATTCTATAGTCACTATCAGGTTGAACAAGAGGAGCAAGTAAACAAACATAATTTGCAATCTTTCCTTTATTTATTTCATTACCCCAGTTACTACTTTCAAATTTGACTAAAACATTATTCAAAATGCAGCGTATATGGTATAGTAGAATGTGGCATGAAAATGAAACTCTACTTCATACAATATAATAATCTAATTCAATTGGAGTCCAGTATAAAATATATTAAAGGAGGACTATATCTAATAAGAACAAGATAGAGATTAATAACTTGGATGAATCACTTGTAACCAAACTCAGTAGCCCAAGGGAAAACTTTCCAACAACCCATAAAAATGTTCTATAATATCATCTACATCTGCAAGGGAGGCTTGATGCTTAGGTCTATCTAAACAATGTTTGGAAAAGTGACCAAACTTATCACACCTAAAGCATTGAATTTTTTTAATTCACAATGAAGGTTTGGACAATGAAGCTCTTTTATTTGGGTTGCAGATCAAACAAACTAAAAAAAGAGACAAGGGGTCAGAAGTTATAATCTACTTCCTAAGAATTCAAGAAACGGTATTGACTTGGTGAAACGAAACCAAACTTTGTTTCGCCACGTAGGAATCGCGCCAACTATGCAAAGCCATTGCAATCTTCAAGGAATTAAAGTTGCAAAGTGGTGCAACTTTCATTCCGTAACTCGTACGACCAAATGGACTGTTCCAACATGTCCGTATGGGTGCGATTACACTAGGGATGGTCCTCTTTTGCACCCAAATACACTGAATCACTCTGAGCTACATTGGACTGGTGATTTCCCTTAAGAGTCCAAAGTGCTAAAAGGCAGCAATATTTGAAGGGCTATTTCTCAGAGACCGTGGGCCATAAAGACACTTCGTCAGAGGCTATGAGATCTCTCTTGGTTTTTGCTATCTTGAATGCGTTTTCCTGTGGTGATAACTTTTCAGTGGAGGGAAAAGTTGCTAGATGCAAGTAGTGTAAAGTAGCAAAGTGGTGCAACTTTCATTATGAAACTTGTACGACCAAACAGACTATTCCAACACATCCATATGGGTACGTTTACACTAGGGATGGTCTTCTTTTGCACCCAAATACGCCAAATCACTCTGAGCTACATTGGACCGACAATTTCCCTTAAGAGTCCAAAGTGCTAAAAGGCAGCAATATTTGAAGGGCTATTTCTCAGAGACCATGGGGCATACAGACACTTCGTCGGAGGCTACGGGATCGTGTTGGGACCATCTACCAAGACCTCTCTTAGTTTTTTCTATCTCGGAGACGTTTTCCTATGGTGATGACTTTTTAGAGGAGGCAAAAGTTGCCAGATGCAAGCAATGTAAAGTAGCAAAGTGGTGCAACTTTCATTCCGCAACTCGTATGACCAAATGGACTATTCCAACACGTCTGTATGGGTATGTTTACACTAGGGATGGTCCTCTTTTGCACCCAAATACACCGAATCACTCTGAGCTACATTGGACTAACGATTTCCCTTAAGAGTCCAAAGTGATAAAAGGCAGCAATATTTGAAGGGCTATTTCTCGGAGACCGCGGGGCATACAGACACTCTTTTGAAGGCTATGGGATCGTGTTGGGACCATCTACCAAGACCTCTCTCAGTTTTTGCTATCTCAGAGGCATTTTCCTGTGGTGATAACTTTTCAGTGGAGGGAAAAGTTGTCAAATGCAAGCAGTGTAAAGTAGCAAAGTGGTATAACTTTCATTCCGCAACTCATACAACCAAACGGACTATTCCAACATATTTGTATGGGTACGTCTATGCTAGGGATGGTCCTCTTTTGCACCCAAATACGCCGAATCACTCCAAGCTACATTGGACCGGCGATTTCCCTTAAGAGTCCAAAGTGCTAAAAGGTAGCAATATTTGAAGGGATATTTCTCGAAGACTGTGGGGCATACAAACACTTCGTCAGAGGCCACGGGATCGTGTTGGGACCATCAACCAAGACCTCTCTCAGTTTTTCCTATCTCGTAGGCATTTTCCTGTGCTGATGACTTTTCAGAGGAGGGAAAAGTTGCTAGATGCAAGCAGTGTAAAGTAGCAAAGTGGTGCAACTTTCATTCCGCAACTCGTACAACCAAACGGACTGTTCCAACACGTTCGTATGGGTACGTTTACACTAGAGATGGTCCTTTTTTGCACCCTAATACGCCAAATCACTCGAGCTACATTGGACCGACGATTTCCCTTAAGAGTCCAAAATGCTAAAAAGCAGCAATATTTGAAGGGCTATTTTTCAGAGACCGTGGGGCATACAAACACTTTGTCAGAGGCTACGGGATCATGTTGGGACCATCTACAAAAACCTCTCTTGGTTTTTTCTATCTCAGAGGCATTTTCCAATGGTGATGACTTTTCAGAGGAGGGAAAAGTTGCTAGGTGCAAGCAGTGTAAAGTTGCAAAGTGGTGCAACTTTCATTCTGCAACTCGTACGACCAAACAGACTGTTCCAACATGTCTGTATGGGTACGTTTACGCTAGGGATTGTCCTCTTTTGCACCCAAATACGCCGAATCACTCCGAGCTACATTGGACCAGCGATTTCCCTTAAGAGTCCAAAGTGCTAAAAGGCAGCAATATTTGAAGGGCTATTTCTCAAAGACCGTGGGGCATACAAACACTCCGTCAAAGGCTACATGATCATGTTGGGAATATCTATGAAAATCTCTCATTTTTTGCTATCTCAGAGGCATTTTCCAATGGTGATGAATTTTCAGAGAAGGGAAAAATTCCCAGATGCAAGCAGTGTAAAGTTGCAAAGTGGTGCAACTTTCATTCCGCAACTCATACGACCAAACAGACTATTCCAACACATCTGTATGGGTACGTTTATGCTAGGGATGGTCCTCTTTTGCATCCAAATATGCCGAATCACTCCAAGCTACATTGGACTGACGATTTCCCTCAAGAGTCCAAAGTGTTAAAAGGCAGCAATATTTGAAGGGCTATTTCTCAGAGACCATGGGGCATACAGACACTCCATCAAAGGCTATGAGATTGTGTTGGGACCATCTACGAAAACCTCTCTCAATTTTTTCTATCTCGAAGGCGTTTTCCAGTGGTGATGACTTTTCAGTGGAGAGAAAAGTTGCCAGATGCAAGCAATGTAAAGTTGCAAAGTGGTGCAACTTTCATTCCGCAACTCGTACGACCAAATGGAGTGTTCCAACACGTTCGTATGGGTACGTTTACACTATGGATGGTCCTCTTTTGCACCCAAATACGTTGAATCACTATGAACTACATTGGATCGGCGATTTCCCTCAAGAGTCCAAAGTGCTAAAGGCAGCAATATTTGAAGGGCTATTTCTCAGAGACCGTGGGGCATACGGACTCTCTGTCAAAGGCTACGGGATCATGTTGGGACCATCTACAAAAACCTCTCTCATTTTTTTCTATCTCGGAGGCTTTTCCAGTGGTGATGACTTTTCAGTGGAGGGAAAAGTTTCCAGATGCAAGCAGTGTAAAGTTGCAAAGTGTTGCAACTTTCATTCTACAACTCGTACAACCAAATGGACTGTTCCAACACATCCATATGGTTACGTTTATGTCAGGGATGATCCTCTTGTAATTGTAAGTGCTAAAAGGTTGGATCAAGCTTGTGCAGGTTATAATATCATCTTTAATTGTAATTGTGTAGTGCAGGTTATAACGTCATCTTTAATTGTAATTTTGTCATCTTAAATAGTATTACAATATAATAATAATAATAAAACCATGTTCTAAAAACCTACCATCAAGGTGATAGGTTAAGTATGATAAAGAATCTAGTTTTATTCCTTATGTTGAGATCAACTCTTTTCAATATGTTTATGCCACATGCTATTATCATTCACACCTACAAACCTTATTATTGTGCAATCACAAGAGTCAAAGAGGTTTTATAATACATTTAGATAGCATCAAGGGATATTCTAATACCAAATTATATGAAGTGGAGAGAATACCTTATAGTTGATATATTTTTTGGAATCTATAATATAATATGTGTTATTTAGCATTATACACATTAAATTTTCTTAAAGGGTTTGATGAAGAAATTAGTCCCATGTTTTATTGTTCTTTTAAAAGCACTACATATTTACATTCTTAATTTGGAGAAGACATTAGATATAATTTTGTTTTGCAACATACTCTCATATTAAGGGATTAAGATACAATATAAAGAGAACAAATGGATAAAACCTACAAGTTGTTTTATAACCTAAATGGAATTGTAAAAAATATTAGGCTAGGATCTAAAAGGATATTTTGAATGGGAAAAGTCTTTAACCTTACATTACATAAAATACTATTTGTAGAGTATTGTGTACTCAACTATATTTATGGTATGGTTCTCTTTCTATACCTGGTATATGAGAAGAATTTATACGAGTATCTATTTAGGCCTCCAATAGAGGGTCAATACATGTCTAACATGTATGGTGCACTCTTCATGTGGACAAGAGCATAGTAGATGCCAAAGTTATATATGAACTTAACGAATGTAATTTATTATATATAAATAGGAGATATTACAAAACCTAGTTCAAACGAGCATACCGGTAGGAAAGAACCAGGAAGAAAACCTCTGGTTGTAGCTCGATTAATTACTATAAGTTACTATAGAATTGTCTCACTACAAAGTTATGCCCTTCTTACATTGTTTCACATTTCAAAATTGAAATTTTACAAAATTTTCCTATTGGAGGCATTCAGGGCATAGTCTTCCACAAGAGTAGTATGTTCACGTTTTGGACTGACAAGCACCTATAAAAACCATCAAGCTAGTAGTTAAAATACATACAATAGAAAAGATGCTTAGAATAACCAATCTATATTACTGTAATCTTTGCATACCTCTAGAAAGAATCAAAGAGTTGGCTATTGATGCGGCCGGATCCATGATCAATCCCACAAAATTTATCAAATTAGAAATCTATATTGTCACAACAGAAAAGATGCTTAGACTAACAAATCTATATTAATCTAAAAAACTTGACTGATGATGAATTGGTAATACAAACTATAAAAAATGCTTAGAATAACCAATCTATATTACTATAATCTTTGCATACCTACGAAGGATCGGTAGCTGTGTGATGGGTCCATGATCAATCATGCCAAAAATATTACCAAAATTTATCAAATGAGAGTCTATGTGTCACAATAGAAAAGATGGTTACTCTAACAAATCTATATTAATCTAAACAACCTGAATGATTATGAATTGGTAATGCAAACTATAAAAAATGCTTAGAATAACCAATCTATATTACTGTAATCTTTCGCATACCTCTCCGAAAGGATCGAAGCTGGCTATTGTAGCAGCAAGTCCATGATCAATCGTGCCAAAAATATCGCAAAATTTGTCAAATGAGAAATCTATATTGTCACAATAGAAAAGATGGTTAGACTAACAAATCTATATTAAATTATAATAAACTTAACCATAATGAACCTAAGCATTTTACCTTCCATTCTTGAAAATGCTATTCAAGTGTGCCTGAAGGGTCATCTCTTTGCTTAAGAGTATCCAATATTGCTTCATGATCAGCATTACTAAGTGTCCATAGTTTTTTTGTCTTTGGTCTGGCATGATGCCTAAACAACATAACATTTGTTGCTATAACAAGGTGCGAATACATGAGAATGGTTTTGTGTTTCTCATAGTCTTCAAATGCAGGTATTCCATTCTTTCTAACCATATATGTTCTCAACCAAGTTCCTGCACGAAAGCCACAAAATTTGAACACCGTAGGAAACATAGACCCATCATCATCTTCCATCGATTGTATTTATCTTATGCTTTTGCACATGAGCCAATAATGGTCGATCTCCTCTTGTTCCCTATGGTGCAACAATTGCAAAAAACGTAATCCTAGCTAGTAGATCTAAAAATTAGGTCGTAATCAATAAACTTTTTATTGTTATGTCATTTCTCATGGATATTGTTTGAGATAATGGAGTTAGATACCTATGGAACCCATGTATCCACCCACTCACTTGGCTTCGCATTGATCCCACTTGCACTAAATACAACTCTGACAAAAATAAGCCAAATCTTGTGTCCAAATGGTCCATGTGCTTGCATCTGAGCTTTGAAATGAATGCATCTTTGAAGAATCTTTGATTGTATGACAATCCAATCTGCCTCCCATTGTACCCTCCTCAACAAACCAAAAGAATCTATGCACTATTGAATCAAGTGTCCCTCCATATGACAATGCTGAACTACACCAATCAACTATAGAATGTGCATCACTGAATTTTTCTCCTAAAATCTTCAATTGCTCCTTAACTAGAGCTCTTTTTACACATGCACCTACTCCATCATGCTCCCCTTTTCACTATGCCCGGCTTCTAGAAACTCCAAATATGAGGTACACCTCTCTACATGCATTCTACTCAGCGATAAAACATCTGAGCATTCTTGAATTGACCTATGTAGTTATCTAACCAAATGAGATGTCGGCCCATTGCTATATCATGCTCCTACAAGAACTCAAAAAAAATCTCAAAACAATGTTGGACATACTCAGATGAGTGAGATCTATCATCACTCATATAAAAATGATACTCTCTAATTATATTTTGATCCTCCCCTATACTATCAGGTGCATGTCTAAATGTTATGTGGACAAAAATAGCAATCTGAATGGAATTGTAATACTAAGATTGCACCTACGTTTATGGTTACACCTGAAGTAGTAGCAGTTTTCTCTAAAATATTACTTGATATAATAGTGCCAATCGGAAAAAGGAATCATACATTCTAAATTGTTGATCCAACCACTAAGACCTATGACTATGCCTTGCATACTTGTAGAAGAGTTTGTCCTTAAAATCTGAAATAAAATCAGCAACACTACATTCTTTTGAAACCAACTCACATCTAGAACCTTCACCTCCACTCTGCAAAGTATATTTGACTGTCTCATATCTCTTTTTCTCAACAAGCTTCTTCCCAAATTCATGTTTGAAACCCTCATGAAAACATTGAACAAACTTGGACAAGCCACCACATTGTGAGCACTTTGCATTTAAACAATCATTTCTATAGAAAAAACAACCATCATCTCTAGAACATAAAAAAAGATCTAACAAGTCCTTGATGATTTTGAATTAATTTGCACCACACTCACGCAACATTTCATTGTTATGCAAATAGAATGGATATAGCATAATAGTTCATGAGTACATTGAAACTCCACATGGTATTTGCAACAAGTATTACAAATTTTAAGAGGCATACAATAAAATGGCTTCAAACCTTCAAAAGTCCTTTGCGAGATTTCAATATTTGGATGTGTTTCAATAAATTTTTTGAACAACATTGTTTGGCTTGATTCCAAGAAATGTTTAGGATGTGGTGTACGGTCTTGATTTCCAATTCTTAACTTTAAAACATCCTTTGCATTGGGTGATACTCTAGAGTTATCATGCCAAATTTGTTGAATTACTTGTTTTACATTATTAGGTAGCTTCTTATCAACACGTGAAGCCTCCCAGCAAAAGCCCATATATCACTTTGAAGAGGATCATCTATTCTTTCTCTTCTTGCAAGTGCTCTATCCAAAGTTTACGATTTATGTCAAAATCAATACAAGTTTATCTCATAAAGCAAGCCTTTTTCAATTGATGGCTTACTAGGGCGGTTGTAATGACTCTCCAAGTAGCTCTCTTATCTTTTTTCTTGTTAGTTTTTCCCATAGACTTGAAAGCATTAAAAATATTTTTGACAATAATATTATTTTTTTCGGTCTTCTTGTGCACACGAATCTTCAATTTGGCAAGCAAAGGTCTCATCTTTTGCATCTTTAACAATTGTACAAAAATTTGACATTGCTCTATCAATGTCTTATCGCTAAAATATTAGATGAAAAGTCTTCTATCCCACAACCGAATGGTTCATGTTGACCTCTTGCCTTCAAAATTGTTTATAATGTTCTTATCAATTTCAATTAACCATTTAGGGGTTTTTGAAGGTCTTGAGTTTGGAATATGTCTTTCGTCCACACAAGGTTCTTCATTTCTCATGTAATTTGGTGAAACATAATTTACACTTAGTTTAATAGTATGTTCAACATCTTCATTTCCAACATTTTCACCTTCAATTTGAATAATTTCATTCCCAATTTCAGCACCATATTCAACATCTTTGAATCCAACATTTTGACCTTGAACATTTTCATTATCAATTTCAATAATTTCATTCCCAATTTCAGCACCATATTCATCATCTTCGAATCCAACATTTTGACCTTGAACATTTTCATTATCAATTTCAATATTTTCATTCCCAATTTGAATATCATGTTCAACATCTTCAATTCCAACATTTTCAGCTTGAATATTTTGAGTATCACTTTTAACATTTTCATTCCCAATTTCAACATCATGTTCAACATTTTCACCTTCTACATATTCAATTTCCTCTTCACTAGAAAGACCAAAGGACTCAGATTCACCAATACTTAACATACCTTGTCTTCTCTTCCTATGACCTTCTTTATCTATTTGTCTATATGATTCAATTTGTTCTTTTGTAAGGTTTCTCTTACATTTATGCTTCTAACGACTGTTGCTTCCCATTATACCTAATAAAAGATGCTAAAAAATCATAGCTTATGACAAATTTGAGTGGAAGATGGTCCAAAAAGTTGATCTTTGTCCCTTCCTCTCTAAAGCCGTGCATATGTCACCTGCAAAGCCTGCAAAAAGAATGTAGGGTCCATTGGAATGCAAAAAAGGGGCCATATGGGGTTTCTCCTATATTGAAAAATCAGATATCCGAAAAATCTGTGGATATCCGGGATATGCAGAACTCTGGAAAATAAAGCAATTTTTTAATGCTCCCCAACAGCATAATTTTCGTGTTTCAAATAAGATATCCGATTCAAATCGGATATCTGATTTTTTCATGCATAACTTTACAATAATTAGGTGGAGGTTGGGAAAGAGAGAGAGAGTGAGTGAGAGGGAGAGAGAGACTTGAGAGGGGGAGAGGGGATAGGAGGGAGAGACTTGAGAGAGAGAGAGGGGGGGAAGTGAGATGGGAGGAGGGGAAAAAGGGGACAGTGAGGGAGAGATAATTAGGAGGGGGAAGGGAGAGGGGAAGAATGAGAGAGAGAGAGAGAGAGTTCATTAGGAGGGGGAGGGAGAGATATAGATAGTTTATTAGGAGGGGGAGGGAGAGGGAGAGAGAGAGAGACATATAGGAGTGAGTGAGATGGAGAGAG
>VDFB02373365.1:56940798-57023788 GCA_007258455.2 Sequoia sempervirens | reverse complement strand
ATTAAATTGAAATTTCAAATTTTCACCAAATAGATTTGTTTTTTAAAAAATAAACCTAGTAGTTTAGAAACTACATTCAATTTCCCACATAATCTATTCTTACATGTTTTTGAAATAATATATATAACTTATTCAAATTTTTACATCAAGTTGCCTAACTCTAATTTTTCTAAATTTGCATTGCCACTTAAGGGCCTGTTTGGCCCATCATGATCCTACACATACCTGAGCATTATAGAGCACTTCAAGAGCATTTAAAAATAATTTCAAGGTAGATTATCAAGATTTTATTGTAGAAATCCAAGATCAATCCATCATGTCTACGGTTTAGTGCATTCATGCATGTTGTTGAGCTAAGAAAGTTGATCTAGCATTGAGGATCTACTTGCAAGCATTGTTTACATATTATTCAAGGATCAAAATCTACATTCTTCATGGCCGCTACATATTAGTTTATAGATTTTCATTACAAGACAACATCCAAGGTATCAACATTGTATCATTTAATGTTTCATTCACAAAGAAAATATGAAAAATAAAAAGACTAGCAAGGCACATGTAAGTCAACCTAAAGCAGGTCATTTGCATCCCAATCTCAGTCGGTATAAAGAGAAGGTGGACAACTAGCCAAAGGGACAAGATAAAGTTCCAAACTAGGAGAAGCACTAGGTTCAACACTCTTATTAGGAGATTTGCCATTTAAGCTCATAGAATAATAATAAAATATATTCAACTCATCTTGCACTTGCTCATCAATTTTTGTAATGTCATTGTCATCATCTACATTTATCACAATGGGAGGTCGAATAACAATGTCCATGCAATGTTCTTATTATGTTGCAGTGAGGGTATAGAGTTAGTGTGCATTGCTTCAAGTAAGTTTGGATTTTGATTCTTTATGTTGTTCTTGTCTTCTTGAGTTTGTAATCTATGAGCAATAGCACATTACCTACACCTACACTCTCTAGCACTTTGAATCCTTTTCATTCTATTGTCAATTTTTGTTTTTATAAGAGTAGATTTGTGAATCATAGGTTCCTTCTCTTCCTTGGGTAGAATATAAAAAGAAATAGTAGGTTGATCACCCGCTTTCTCTTTAACTTTGTAAACTTTTTTGAATCTAGGAGGGACAATGAGATTGTTTGTATTATCTCGTGGTCTCTTGTAGGAAATTGTGAGAGGTTTTTCTATAGGTTGTTCTTGTATGTTCGAAAGGGCTTTTGGTTCAATCATTTGTTCATCAAGGATAGGTTGAGGCATGTTTTGAAGGGATAATTCTACTATTTTCTTTGCCTTGAACTTTTGATATGATTTGAAATATAAACCGTCACGGGGCATGATAGGTTCCATAGGCTCAAGCCAAAATAAATCTAATGAAAAATTCCCTTGAGTCGATGCAAGATTAAATCCACTATTATGCACAATAAATATGCCATTGCCAAATGGAAACTTTAGACATTTATGTACAACCAAAGGGATTGGATTAATAGATAAAATCCATGGATAGCCTAGCTTCACACGAAATTGGTCTGATTGTAGAATGATGGAGAATGATACATTTAGTACATTTTTGGTCCAACCTTTAAAGGGAGATGTATCGAGCCTATTGTAGGGCAAGCAAACCCATTACGCATCTTGATCCATGCTTTCGGTTTTTCATATGTTTCTTGATATAGTTCATGCAAATATAAAGATTCTTCAGTGATCACATTCTCTCCACAGACGTGATCAATTAATATCCCATTAGTGGGCTTTTCATTGATTTAGCCAACAATGTAAAGAGGACCATCAGGTGCACATTTAAGTATGTCATTTTGTGAGAAATCAATGTCAAGAGGATTTTTAGTTGAGCCCTTGCAAGGTATAGCTTTGATAAATCCTACTACTCTATCTATGGGATGTGGTTTTGTAAGATCATCATTCATGTTAGCATTGTTCTTTGTTTTGCTAGCAAGATTAACTGTGATATAGGTATGTTATTATTGTCTTGTTTGTTCAAGTACTCATGAAAGAAGCAACTAAGGCTATAGATGATTTGTATTTTATTTTGATTTTTAAGCACTTTCCCTATATTTTGTATAATGGGAACCATGCTAATGTCTATGCATTCACTAAGGATATGGGATTATAAGTTTTCTAGTTGTTCATCTAGCTTGTCAATAACATCATGCACATTGATTTTAGGAAGTGAAGTCATGGGTAATGAAGTATTCAAACTATAAGCCATGGAGGGTTGATTTTCAACACTATCAAAAAGATAGTTAGAAAACCAAGATCCATGACAAGTGAGATATCACAGGATGAAATGAGCCTCGAACTATGTCAAATGCATTACAACTAGTACACCAAGTTGTAAATTTCATGCATTTTTTACAACCCAAGTGTGCAAATACTAAATGCAAAGATGCAATGCAACAACCTAGAATGAAATAAAAAATTTAGATTCTAGGAAATGCAATTCATTGGTTACACAATGCAATAAACTGAAAATGAAGTGTTGTAGATGCAATTTTGAATTTTAACAATGCACTGAAATGAAGCAATTTAAGCTAAATGTAATGAATTTGATGAAACAAAAAATTAGGAAACCAAAACAAGAATGTAACAGTAGCAAACAGAAGCCTAAAACTAAGACTTTAATTTCCAAAAAATGCAGATTGGCAGCTAATAGGGACTCATTCACCAATAAGGGAGAATGGGTCCTAGTTGAGTTTTTCTAAGATGTTTCTATGGATTTCAAGGTGATTTTTAATGATTTTTCAGATGCAGAAGGTTTAGTTGTGACCTAATCAGGGACTCATTCTCTACTAAGGTTGAATGGGTCCTAGTTAGGTATTATTTAACTATTTTTTAATGATTTGCAAGCTTTCAATAATGTCTTTTAGTTCTAGGTCTGATGCAGTGAGTTTCAGTTTCAGATATTCCAAAATTTCAATGTGAAAATGAAATGAAAAGATGAATGCAAGGACCTATCTTGAAATGCAATTTTGTTTTTATTTTCAAATGCAAATAAATGAGATCTAAATGATATGCACAATGACCAATTTTATTTTATTTTTTCTAGATTTAGAGAGATGCAAAACAATGCAAATCTAAACCCTAAATGAGATGCAATTGTGAATGCAATGCAAGAAACCCTGAATGAGATCTTAATTCAATGAAAATGAGATACAAATGAATGCAAGATCTAATATAAGATGCAAAGACTTCAAAAATTACAAAACTGCAATATTCAATATGTTGGGTTCACCATTAATGATGATGTTGGAAAAATTAGGGCTTATCAAGATCAAGATAAACCACTAGAATTTATCCACCAAAATTACTACAATTGATGTAATTATGAGGGCCAAGAGATGCAAATAACAATAAAAAATTGACCCTAACTATTATAGCAACTATGAGGAGAGTTTTTGGAGCTCAAAGAGGTGTGTACCTTGCTACAAGAAGCCTATTTTTAGGGAACAAAGGACTCGTTCACCTTTAGTGGTGAATGGGTCCCTGTTAAGGTTTGTGAAACTGATATTTGGGTTATTTTCTTTGATTTACACACTCCCATATTCTTGGTTTTAGCCTCCTGAAAACTTGTACTTAATTTTGTAGCTTCAATTCTTTTTTCTTGCATTTTGAAGGTCAATCTTGCCACTTGACAACTTTGACAATTTTGCTCCAAAATTCTTCTCCACTTGATCTCCAACCTATAAATCTAAAAAGACACATTCAAGGGAAGAAAAACTTGTTGGTTGTTAGTGAATAGGGGTTTTCCTAATTCAAACCCCTTGTAGGTAATTAAACCAAATGATGAGATAATGAAATTGAAGCATGAAACATGAAATGATATAATGTTGATACCTTGGATGTTGTCTTGTAATGAAAATGTGCAAACTAACATGTAGAGGTCATGAAGAATGTAGATCTTGATCCTTGAATAAGATGTAAACAATTCTTGAAAGTAGATCCTCAATGCTACATCAACTTTCTTTGCTCAACAACATGCATGAATGCACTAAACCCTAGACATGATGGAATGATCTTGAATTGATACAACAAACTCTTGATAATTTTTCTTGAAATACCTTTGAAATTATCTTAAAGTGCTCTATAATGGTCTTTTGAAATTTCTAGAATGCTTCATAAAACTTGCTAGATGAAACTATGTGAATTAACCCTTTTATTTATACTAATTCAAGAGATTAACCCCAAAATTCAAACAATTCAATCTAATACCATATCTATAGATAAACAATATTAAATTCTTGCCACAATGAAATTCAAAAAGTGGGTCCTCATTAAGGGAGGACCCATTTGCCACCTAGAGCAAATGGGCCCTGGCACTATTTTCTAGGACCTAACCTTCATGCGATGAAAAATCATTAAAAACCCATTTAGAATCTACTGATAAAGGGGGGTCCTATAGAGGGATGACCCATTCACAACCTAGGGAAAATGGGTCCTACCACCAATTTCTAGCACCTTGATTTTTCCCAATTAAATGTTATGAAATTTGAATTATGGACCTGTCAAGATAGATATTTGGGAAGTGTCGCAAATAAGGCTTAAATTTGAATTAAGGGGACTAATTAATTCTAATTAACCAAAATTAGTTAAGAGGACCCTAAATAAGTGTTAAAGTTTGTCACAACACTTTACAACACTATAAATAGGGTACACATTAGGTACATTTCATTAAAAGGGGCCCATTAGGCTTAATTAATTGAATAAACCTTAGAAAAGTGTGAAAGTTTGTTACAACACTTTACAAAACTTTTGCAAAGGACAATTTAAGGTATGTTTTAAACAAATAAGCAACCTAGAATGGTGTGAATGTGTACAACACATTACAGTTCACTATTTCAAGGCACAATTAAGTTAATTCAACGATAATTATTCCCAAATCAAGGAAAAAGGATACTTTTTCATTACTACATGGTGAATTTGATATTTGAATATTGAGATTTAGGATGAAGTGATAAGATCTATGGTTTTTTTTTCTTAGATAGAGGGAAATCCCTCCTTGTTAGCAATAGGGAAACCCTATGTGTTTTATACCAATTCCATTCTCCACATCACTAGCACCACCCCCAAGCTTACTATTCTGACATTGCAACATATTCGTCCATCCGAGAAAACAAAGGTGGATATTTGGAGGTGAGGCTATGGCTAGCATGGGTTGCGACTTCCCCACCAAGATCCATATTTTTTAATTTATTTTTATGTATTTATTTAAAAATTTCCTTCCATGTCTAAGTGTTAGATAAACTTGCTACAAGTATTCTAGGGATTTTTTGCTAGACATTATCCCTAAAATAAATAAAAAAATCACTTCATTTATCAAATGACAGGGCACAAATTCATTAGCCAACAACTCTAGACACTCTCAGGCTTAGATATATGATTTTTCTTTGATTTCATAGTTCCACAAGATGGGGATAAGGTTGATTCCTACCCCTTCATTCCTGTCTCTACTTAGAAATTTATCTTTGTTTACTATCTATTTATTTATTGTCATTTTAATCATACATCTTAGTTATTTATTTCCCTTTATATATATATATATATATATATATATATATCAATGTTATGCATTTACATTTATTTATTTATTTTTGTCCTTGGGAAAATCATTGTATTTTGAAATACTTAATTATAGAAAGCTTATTAGATATCCTAAATGCATTGAATGCATTTAGCACAATATTCCTATTGTAAGGTTGAGATAAACATAGTATTCAACTTCTCATATACGAATAGTTTTTATCCCAAATTTATTTTGATATGGAATATAGTCTTATTTTCCTAATTACATATGCTTAACTTGAATATGAACTCTTTAAAGGTAAAATCTATTAGAAGGTTAATTATTTTCCAGCATGATGAACTTTATTAGGTATTTATAAACTAAATTTACAAATTCTACTTTTCCATGCTTAGAGAGAACTATAATAGTATCTTTACACTTCAACCATACATAAATAAATGAGCAATAACTTGATTTTTCCCATTTTTCAAATATTTCTAAAACCTATACTTACCTAGCCATAGCATAGACCAACAGTTTACAAACTCTTTTTTTCTAGTCATAGAAAGCTAAGATTTTTTTTTACATTTATACAAGCAATATACTATTTTTTTTGGTTAAACAATTTACCATTTTTATTTGGTACAAAATAAAGAAACATTACCTAAAACTTGATAATGCACTACATATTTTCCTTTCACAATTGAAGAAACATTTTCAACCCAAATCAGCAGTATATCACATTTCAACCATCATAAAATTATCTCTAGCATAAAAAATATATGAAATTTCTTAAACCTATGGATTTATTAGAGTAGCAGTAATTATGTAGAGGTTTAATTCAAATTAACTTGTTTCAAGAGAATTTGTTAATCAAGAGGCCAATTAATCCAACTTTCTATTCCAATAACACACAGGTACACCCCAATCACCTATGTTTGTGATATCTCTATCAAGTTTGCTTTCTGCATTTTATAAAAAAACATAAACTATGATTTATAATAGAATAGACTTCCACACTTATTCAACACTTGCTTCAATTAAAATACTACATAAATCTTGACATAAAGACATAGGAAAAGGCTTGAATCTTCAAATCTCTAGCTCAAAAAATCCTTTGCATCCACATAAAATGAAGAATTATTCCAAACTCTTTCTCTAACTTTCAACTTGCACATAGAAACAAGACCTTTCCAAGCTTATGGTGTTCTCACCACCCAACCAAAGGCTAGAAAAACCAACTACCCCTGATCTGGGAGGCTTCCTAAAAGATCAGGTACACACAAGCATCCCTTCCCAAACATAAAATGGTTTCACACAACATAGCACATTACAAACACTCATTTAGTTAAGATAAAACACAACACAAAAACCAATGAATGGTTTTATGGAGAGAGTTTGGGAGGATCACAACCATGGGGGAAAATTTAGCATCAAATGCTTCATGTAATTTCCTCCACCAACAACCTCCTTAATTTATTTCTTCACCCAACTTCACATTTTACATGAAAAGGATACTCAGATCCCTTTACTTCTATAGATAAAACGCATTATTTCCACATTGAAATACAAGCCCCTTCATGGGGATCTCTCCTCCTCCATCCCCTACATGGGTTGCTCATCGCCAAAATTAGGGAGCCAACCCAACAAAATGAACACACCCAATGCACTTGTAAAAATAGAATTGCAAACAAGACAACAAGGAATAACACATCACAACCTTAAATTAACACATACATTCAAAATAAAAATAGGAGGATGTAGATCCTACCTCAAAACTTCAAGTGAAATCAGCTATTTTCTTCCTTAAGCCCTTCTCAACTTCTTCCATCTCTTTCTATCACTTCCCCACACTTAGCCAAAGAAAAAGATGAAAATATAATGACATAGCCCCCCAAAAAAATTTCTCAAAACCTTCTCAAGAAAACTCCCCAACCACCATGTTCTATCTTCATTTAAGAGGCATTGGTGGCCACATTGACTCCCATTCCTTCTCATAATGAAATTGGGAGACTAAAATGGGGTTGGGAATTGGTCAAGTCCATCCCCTTAGTCAATTTTCGTCACCCCTCTCACAAGCAATTTAAGTGGGCTCATAAATAAAGCATGACCAAAAGTATGGCCTAAAAATGACCTCCAACCCTTAGGTCATATTCCTAAGGTCTCTAAAAAGTAAAAATTAGCCAAAATTAAAACATTTTTGACCCTGTAAAATGAAATAAACCAAGGAATCCGAAATTTCCATTCAAAACCACATTTAGATTTCAAACAATTCAAACATTTAAACCCTTACTTCCAACATACATGTCACAAGACACATAATACTTTACACAACTAGGGATACTTTTAACCCCCCCTGGTGAAGGTGTAAAATCCTAGTGAATCTTGTATACTTCCCAATTAAACTATTAATTTTAGTGGCGAATTTTTTTGTTTTCAGGAGAAAAAATAATCTTGATTGGAAAATCTTTTCTAATCGCTTGAATTCTATGGAAAATCCTAGTGAATTGCAACATTTTGTAAACCAATAAAATATTTTCATTGGTGATTAAAAAACTATTTTCAAACCAATAAAATATTTTCATTGGTGACTTAAACATGTTTTCAAAATAGAGAAAAAAAATTGTTGACAATTAAAAAAAATTTCAAACCAAAAAAATATTTTCACTGGTGAATTAAACCTATTTTCAAATGAACAAGAAAAAACATTGGAGAATTAGCATAATCTCAAACTAAAAAAAAAAATCAATGGAAAAATGTCAACACAAATCAATATTACCACAACCGTTCGATGGATTTTCGATCAACGACTGTAGTTACAATTTGGAAGTAAATCTCTAAAGCACTAGATTTGCAAATTGAAACCTTCAGAATAACACTAGAACCATTAGATGTGGACACTTGGTGAGATCAAGGCCCATTGCTCATCGCAGTAATGAACCCGATGGGTTGAAGGATTTTGGCGATGAGCAATAGAAGAACTTAAGTGGCAGAAATATGCACATGTATAAAGTTTGTTTTAAAAGAGGGACCACCTAGGAAGAACGTAGGACTAGGGATTAAAAACTTAATCTTCCATACATGCGAAGGATATTCCATATTTGTAGCCAGATATTAATGCAAATCAATATAACCATGACTGTTGGATGAATTTTTGATGGACGGTTGTAGTTGCATTCTAGAAGTAAATCTTTGAAGCACTATATTTGTGAATTGAAACCTCCAGAATTACACTAGAACCATTAGATGTGGACACATGGTGAGATCAAGGCTCATCGCTCATTAATGCCATATCTTATTTTTTGAAGAAAGTGTGGTTGCAATACTGTGAGTGGTGGCATGGATTAATGCCATATGAACATCCAAAGTGATTGATTGGATAGATTTATATTAAAAACTACATGATGTATTGTAAAATCATAGATGATGATGTCAATAATCTAGTGATCTAGTGAAACAAGATTTGTAATGATTTCATATCATTTGAGTGACACTAGATATTTTGACAGTTGACAACTTGTTAGGTCAAGGTACAGTTTGCATGTAGCTAGACTGATGGAGTCCAGACGTCAATAAAATTAAACATTTAAATTGTAAATGTAAGGCTTAAGTTACATGAATTGATTAAGTTAGTTTTTTGGTTTGCACAAATTGCAATTATGACTATACCCAACCTCACACATGACACATGTGAGGTGTACACAGGGACCATACTGGTAGTGGCACTATTGGCGGCACTATTGGCCTATAAATAAGGATAGTGAGCACAACTAAAATCATTCATTGAAGGCTAAAGGCTATACTATTAAGTGGTAGTGCAATGTTTGAATTTTCATAAGGGTTTTCCTTTTGTAGGGTTAATAAGGATTCAAGAAGAAGATAATGTGGTATTATTGGGGATACTCTAAATTCTCCTACCTTTAGTTATGTAGTTATTGAGTAAAAGACCAATTTCCTTCAAGTGCAGAATGGGTGGAATTGGAAAGAAGTTGATTTGGTTCACCTGACTTCTCAGACAAGTTTTGAACCAGGATGAAGAGCTCTTATGGAGATAAGTGCTCTCCCAATGCATGGAAGCTTCAAGTAGAAGATGTGAGCAATTTTACAATCCCTCATCTTCTACATGAATTTGGTTCTTGAAGGGGAAAAGTACATTTTGTATCTTCACAACTCCCCTTTCCCAAGTTTCATTTCCCCCCCATTCCCCATGCATTTATTTTCAGTGCCCATGGCTAACCCAGCAAGTCCCGTGCATTTATTTTCAGACAAACATTTGTATTACATTTACGTTGTCACCTGTGGTCTAATAGAAGCTTGGCACTTATATTTGTATTTGTACTATGTAATAATGTGACATTGTAATTTAGTTGTAAAAAAATAAATGGTTGTACTATTAATGTGACATGTAATTCATTTTATTAAGTCCTTTGCAATGTTAAGTTACCGGCCCCTTGGCCTTGATGTCAATCTGGGTAAGTGAAATAATTCCTACGGCTACATTTCATCATTTGACATTTCTTAAAATCTTTTTTTTTCAAGCTTTAAAGTTTGGGTTTAGGGTTAATAGACTCAATAATTAAGAAAAATTAAGGAGGAATAATAGGGAATTCACACTTTCACATTGTATAAGCATTTCTACCAGCAGTACCACTAGAGCAGCATCGAATAAAAAAATACATTATGCAAAATTGCTTAAAACCCCAGGTTTCACTAATGAATACCATGATATTTATGATCCTGAAACCTATGGTAGGCGTACCTCAAAACATAGATTTTCATCTTAGAATAATTTTGCAAAGAAAATGCAAGTTAATAGTATCAGTGCACCATGGGTAACTGGATTAGGGTGCATGATGTTACATGAGATTTTCCCTCGCCTAGAATTTATCATGGTCTGTTCCCAAAATTATGATGATAACAAAAGAGAAATTGTTAATAAAGATATAAATGAAGAATTTTTATCCATTAATGCAGAATAACTTGGAAAAGTGTTGGGGTTTACAACCAAATAGTTTGGAAATTTCCACATTGACCTAGAAAAGCTTGCTAGTGATTGTGAAGCAGTGGATAAAATGGAGAAAAATTATTTCTTAAATAAAATAGTTCAGGATAGAAACAAATTGAGATGTGATCATAAGCCTCCTTATGTTTTGGATATTTTTTTATTAACCATGGGTTCAGGATACTATTTCCATGCTAGCATTCTTCCTCAGACTGGATAGCAATTTAGAAGTGGGTACAAGCCTCCTTGAAATGGTGTATAATATCCATTATTATGTTCCACAAGTCAAATATAATTTTATTGAGCACATTGTAGAATCCATGCATAAACAATTTTTAATGATTAAAGGAGGTTCCACCAAGACATTTAGGTTCACAAGCTACTTGTGCTATATTTTTCTATTCAAATTTAGAGGAATGTTTCAAACCAACAAGCTTCAAATTCAGCCCTATAGTAATGCCAAGGAATATAAAATGGCGTCAGTATATGAATGGACCACTGAGATAAGGATGAATGATTCTCGAAGGAACTACAGTCATTTTTTAGACTACTTTTTGGCTCCATTGCATCAAACAATTATAAATACTTCAATGCCTAGATTGCATATGTCATGTAGAAACTATGTTCAACTAGGAAAATAAATATAATTGGTTGATTGGTACCTAATGGAAGAAAATAATGTGCTAAGATTTTATGGAATTGGAGTACAACCATACAAACTTCCAATACATGTGACAAAAATGGTTTTTGCATTGGAATATGTAAGGCAGATGCAAAGTACTGATGAACTACACTTTGTCGGTCAGCAAAAGAAGACCTTATTTCATTCTTTACCTTTTTCATGTGGAGTGTTTCATGTGGAGTGTTCACATTCAAGATAAAATCATTTAGTGTGGCACATAATCTTTTGAAATTTTTTGATTTTGATGCTATCTGTCACTGGCAGTATGATCCATGTGGCACCATTTAATCAATGATTATGCTCAATAATAATTTTGCAAGTATAATTCAACATCAAAGTAAACCCTTGCTTGAAAACTTGAGAAATGAGGATTCTTGGGATGAGGTCAAAATAGAAATGGAGAAAATTTTTGTTGAGAATGGTATTTCTTTTGAACAATTGTTAGCAGAAATTATGGTATTGCAGGGTATGTGTAGGATCATGATGGACCAAAAAGTGGCAATATGATGGGTATGTGGTTGGCAACTAATTTTTTACCCAAAATTGATGAAATGAAAAGGGTTTTTAAAGGAGATTCTCAACTTTCCACTAATATAAATTATGCTTTACTTTGAATTTAATAATAAATTACTACTCACTTTCTATTCAAATTATGACTAAAGTCCTGATTGATAGGCTGATTGAAAAACATCTATAGCTTTCAAATGGTATCACATTTTTTGAATCCAAAACATGCTTCACATTCTATGCTTTGCATACTATAGGATTAAAAAAGAAAAATTTAATTTCATGAATTTTTGACCAAGTTAAGGTGGTCAGACATACGATTTTTTATATTTTTTAAAAAGTTGTAATAAAAAATTCATAATTAATTATTTACTTGGAAAAAAATTACAAAAAAATATGCATCACATTGGGGCATGATTCCTCTACTATAATCTAAAATATTATAAAAAAAATTTATCATTTTATTGTGGTTAGGGTGGTCAAAGAGACACCTACTTATTTTTTCCCTGAAATTTAAGTACCACTCAATTGAAATTTCAAATTTTCACCAAATAGATTTTTTATTTTTTTAAACAAACCTAGTAGTTTAGAAACTACATTCAATTTTCTATAGATTCTATTCTTACATATTTTTGAAATAATATAGATAACTTATTCAAATTTTTACATCAAGTTGTCTAACTCTGATTTTTCTAAATTTTTTGCCACTTAAGGGCCTATTTTTTCCATCATTATCCTACACATACCTTGCATCAAAAGACAATTAGGAGGTACAACAATTTTTATGAAAAAATTCATAAACCATCTAGTAGCTTGTAAAAATATTAGATTCTCTAGAGAAGGAAGTTGCAAATAAAAATTGGTCACAATCAAAAATTAGTGCCTTTTAGTCTATGAGGAAGGAGCTAGGCAATCCAAGAGCTCTTGCAGAGTATGGAAATAATGAAGAAGATCATGATTTTAGCAAATTGTGGAATATAGAGCATCTCGATGAGCTTGGAGAAAAAGAAACTGATGATGAATCTAATGATGATAGGGAAGAAGTAGAACAAATCCATATCAAAGCTAGTTTAAATGAGGCTAAAAAGAAGCATATACTTTAGGAGCATTCATAGTCAAAAAAATGGGTTATGAAGGTGGTCCTTTAGGGTCCCAAGGACAAATCCATGTCAAAGTTGGTTTAAATGAGGCCACAAAACAAGCATATACTTCAGGAGCAACCATAGCTAAAAAAATGGGTTATGAAGGTGGTGGTTTGGGGTCCCAAGGACAAGGAATTCCTATAGTAATAGATGTATAGCATAGAAAACCAGTTGATAAATCTGGCCTTGGAGTTGAAAAATTAGACCAAGGGCATACAAGTAGAACCAAAACAATTCATTTTGTTAGAGCTTTAAATCCTCATCCTTATGGTCAAATACAACCATAACTAAGACATGCCCATGGTAGAGATCTTAGTTCAACTGGCACTGCCTCTGTTGGCAATGGTATGGGTAGTAGTAAGTAGTAGTGATTAACATGTGCTACAACAACAAATTATGCACAAAAGGACAACAATACAATATACCACAGAAACACCAGGTGATCAAGGCATACAGAAGAGGTAAAGGATTTTGACAAGTCCAAGTCACACTATCAATGGATCCACCACAAAGGATTTATTTCTAGGCACTCCCCGGCACTGCCAGTTGGTGTGGTTGTGACATCATTAGCAACTTTAAGTACACATATTCCTTTTCCATTCAAGCATTCTATTGTTCCTACCTCCTTAGGTTTTGATTACATTGAAGAGTTTAAAAAGAAATTGGACTTGCATAAAAAAGAAAAGAAGCAACTGATGGAGAGTGTGTCCAATGTAACTTCAAAGCCTGCAAAAACCATGGTATTACCCACATTTGGCATAAGTAAAGAAATCATGGAGTACATAATTCTTGTTCCCACAGTTCAACACAAACTAGCAAATCAAATGGCCCAACCTGAATTCTAGGTGATCACACAATATTCAATTGGATTTTTCTGGACTTAGAAATACTAAAAACATTAATGTATCAAAGAAGAACAATGAATTGGTGTACACATCATTGCTATAGCAAGATAGAGAGAAAAAAAGGTTGCAGACACAAATTGAAAAGTTGCAAGTAGACCTAGCAAATGAGAAATCAAAGAGGAAAGTAGTAGATAACAAGAGCAATGAATTAGAAGAATGAATAAAAAAAATTCCTCTACATCAACAAGCAAAGAGGATAAGTAGAATGAGACTAAAGTGAATGAACTGAAGAAAAGGCTAGATGAGAGCAACAAGAAATATGATGAGGAAAAATCCACTTCAAAAAAATTAAGACTAAGCATTGCAAATGGAAATGCATGATGGGAAAAAAATTGGAGGATAGAAAAAGAAATGAAAGATTGGAGGCAGAGCTAATGGAAGCAAAAACTGAAATTAAGTTTTGTCAAAATAAGTTATCTGCATTTTGTAGAGAAACAATGAGGCATATGAAACAAAATATCTAGGATGAAATTATAATGTAGAGAATTGATCATTTGTGTGACATGTTTCAATTGATTGATGTTATCAGACAACATCATAAGAAGCTCAAAAAATATTTAGTGGACAACAAAAATGTGTTGGTATTAGAGAAATCTACAAATCAAATTCAAAAAATAGTCTACAAAGCGAGTGACAATGTTTTGAAATCAAAAGGGATTACTAATCAGCTTGCTACATTAATGATGTTGTCATCTATCATTGAAAAGTGTTTGAGAATGTGTGAAACAAAGGAATATTTGCATTTGGTTGTAGAAAAGATGAAGAAGGTGGATGAAAAGGTAAGGAACTTCACAGAGCTTGGTTTGCTAGAGGCTTTTGACACAAATGAGTGATTCATTGGAAAGAATGATTTCAAAAAGACGATGGAGGATGCAAGGAAGATTGATTTGGACCAATTTTCCTAGAACCCAGTTGTGGTGAACTATTTGGATTCCATCAAACCATTGCTAACCTTGAACATAAAACTGACTAAAGAATCCAAGATGGGATCCAATTTGAATCATGAATTGTTAACAAATCTTCAAGTCAAACATCATGATTAGTTAGAACATATGACAATTTCACCACCTAAATAGTGGAAGTTGCAAGAAAAGGTGATGCAGTGATTTGATTTTTGATAATATGAGTTTCCAAGTTCCAACTTAACTCTGTGCAGAGTTGTCTTTGAGCAATATTTTTCATTGTCAATTCTTCTATGTACTCCTTCATGTGATAATCAATAAAAAAGATCAAATTTAGACTTTAGTAATGTGTTAATGTTCAATTATCTGTATTATTTATTTTATCATTTGAAGAAAAATTCTGGTAGTGGTTTCAACTACTAGATACACATTAAACAGTTGTTGATGTTCATTGTTGTATATGCTACTAATACTATTGTTAATATGTTATTAAAAATTGAGTTGAGTGATGAATCGTTACTTAGTACATGTTCAAGTTTTACTTTTAACACAATTAAAATATGAACTATGAGGTGATTTTAATTCCAAGCATCCATATTAATCTTAGTGAAATTGCATTACAATTCACACATCAATACTCAATCTCCATGACTACTTATCAGATCCACTAAACATTTATATGAATTCATGCATACGTAATCTTTGAGTTATGGTGTGTGGATTTATTTTGCTTTTGTTGAGTAGTTTGCAGTGGATTATCTATTATTGTAATTGGAATGATAGATTTTTGGTTAGTTTCATTGTTGTGGTTGTCATCACTCAAAGTCACAATTTTGGTGCTTTTCCTAACCTTAGTCACTTGTCCTCATAGTTTTATAACCTTGTCGCGGAGTTCTAAATTTTTGTAACTTCCTGATTCCTTGAATTGGTTCACTTTATTGAGTTGTAAGTCTTTTTTGGTCATTTTTGTTGTTGGTGGAGGATGAGAGTGTTATTTCAATATAGAAAGACTTAGAAAATGGTGAATTTCATGCATACATAATCTTTGAGTTATGGTGTGTGTATTTATTCTACTTTTGCTAAGTAGTTTGCAGTGGATTATCTATTATTGTAATTGGAATGATATATTTTTGGTTAGTTTCATTGTTGTGGTTACTATCACTCAAAATCATGGTTTTGGTTCTTTTCCTAACCTTAGTTGCTAGTCCTCAGATTTTATAACCTTGTCGTAGAGTTCTAAATTTTCACTACTCAATTCCCTGACTTGGTTCATTTGTTGAGTTGCAAGTCTTTGTTGGTCATCTTTATAGTAAGTGAGTCAAAGGTTTCAGAAACTTTAAAACTTCAGACTTTGGTTCTAAGGTTCCAAGTTTCAATGACCATGCGACATTATGGACTTATCTTGGTTTTCAAAGGCATTTTTATCTCATTGAATACTATACGAACTAACCTTGAGTTGTCTTTTTAGGTATTTCAAAAAGCATGTAGGTTTAGAGGCTATCTTTTCGAGGAATGAAATTGAATGTCACATTTAATGTACATCCTACCAAAATAATGGCATAATTGGGTAGCAAATTTTTACTCAGTCATTTAGCCTCCATTCTCGTTCTTTGCCAATGCCAGTACTTCTCAAGTGCAAACATTCAATCTCTACAAATTTGCACTCATGCAGAGTGGAATTCAAAATCATTGGTTTGGCATGAGGGACACTTAAATTGGGCACGTCAATTTGGAGAATTTTTTGGTGCACCTAGAGCAAAGGGAGAGAACAACACTAGAAGATAAAGTTTTGCAGAGTGGTTTGGTGCACATAGAAGGTTTTCCTGAGGTTGTACAAAGCGATGACCTAGTGATTGTGTGTACAAGGGGCTATATTCCAAAGACTTGGGAAATTAGAGTTGTGGATAGGTTAGTCATTGCTAGAATTACTCCTAAAGTGATTTTCCATGCATTAGGAATTCTAGAGAGGGAAATTGTAGAGGACATGTCTGTAACTATTGGTGACGAGTTTTTCAGAATGAATGAGGAATGGTGCAAAAATTCTATTACAAGAAATTGGTTGAAGTCTGAGAAAAAAGGTAGGTCTCAGTTTCCCTCAAAGCTTAAAAGGGTTCATTTTAAGGATGAAATTTTAGATGCTATCACCTTGCTACATCGTGTGGTTGGTAATGCATATTCAAACTCTTTTGAATTTTGGATGTGTCATTTTATTCTATTGATTTGTAGTGAAAATAAATTCATTGACTAGGCTGAGATTATTAGTTAGCATTGGGTGATCCCACAATACTGGTTTACAAATTTTGGCCAAACTAGACACTAAACTAATTTTTTCTAACAAAATTTTCACTTTCGATCACCTATAGCGGCTAAACCAATAGGAATTTGAAGGTGATGCAAACTACTAATTTGTGAAATTTTTTCTATAGATTCTAAATATATTATTTTCAAAAATTTTGGAATTAGATTGCACTTATTTTTCCATCCCCTTTGAAAACTAGTTTTTTTCAGTAAACGCCATTTTTAAGGAGTGACGCTCACCGTATAACACAATTTTTTTCCATGAAGAATAAAATTATAATTTTTTCAAATTTAGATTTGTAACTACAATATCTAGTGCTTCCAATTGATTTCATAGTGTTTTATTGAAAAAAACTCCTTAATCAATTTTTGAAGTCAAACCAATTATAATTTAAACATAGGCAGACTGTATAACACATAAAAAAATTTGCATGCATCAAAATTCTTCATTTTTTGTTGAATAAAGGACTTCAATATCTAGTGCACTCATTTTTTTTATTTTTTTTGGATAATCTTTTATTTTTCCACATGTGCAAAATAGAGAGCTTGATTTTCGGTGAAAAACCTACATTCACAAGAAATAAAAAATAAATATAATAATTAAATTAAATTTATTTAAAATTCTACTTTTTGGGAAGCTTATAATAAGGACTAAATACTTACAAAAATAAATTTTAAATGAATTCACTTGATCCCCCTAAAGGTAAATCAAAAGTGTTTTTTTATAAATATTTTGATAGTTGTAAAGGAGACTCTATTATAAGTATGGTTTAAAACTAGTGGGGTTCTATCCAAGGGGTTTTGATCAATGATCAAACCCTCTTCAATTGGAATGCTTTAAATGGAACTTTTTAAGGCTTAAATCATTATATTTTCTAAAAATATTTGATTTCAACAAAAATTAGAATCTCCCAAAAATTGTAAACCATCTTTGTAGGATCACCCCATTTAAATGAACAATTGATAAATTTCTAGCAAACTATTGCCTTCCACATGTTCTCATGCCTAGTTTACATTCTAGCCAATGAAGAGGTTGTTTGGGTAGGGTTGGAACTGCAAAGGTCTCTGATTCTAAACATTCCTATGTATAGAACTTTTACACAGCTCACTAAGGAGGTTGGAATGAGGAATTTCTTTTGTGTCAATGACACATTTTTAATGGAAATTGTGAGAAAAATTGATGGAAAACCTAAGCTTTGAGTTTCACCTAAAGTGGCTACTCTAGAGTATTGAGGTTTAGAAGTTTCTACATTCAATTCAGCTTATTTACTTATCTTAGAATTGGAGGTTTTGAGAAGGCCCCATTGAAATTGCCCCATTACCCAAGTGATTTCCTAGTTTTTCTTGAATTTTGTCGGCAGATGGCCATTGTAAATGTTAAATATTCAAACATGGGAAAGAAGGGGTATTATTTTCCATTGTCCATGCCTTCATTTTCTTGAAAAATTAATAATATTGCTATGGGCATGTAGAAAGCCTTGAATGAATTCAATTTTAAATGTTTTACCATGAGAACTAATTTTGACAGCAAGGGTTATGTTAAGAAAATTTTGTATGGAGCTAACAGCTATGAACATCACCCTAATATTGAAGAATTTTGGGAATACTCTATAGATGAAGGTGAGGTGTATAGAAGAAATTTCATGAGATTGACCCTAAGGAAAATACAAGCTTTTGGTATTTCTTTCAATATTCAAGAAGGGGCACAAGAAGACTTAGTGATCATTGATCCCAAATATCGGGCCCCTGTTGGTAAGCCTTTATACAAAATTAATTGGTCAGAGGATGAAGTTTCAAACTTAATGGTCCTTTCTTCCCCTGTTTTGAGAAGAAATTCAGACTGGTTGAACGAAAAATGGCGCCAAAGTGCAGGTTCTCCCCATGAGAAAAGAGTTTCAGAGAGAAGAGCAAAGATTTTCAGAGAGAAAAGAGAAAAGGACTATACAAGCCTCTGGCATAAATATATCAGCTAGAAAGCAGTCAATTAGGTCATCTGGCACTAGCTCATAGTCAAGAGGAGATGGTGAGAAGCCAGAAGACATTGGGTCCAAGCTAAAATCAATTTGTGAATAGGATAGTGTACCCTCGGTACCTAAGAAAAAGGATAGTCAAGAAAATCTAGTGCCTATAGAATCTAAGGGAATTTTTCAACAAATAATTGATGATAATTCTTTTCCCACATTCTTTGAAGTTGCCACTTCTCCACTATGAGATATTTTTTTTCTGTTCAATCAATTTAAAAAAAATGTAAGTGTTGAAAGTAGACACTGGAATAGTGGCATCTTCCCCAACATGGTTAAAGAAAGTAGTCGAGAAGAAAAGAAAGAATATTCCCAAAATGAAAACTGAAGTAGATACAGTTGCAATGCTACTGCAAGGTCACCAAAAGCCTAAAAAGGCTAAGAGGATGTCATGAATTGTCATTGATTCCACTACTGGGCATCAACTATTGGTGATTGTTGATCCAGAAAAGGACCTAAATGAAAATGAGATAATGGAAGCCTATTACAAGGTTAGTCATGTTGATATGGGTCCCTCTACTTTAGAAGGTGATGTATATCATGTCGATTATTCTGTTAATGCATTGATCAAAAAATCAAAAGAACTGAAAAAGGAGAACCTTCAGTTGCAATCTCATAATATTTATTTAAGAAATTTTATTTCATCAATTGTGACTCTGACCACTAAGGAAGCCTCAAGCTCAAATGTTCAAGGTATTGATTTTGACATTGTGGAATGGGTCAAGAAAAATTTAGGTTATGCTAAAGCTTCTAGCGAATGAATAGAAGGGCTTTATCAGGATGGTGTTTTCCACATTACTAAATTTAGGCAATTCTTTGTTAATGTGTATGATAAAAGAAAGGAATTGGTAGGTGAGCTTCAGTAGATCAGGATAGAACATAGTAGCAAATTTTTTCTTTCAAATAAAATTCAAGAATTAGTCTCCATGGAGCACTCTTTGTTAATAAGGGAAAAATTGGTGGATGACCCTAAAGAAATTGATCCTAGTTGGCATGATTCATTGGAGTGGAAATTGATAGTATATGAAGATTATATCAAGGAAATCAATAAAGTGTTAGAAAAATACTTTGAAATATTGGTGTAGATCAAGGACAACCTCAATGCTCTTAAGTGGTCCTCGCAGATGGGTTCGATGAAAATGTATTGGATCTTGTAGACATAATGAGGGAATTTAAAGAGGTGTATCATAGAGAAGTATTTGATCATAAGACAACCACTACAAACTCCTTCAAAAATTTGAGTAAGTTACAGACCTATATTCATGCATTTAAGTTGGAAAGTGACAACATCTATGAAATGCTAGCTTAGTCAAACCATGCACTTTCAAGATGGAGGAAAAGGCTGCAAATCACCATGACTTTAGGAAGCAAAAACATCACTATAATTGTCACCAAGTATCGGGAATACAGGCAAAGAGTAAGGGCACAAGAGGCATTATTGAAGGAGCATGAGGTGGAAATAATTGAAAGCGAAGCAGTCGGTGTTGGGACCATTGTTTAGTTTTTAGTTTTTATGTTATTTTTTTTAATTTGTCTCTCTTGATACTTCAAATACTTTTTATTTTAATTTCTAAAACGGTTGTCTTCAAGAAACTGTTATCAAGACAAAAAAAACTCAGTTATTTTTATTGCTTTTATGTTATGTCAATATAGAAAGACAATGGTGAAGTTCATGCATATGTAATCTTTGAGTTATGGCGTGTGGATTTACTATGTTTTTGTTGAATAGTTTTCGAGTGAATTATCTATTATTGGAATAATATATTTTTGGTTAGTTTCATTGTTGTGGAATGTTTATCTATGAATAAATATTTTATGGTGATGGATGTGTAAGGATTTCTCAGTATAATTTTAGGTGATCTGGTAGTTTAATCTTTTATTGTTTAAGTTGTGTGGATGCCTTTATAAGTTATTTATGTTGAACTATTAGCTTCTTTTAGCTTATAAGTTATGGATGTTGAACTGTTAGCTTCTATTCAAGGAATGGATTAATATTCCTTTTAGTTATTTATCAAAGATTATGTTAATGGAAATGCAATAGAAATTTATAAGTAGTGTGATAAGTGTTGTTCTTTAAAAATGATGTAGAATCACATATCAAATTCAATACCATGGAATACAATACAAAATATCACAATTTCATGGAATACAATATAAAATATCATCAGCTATAGTTTGGAATATGATTCATGAAGATTGAAGTGCAATATAAAATAAAATATCATGAAGTGCAATGATTCACAATTTCATTGAATACAATATAAAATATCATCAACTACAGTTTGGAACAATGGAAATCGACTCATGAAGTGTAGTATAAATACCTAAAAGTTGCTAATTCTCTTTCATTTCCCAAATGGAGTTAGGGTCCTCAAACTGAAATTAATCTTGAGATAAAGTAAAAGAGTTGTCTTGATTCTGAGTCTGCTCTTCATTTTCTTCATCTTGTGTCTCAAATTCAACATTCATTGTGTGATTTGTGTCAATGTCATATGTCCCAATCCCACTACCAATTCCAATGCCACCAGTACCATCATTTGGAATTGGAGTGTTGTACAACCCAATCCCTCTTATTTCACATGTGGACCTCTACATTGTGAGTGCCCTTTCAAAAGGAAAATTTTTGACATTATACACAGTTACTTTCAACCTCAAGCAATTTTCCAAGTTCTTGTCTAGATTTTTTCTTAAATTTGGTTTCAAAAATCACAATGTACTAAAAACTCTATCATCCTCCACCAACCCCAATATCATTGTTTGACATAAATCAACAAGTTTGAAATATTCTGATATTGAATCATGTAATATTTCACTCTGACCTAAGTTTGTCCAAACCTTTTTTACTAATCTTGGTTCAAAGGCCTTCTCCATGCCCATGGATTTATACTAGTCCCTCATAGCTATTGCAAAACTCCTAGATTGTTTGCTAAGCTTAGCTTCATTTAAAATTCCTTCTATTATCCACTCATTATATGTTACACTTTTTGAAAATTGTTCAATCAAGATTTTTACTTGATCATGAAAATATTTTGGGTTATCTCAGTTTTACCAAATTTGAGGATACACAATACCCATGGATTCAAGTATTTCATGTTGAGGTAATCTTTCACGAATCTTTGAGGAAAGAAATTTTGCAATTTCCTTCAAATTATCACTAACATATTTAACAATGCCATTAAAATCTTCCTCGTTAACAGCTACTTCTCTGCTAGAGCACCTGGCTATCTTACAATGGTACAATGTTATCTCATATCCACGTACATAGATACATAAGTGCCTGGTTGTATTAAACTATAAATAATTATCAAGATTATTCAAATCAGAAATTTTTTGCCACATGAAATAATTTGGGCCTTCTTGTGTTAGATCTAGATATAGATGATCGAGGGCCAAACATGTATGTTTACGTAGATTGGAATATTCATTAATATACATAGTTCTATTTTGGGCTTTATTCACAAGATTTTTCATCACATCCAGCATGGAGAGAAGACTAGATAAATTCAAGAGTGTCTTTATATCACTTAACCTATGTAAGAGGTTAGGAGCTTTGTCTACTGTGTTGTGATGCTCGTGCATCACTCCAATCAAGGATTTATATTATGAAATAACTCATTGTGTTGGTCCATGCAAGGAGATCCATCTGGTATCAACATCCTTGAGAATCTTGTTTCCTAGTGTTATTCCCTCAGCAAAATTTTGAAATTCTATGAAACATTTGGGACTTTGATAGAAGTATGCGTGGATCTTGTAGACTAGATTTTCAAATTTTGATACTATAGGAAACTTGCTTACAATTTTGAATGTTAAATTCATTATGTGGGTCATGCAGTGAATGCCAAGCATGTATGGTGCATGAGTAGTTTGTAACTTTGTGCAAACATCGATCCTTTGACCTTGCATCATTGTAACTCCATCAACTCCTACACACACCAACTTTTTGGCAATTGTCAACTCATCCATACTTGCAATTTCATTCAAATATTTCTTGACTAGTTCAAATAGATTTTGTGATGTTGAACTATCCTTCATGTTATGAACACGGAGAAGATGAGCTTGGTGAACATGTCATTCTACAGTATACAAATGCATATAGACCCAAGAAGTATTGTCTACTACGATAACTTCATCTAAAGATAATGCAATGAAATTTGACTCTTTTACTTTCTCCTTTAAATCTTCCTTGTCCACTGCAGCAAGATAGTTTTCCCATTCCCATCCAACGTTTACTGACCAATGTGAGAAGGGATAGTGACGAACACACAAATGCGATAATAAAGTAGAATATTTTGGGTAGTCTATCATAGGACGCCCTCTAGACAAAATATGAAAAACAACACTCATTTGAACATTTTTTGACAGATTTACTACTTTCATTGCTTTTCCAAATTGAGCCTCAAGTGTACCTTTACATGCAGCAAGCTTCAGCATTCTTTGGTCATGCTCTTCATAATCTGCGGCATACCTAACATGAAGACATTCTTCCTTTGATTTCCATCGTACGACTAATTGTTCCTTTTTGTCTATGATTTGTTTTTCACTAACTTTACCAATATGTTTTTTGATAGTGTCAATCTTTAACTACAATGTCTTGTCTCTTCCACATTTCCAACTACAAATCATACATTTGGCCAATGTTGTACTTTCAATATCATTTTCTTTCCCCACTAGTACAATGAATGGGTACTTTGACAACCAACCAAGTTGAAAATTTTGTGTCATTTCCCACTCACACCCCATTTTTAATTTGCTTTTTTTTTTCTTGTTGCCAACATCATCCTCATCCAAGTCAATTATCTCATTCTGGCTAACCAGGGTATCCCTTGGAACATCTTATCCGGTATTTCCATCTGAATTTGATACATTTTTATTTAACTCAATGACAATCTCAACTTGACCTTCCAGTGGCAATGAGGTATTATGAATGCCTTCTTCATTAATATTTGGTGGAAGAGTTGATGATGTAGCTCCATCTTGATCTGATGGATCAAAATCTTTGGCAATTCCAAAGTAAGACTGTATGGTACCTCTAAGTTTTGGGTGTTTTGATGACATCCCAGTCTCTTCACTACCCTGAGGAGTGGCAGGAGCCTTATCCTTGCTGCTCGACATATTGATCTCTCACTTCGAAGAAAAACTAGAAAAAAATGTCTTCTTGTTTAAGAAAGAGTGGGACAAAGAATATAGATCACATTCCCTACTCAATATCATCTTTAAGACTGAAGTAAGAATGGAAAAGAGATAAAGAAAACTTATTATTATAACTAATAACACTATGAAGAAATGATCACTGACCTTTAAGTCTACATTTTCAACTTTCGTTGACTTCTGAATCAAGAAGTAGAACCTCAAAACTGAACAAAATGTGTAAGAATAAATGATAGTTTTGATTGTATTTATATCAATTCATATTTGGCGAATTCTACATGATTTTTAAATGGTATATTAAAAATTTGGTGAATCTCGCGTGCTTATACAATGATATGTTGTAATTTTCAAGGTGAAATATGTCCTCAAATGTAATTATTTTTTAATGTTATTGGCAAAATAGCTCCTCATAAGCAACTATTTATAAATTTTAATTGGTGAAATGGGTCTTCACAAGCAACTATTTATAAATTTTAATTGGCGAAATGGGTCTTGATACAATGTTGTTTTAATATTATTGTTGAATATGTAGGTGTTTTATTACATGCTTCCGGGATTCTAGGAAAAAATATTAGTCGGTCCATTTGAAACACGTAGCTTGTTATGGAGAATTTGTTGCTTAAATATGCCTCATAAAAAAACTCATTGGAAAATGGGCATGCATTGGACCTATAGTTTGTAAAATCCAAGCAATTTGGACACCTTGTGGGTGCAATTAATTTTCCAATTTCGTCTTGGCCAATTTCTAGAATTTTCCAATTGGCAAAGATTCACCACTAAAGTTTTCCCTGACAACAACATAAGACTCTAGACCTTTTTGTACAAGTTGAGTCAACTTTACATGGTAAACACAAGGGACTTTTTAAGTGTTGCCTCAGATTTCCATGGCTATGGAAAGTTAACCTGCACACTCTATGTAAACTTTAGTCCAATCGTCAAAAAAATTAAATCAAAACACATAAATACAAATAATACACATTGTAGTGTAGAAAAAAGTAACCGTTTTTCACACTTAATTTGAAAATAATTAATATTAAAATGAACCTAATTTTTCCTTGATTTAGTGTTGTAATGTGTTTTACACATTCACATTAAGTTTAGGACCCTTTTTACAAAAATGGACTTAGTGATGCCTTATTTGGGGTGTTGTACACTTTCACAATAACTTAGGGATTTATTAATTAATTGAGGTTAATTAGAGCTTAATTGGCCCCTTAAATTCAAATCCATTACTTATTTATTTTCTAAAAGATAAATCCCAACACTCGTTAATAATGTTTCACAACACTTAATTTGGAAAGGATTGAGTCCTAGGCTGGTGATCTGGGACCCATTCACCTGAAAAATGGGTTTCCTAGGTCCTAAGACCCCCTTTTTGCATCTTATTTCATATTCCTAAAACTTGTCGTAGTTGAGTGTGTTAGGACCCATTTTCCCTATGGAAAATGGGTTTTCCTCCTTAACTTAGGACACCCCTTTTCGAACATGTTTGTGGCAGGATTTTAGTAATTTCAAATCCTATATCTAAATGGGATTTCTTAAGATTATAAGTAGCTATTTCACCTAGTTTGAAACTTTAAACATGATCATAAAGCATTCAAGATTACCATTCGCAATCAAGGATGAATTCATGCATGTTGTTGAGCTAATGTGATGTTGTAGCATAAAGTTCAAGTATTCTTCCAAGTTCATTCAAGGTCTACACTCATTAAGGCCATTTCATGCTAAGTTTCAAATTTGCAATCCAAGGTATTGGTTATTTTCTTTTTATGCATTGTTTCAATTGAAGGTTTAATTACCAAAATAGGGTTTGACGAAGGAAAACCCCCATTCCCTAACAATCAACAATTTTTCTTCTCTCTTGATGTGTGATTGTAGGTTTTTAGGTTGAAGATCAAGTCGAGAAAAAAATTGTAAAAACTTTTCAAAGTTGTAAAGTTGTAAAAGTTGTCATCTTTATTGTAAGATCATGGAAAGTACTCTACAAAATTGATTTCCAACTTTCAAGAGCTGAGCACGTAGGATCTGGGAGTGTAAATAGTGAACAAGATCCTAAAATTAGTTTTTTAGAAACCTAATAGGGACCCATTCACCACTAGGTGAATGAGTCCTCAGTGAGCCATGAAAAGCACTCTTTGTGAGAGGTATGTAGCATTTATCCCTTCCAAACTCTCCCTAAAGGTTTTAGGTTCCATGAGTTTTATGTTCAAGCTTCCAAATGCACTTTATAGATCATAATTTTTAGTTTGTTTTCTATGTTTAATCTTTCTCTCAAAGCCCCTATTCATTCATTTCTATCAAGATACTTTGCACCAAAACAAGACACTTTGTGACTATTTTTGAGATAAGTTTTAAGTGTCCTCCACTCATTTGATTTGTATGAAATAAATTGTGTTTGATATATCTATATTTAATCTACTTATATTTGGTCTTACATTTCAGCTTTGATTTGGTTTTCTATTTTATCTCCATCTTCAAAAAGTGCTTTTCAATCATGTTTAGCCATTTCATACACATAAGGGAAATTGCAAGATTCCTCAAATAATTCACTCACCCAAAGGTTGAAAGTGGATTTTAACTTGAGTGATCTCATTTCTTGAATGAAATAGATGAATAGTTAGGTTCATTAAACTCATTTTTCCCTTTCTATTTATAGTAAGCTTGGTGAAATAGCCTGAATTTGGTATAAAACCCTATGTGTAGTGAACCCTAACCCATTTTTCTATGTTTCACATGCACATGTTCAGTGAACTTAATAGACATATAAGCATAATCCTTGTTAACATCTTCCTTTTAGAATTCAAACATTGTTGTTACAATTCAATACAATTTCAATTACACTTCTAAACTTTACTTCATGACATTTAAAATCACTTGCATGGTAAATCAAATATTATTTTTTAAATCACAACAATATCATCTAAGCACCACAATTCAAGGTAATTAAAAAACTCACATTTGATTAAAATGATATGACCATATTCTATTCTAAGCATATTGTTTCTAATTCGATAATGTACAAGATATCATTTTGATAAACTAGTATACTCATAAACTTACAATTCATAAGATAACTAATCTAATAAGCATAATAACAATGAAGTCAAATGTTCACAATTAACCATCATAAACTATAGAGAAAAATTATAATATATCCAAACTAATCTAATAAACATATTAACAATGAAGTCCAATGTTCACAATTAACCATCATTAAATATAGGGAAAAAGTATAATATATCCAAGCATAGTCATGCCAATGACAACAAAACATAAGGTATATGTTTCCAACCCACGATGGGCCTCACATCACTTCAATTCATAAAAAACAATGAGCATGATATTCTAAAATAATAATGCATCATTATGTACAATCAAATGGATAGTATAGATTCATTTGTAATACAATCAAGTCCTTCTCACTTAGTCATTCCTTAATTAAATTTTCTACAACAATACAAGATTCCAAGCACCTTTTAGATTCCAAAATAAAATAAATAAACTAAATCTTTCCTTATTTTTAAATTTTATCAATAATTCATTTTAAGATAATATTTAGCTATAGTTCAATTGAATTATTTTACCTCTTTTGTAGAATTCATTACTTTTCTTCCAACACAAACAACTATGTATCTCTTCTCCTAAATTCAAAGTTTAGAATGATTTTTTATAAGTCTATTTTAAAGAACTTTTATAATTAATCTAAAGCATTCCTCAATATCTTAATACACTCTAAATTAAATATATCTCCTTAATTCAATAAGCTTACAATTTTCTTTTTCTTTTTTATGAAAGGAAAACACATATTCATTAAAATAAACATCTCTTTAGCAAATGGAAAACCAATTGATGAAGACCAAACACTTTCTATCAAATTCCTTCAATTTTCAAGAAAAACTTGGATTCTGAAATCTTCAAACTTTGTGTGTTCTTCCTCGAATGTCAAAAGCTTTCTATAAGGAAAATCAATTTTTTATCCTTACTCATTTTTTCCTCAAATCTTTTATTTTAAAATATTAAAATAATATAATAATAAATAATTTGTTAAACTAAATAATTATAATTAAAATATTATTATTCAAATTCATCCACTTTACTAAAAAAAAATTAAAATTCTAATTAAATTGTAATTTTAATAATAATATATTATTTAAAAAATTTAAATTAATATAATAATAATAAATAATTTACTTGAACTAAAGAATTGTAATTAAAATATTATTATTTAAATTCATGCACTTCACTAAAAAATTCTTTTGAAATTTTGATTAAATTCTAATTTCAATAATAAAATATTATTTTAAAATCTTGAATTAATATAATAAAAATAATTAATTCACTTGAACTAAATAATTTTAATTAAATTATTATTATTCAAATTCAGGCACTTCACTAAAAAATTTATTTTAAACTCTAAATAAATATTAATTTCAAGGATAAATTGTTATTTTAAATTCACTTCACTTTCGTTTACTGTGAATATATTGAAGCAGCAAAATAAAAAATAAACAATTTGTAGTCATATAAAATATTTATAAATCTAATTTTTATTTAATATTAAATAATATTTTTTAATTCTAATATCTTAATTTGAATATTAAAATAATAATATTTTATTATTTATAAAAAAATATTAGTGTATTTTTTCTTCTTGTAACGCATTTACATGCAGTTCTTTCACTTTCGAAAAACTTCATGCAAACTTCCATCCAAAAATAGTGCTCTAAAATAAAACACTTTTGAAAAACTTCATGCAAACTTCCATCTAAAAATAGTAGTCTAAAATAAAACAAAGCACGGTGTTGAAGCAATATATATAGGGCTACTGAGCAAAATATTGTAAACGATATATGTGCTCCTCTTCCCAAAGATTCTCAACGCACAACCCAGCATACTTTGCAGATATGGCCAGTGAGAAAGGAGATTGTGAGCAGCATCTGATTGAGGCAAATTGCTTTAAAATGCTACGAAATTCTGCTGTGAGTTTGGTGACAGCATTGATCGCCCTCATATACATCATCATGAGCGGTTTGAAGGATTTCCAGACACCCATAACTTTTAACGTATTTGTGTTTGGAGGCAGTGCGGCTTTCTTTGTTTCGATGCTGGTTGTAACGGTCATTGGGTTTGAGCGGGCCCTCCATAGAAAGAGAATTATGTTAATGAGCAAGGTGCTTTTGTTTATTGCTCTAGGATTCTTCATGCTCAGTCTCCTTGCAGCAACAATTTCTCTGGTGCCGCCTCCATGCAAATGGTTTCCAATTTCTGTGGGTCTAGTAATTCTGTCGCCTCTTGTGTTTATCCTCAAAATGAGTGATTAGAATCTTCTTCTCATATGCGCTATTACGCATGGACTATTGTATAATTTTGAAAGTAAGTTTATAGTACTTACTTCTAAATAATTTTCTATGAATAAGCAAGTTAGTTATTGGATGAACGTTTCATGTGACATTTGCAGTAGAGGTTGAATGTAGTTTTCTCCCCAGTTTGTTCCAGATCGTTGCCTATTGTGAAGTGTTTATTTTCAAATTTTGTAATTAACTGGAGGTTAAATTCATGGTTTACATGCAGCCAATATAAAAATATACAAATATTAAATTATATGAGTTTATTTGTTAATGTAGTTTCATCTGTATGTCTGGTTGTAGAAATCACTTGACGAAAAAACAACATCCGATAATATTATTGTTGAAATGATCTTAGAGTAATTTTATTTGACTTTTTAAATATAATTATATTTAATCTTATTATACTTTAATATGATAATTTAGAAATCTAAAGTTATAAAATTCTTAACAAAGCTTATTCTCTCAAGAAAACTGAAAACATATGTATATTCTGTTTGGTCTGAGAGGTAAACTAAATCAGGAAAGCTTTGGTATTTTAAACAAGTTTCTAAATGTCTATAACGAGTTTAACCTGATTTTACAAAGGACTATTTAATAGTGAATATCTAATAAAACATTCACTCTTTATATAGGGTAAAAACTGAACTGCTTGTAATGTTTTCATTCGTGAATATTTTTATTACATGATTTTTACCATGTGCTACAATCATTATATGAAACGTCAATTTAATTATGAATATATAAGAAAATTCTAATTATTTATATGGGATTAAAAAACTATCAGTTTATATGGAGTTAAAACTGAACTGTTTGTAATGTTTTTATTGGTGAACATTTTCTGAATATGTGTTGCAATCATTGCATTCCATGAGATGGTGTTTCTTTGAGACATTGGTTCAAACAATTAAATGTTCTCGATGTAAGAATTCACAAATCCCGCAAAGAAAATATGCATCCGTTGAAATATTACAAATAATATTGCTTTTGAAATGCTTGAAATATATCCCAACCCATAGTCCATTTGTGATTTCTTTTAAATGTTTATACATAGCCAAAGTCAAGCTTTGATTGCTTTTGAAATGCTTGAAATGTATCCCCAACCCCTCTCTATATGTTTCATTTCTAGAAATTTGTAATAGGTGCATTAGTGACTGTAAGGATTGAGACTAATATCAGTTAAGTTAAACCCACATATATCTCTTGCAAGATGTAAATTTATTATTCAAGTTTAAATTCCAAAGTTTAGTTTCTTAGAGTTCAATTTGTTTGCATTGGATCAACTTTTACTAGTGTTAGTAAGTTGTCAATTGGACTTCAAAACCTAGGCCTAAGTGACCCAAAATCTATAGTTTAAGTGTTTTAGGGGGTGTAAGGTCACCTAGCCCACTCCCTATAGTGCATCTAAGAAACATGACAAGTACATTGTTGGCAAACTCCTATCAACACGATTAAGCCATAAAGATATGATAAATACATGTATGAATTCTACAATCATAATAAAAATGTTATTTCTCTATTATATATTGGATAGGATATCAAATCTATAAATTAGAAGTTAATTTTCCACATCCATTCATGTAGAGTAAATATTCTCTTTAGATACTTCCATGCAAAAAATTTCTCATTGATGCAAGATTTTCATGAGATTCTCATATATTCTAATGAACTTATTTCTTATCCATAATATTATATTAACTACCACTATTTATTTCTTAATATTTAATCATTTATTTTAATTATTCTTATGACTAAATAATTATTATAATTTAATTACAACTATTTAATTACGGCTATTTACTCAATTACTATTATAATTTTGATTAATTAATTAATGTTTATTTGGTTTGAAATTATTTAATAATCCCCATACTTGTGTGTGAAGCCAACAATCTCCTACATGGCCATAATTGTTTTAACGAGGATCAGATTTGGTCTTGAGCTAATTCTTACCAATCCAAAACAACCAAAATAGAATATAACATATCGTTTTACTTCACACCGCCTATGTGATGTGGTCGTTAATATTTTAATGGTTGCAATCTTGGCAATGCATGTCTAGTGAACTGTTGAGGTTAAGTAATAGTTCAGCACCATGCACTAGGTATCTTGCATGTTGTGGAGGGGAGGTTTCTGCATGTTTCAAATTTGCAACAACAATTAAGTAGTGATCAAAGCAAGAGAAGTACCATTCTCGAGGAGGAAATCACTCTACATCCTGCTCAATCTACTTCTCATTAATTATTTACTTAGATTTTTAGTAGTGAGTGAGAGTTATCATCCATAGATTTCCAGTAATTGGACAGTGAAGGAGAAGATTTTTATTCTAGTATTCTAATTTGAATATTAAAATAATAATATTTTATTCTTTATTGAAAAATAAATAAAATAAGGCACGGTGTTAAAGCATATATAGGGCTATCAAGCAAAATTTTATAAAGCATATATGAGCTGCTCTTCCCAAAGATTTTGAACACACATCCCAACATACTTTGCAAATATGGCTGGTGGGAAAGGAGATTGTGAGTAGCAAGTAGTTGAATTGGTCGAAAAACATCCCCAACTTCAACAAATGACTTTAAAATGCCTTGAAATGGGCAAAGGAGATTCTCCACAGAATTTAATTGAGGAAAATTCCTTTAAAATGCTACAAAATTTTGTCATGAGTTTTTTATGATAGCATCGATCGCCCTCATATGCCTCATGTGTTGGGAGGCAGGGGTGCAATAAAACACACAGTCACTACTATGACAGGATGGATAGAGCAAAAATTAACACAGAGAACGCACAATGATAACAAGACTAAACAGACAAAAATTAACTTTTCATATATTGCTTGTTTGCTTCAAAATACAAAAAACTTAGAGGATATTCTTTGATTTACATGAACAAAATAAAACTAAGCTATTTGGACAAATGTCCAACGAATGGGTGCTACACTCACACCTCAAAAATATAAACTGCTACAATCTTGTAGCTGCAGCTGACAATGCGCTGTGACTAATAGAACATTCCTTTTGTGTTGTTGCTATCATTGTTCTGTGTTGAACATTATCTACTTCATTTGTTGCTACAGGGTTCTTTTCCAATGCAAAAACTTCTTCAATTTTCTCTTCTACTAACTCCAACGAATACATTCTTTTTGTCTTCTATTAGCAAGTTCATGAGAATGAGCACTTCATTCAAAATTCAAATTTACCTAACTCCATTTAATGTTGCAGGCATATGTTGGGTTGTAGGAAGCACTCCATTTCAAATTCAAATTTACCAACCAAAATAAATGTTGGCAGATACGTTGAGTGCAACTTGACAAAATTCAAACTTACTTAGGCTGGGGGAAAAGTCTGCAAGCTGCAGATTAATTAATATTCTAACACTCCCCCTTAATTTGCAGGTCAGTTATCACTCTGTAGATTCCTTCTGGAACTGATCTCCAAAGCTATCCACAATGTCAAGCCTATCTCTTAGGCGTTCAAAACTATCCTTTGGCAATGCTTTGGTGAATATTTCAGCGAGTTGTTGCTTGGCTCTACAATACTGTAATTCAATCTCACCTTGTTCTACCAACTCCCTTATGAAGTGATAATGAATCTCAATGTGTTTACTTCATCCGTGGAAGACCAGATTCTTTTTCAGTGCTATGGAGGGCACATTTTCACAATGAATGACTATGTTATCAACTTGTTGTTACTGTAAATCTGCAAGGATCCTCCTCAACCAAATAGCCTGACACATTGTTACATTTGCTGCTATGTATTATGCTTCTGTTGTATTGAGAGACATAATCGGTTGCTTCTTTGATGCCCATGAGATTGCACCTGATCCCATGTTGAAGACATAGCCAAATCTGCTCTTCCTATATTCCACATTTCCTACCCAATCACTATCTATGAAACCATCCAACTTAAATTCATTTGATGTACCATACATGATGCCATATCCTATTGTTCCATTAACATACCTCAAGATCCTCTTTCCTACTTGTCAATGTGTGTCCTTAGGTTCCTCCATGAACCTAGATATCAAGCTTACTGCATACATTAAATCAGGCCTAGTTGATGTCAAATGCATCAAACTTCCAACCATACTTTTGTAAAGGGTTGGGTTCACTTCCTTACTGTTGTTAGTCTTGCATAACTTCAGACCTATTGTTGTTGGTGTGGGGGAAGGTTTTTTGTTATTCATTTTGAACCTCCTTAAAAAAAAATTGGCATAATTAAATTGTGAGATTAAAATTCCATGATGTGTTTGTTGAACTTCTATCCCAAGAAAATACTTCAAAAAACCTAAATCCGTCATCTCAAATTCATTTTTCATCACTTCTTTGAAATTTGCAATTTTTTTGTCATTGTTACCAGTAAAAATCAAATCATCTACATACAAAATAGCAATTAAAATATCACCTTCATCTAATTTGATGTAGAGTGTGGGCTCACTGCTTCTCTTGCTAAATCCATTACTCAACAAATAGGAGTTTATTATGTTGTACCACGTTGGAGGTGCTTGTTTCAGCCCATAAAAAGATTTTTATAGCCTATACACTTTGTTCTCTTTCCTTGGGACTTCATAGCCAGGTGGTTGCTCCACATACACTTCCTCCTTCAACACTTTGTTTAAGAAGGCTGACTTTACATCCATCTACAGCACTTTCCACTGATGTTGTGTTGCAACTACTATCACTATCTACATTGTTTCTAGCCTTGCAACTGGTGCATATGTCTCATCATAATCAATATTGGGCTGCTGTTTGTACCCTTTCACAACTAGCCTTGCCTTATGTCTTTCAATTTTCCCTTTTATAGTACACTTGGTCCTATAGACCCACTTCACTTCAATCACTTGTTTACCCTTGGGTAAATCAGTCAACTCCCATGTTTGGTTCCTCTCTATAGCCTCCAATTCTTCATCCATGGCCTTACACCATTTCTCTTCTTTTACCACTTCCTCAAAGTATGTTGGATCACTATAAGTGAATAGTGCAAAATCCAAGTGCTCATCAAAATTAGCATGTTTTGTGCTATCATAGATCTCCCTCACACCCCTTGTCTTACGTGGCATCAATGATGTGAGTGTGGGATCTGAATTTTCTTATGAACTACTGCTACTTTGACCTTTGGATATATTGTACTGCTGACTGTCAAAGCTACTGCTTTGTTGAATTCTAGAGCTGCTAGGTTGTTGTCTCTATTTAGTGTTGCTAGACTATTCTTTCTATTTCAAGAACACTACCAGAGTTATTGTTCTGCAGCAGATCACCAGAGTTGTTGTTTTCTAATGCTCTACAGTAGTTTCTTGCCTAGCTACTACTCTCTTGAGCTCCTCCTATGTTGCTATCATCTACAACTTCTTCATCATCAAGGGGTATTGTACCTGAAATAGCCATGGTGTCATCCACCATTCCATCCCATGCTTCATTCTCAATAAACACAACATCCCTACTAATCACAGCTTTCTTGGTGATGGGATTGTATAATTTATAGGCCTTTGACTCTTCACTATAGCCTATGAAGATGCATTTTTCTCCTTTGTCATCAAATTTCTACCTCTTCTCTTTTGGCACAAGTGACTATGCCACACACCCAAATATCTTTAAGTGCTCAACACTCCATTTGTTGTTTGTCCACACCTCTTGTGGAATCCTATCACAGACATATTTTGTAGGGCACCTATTCAGTATATAGACTGTTGTTGCTACAACCTCTCCCCAAAATATGTGTGACAACCCTTTTTCTTTCAGCATACTTGCCACCATAGCTTGAATGGTCCTATTCTTCCTTTCTACCACTCCATTTTGTTGTGGAGTATACCTAGTTGTGATTTTTTTGTGAATTCCCTCATTCCTACAAAAATTTAGAAATTCTTTGGAGTTGTACTCCCCCCCTCTATCTATTCTAAGGGCTTTGATATAGTGACCACTCTCCTTTTCAATTGTTGCCATAAACCACTTAAATTTCTCAAAAGCTTTCGATGTTTTTTTCAAGAAATAGACCCATATTTTTCTACTATAGTCATCTATGAATGTCATGAAATATGTATTTCCAACTAAAGTGGGGGTTTTCATGGGTCCACAAAAATCTGAGTGCACTAACTCAAGAGGTGCTTTTGGTCTCCTAGAATACCCAGATTGAAATGGCTACCTATGTTGTTTTCCTAAAATGCAAGTCTCACACTTGCCATCGGGTTCTACAATGGATGGTAAACCCCTAACCATTCCTTTCCTAGATAATAAACTCAAACTTGAAAAACTTAAGTGCCCATACCTTAAATGTCATAGTTTGGATGGGTCTTTGATGACTGTCTTGAAAGAAAATTGTTGTTTGACTACCGACTGCTATAAAACTGTTATGAGTGCCGATGAACAATGTTGTTGTTGAGGTCGTCTGGTATTCTTGTCACAAACACTATGTGCATCCTAAGAGGAAACATTATATTTCTCGTCATCTGCACTACAACCATCACTTTCTTGCTACCTCCTTTGTCAAATATCTTGCACTCTCCATTCTCCATCAAGATTTTGTAGCCATTTTGGACCATTTGTCCAATGCTCAATAGGTTATGTTTTATGCCAAGGGCATAATAGACATCCTGGATTTTCTACCTTTCACCATTCTTCGTTTGGATATTGACAACACCTTTTCCAATGATAATAACCTTCTCATCATTTCCCATTTTGATCTCAATTTTTATGCTGTTGTCAATGGAGGCAAAGAAATTTTTGTTACCACTCATGTGGTTGTTGCATCCGCTATCTAAGTACCGTACTTCATCATTGTTGTGTTCAGCAAGGTTGCAAACAATGAAAATATTTGACTGTTTGTCATTTTCAACTTTGTTCTCATTTGCTACATTAGCATTTTGGCCTCCATGGTCGCATTGCTTCTTTCTACACTCACTAGAATAATGACCATATTTGTGATAGTAGTAACACTGCACATTTCTCTTGTCATTTCTTTGATTTGAATTGTTGTTCATCCTTTGGTTCTAGTTTGTTGACAGTGAGTTGCTCAACTCCTCTATGCTATTAGTACCTCCTCTTCCAGAATTGCTTCTTCCTCTGCCTCTTTGACCTCTTCCTTTGTTGTTTCTTCCTCTTCCCCGAACTCTTGCATTGGTCTAAACTTTGAAGTCTTGCTCTAGGGAAGGAGCAGATCTATTCAACCACTACTCATGGGTTTGTAGTGAACCCATCAACTCATCTATGGTCATCGGAGACAAATCCTTTGCCTCCTCAATGGAAACATCTACATAATCAAACCTAGTAGGCAAACTTCTTAGGATTTTCTCAACAATCCTTTGCTCTTCCATTATTTCTCCATTGACTCTTAGTTGATTTACCAGGGTTGAAACCTTAGTGTGAAAATCAGAAATGGACTCATTATCTTTCATTTGTAGAGTCTCAAAATTTCTTCTCAAGAGCTGCAATTTAGCTAACCTTACTTTTTCAGTCCCCTTGTAACTATTTTTCAATATATCCCAAGCTTGTTTTGCATAGTTTGATGTTGCAATATGTGGTAAAATAGCCTCACTCAAGGCTGCCTCAATCAAACTAAGGGCTTTTGCATCCTTCATTCTTATCTCTTTCAACTAATTTTTCCATACATTTGAAAGGGTTGCAAATGCATTTAGGTCTGTGATATCATTGACCCCATTTGTGACCAACTCCCATAGGTCATTTGCACCTAAGATGGTTCTCATCTTCTTAGCCCATATATCATAATTTTTTCCATCAAAATTTGGTGGTTGTTGCCAACCTTTGTTGTCACCTCCTGCCATATTTCTCAAATTTGAGACTAAACAATGCCTAGATAACCTAGGGATTTGCCAAAGAAACCCATAATAACTTACTCCCCAAAAAAATAGGGCTCTGATACCACTTGTTGGGAGGTAGGGGTGCAATAAAACACAAAGTCATTGTTATGACAGGATGGACAAAGCAAAAATTAACACATAGAAAATGCATAAAGAATGCACAGTGATAGCAAGACTAAATAGATAGAAATTAACTTTTCATATATTCCTTGTTTTCTTCAAAATATAAAAACTCATAGGATATTCTTTGATTTACATGAACAAAATAAAACTAAGCTATTTGGATAGATGTCCAATGACTGGGTGCTACACTCACACCTCAAAAACATAAACTACTACAATCCTGTAGCTACAACTGACAATGCTCTATGACTGATAAAAAATTCCTTCTATGTTGTTATTGTCACTGTTCTGTGCTGAACATTCTCTACTTCATTTGTTGTTGTAGGGTTCTCTTCTAATGCAGTTCAACTTCTTCATTTTTCTTTTCTACTAACTCCAATGAATACATTCTTTTTTTCTTCTATTAGCAAGCTCATGAGAATGAGCACTTCATTCAAATTTCAAATTTACCTAACTCCATTTAATGTTGCAGGCATATGTTGGGCTATAGGAAGCACTCCATTTCAAATTCAAATTTACCAGCCAAAATAAATGCTGGAAGATACGTTGAGTACAACTTGACAAAATTCAAATTTACGTAGGCAAGGGGAAAATTCTACAAGTTGTAGATTAATTAATATTCTAACATCATGATAAGTGGTTTGAAGGATTTCTAGACACCTATAACTTTTCCCATATTTCTGGTCAGAGACATTGTGGCTTTGTTTGTTTTGATATTGGTTGTAATGCTCATTCAGTTTGGTTGGGCCCTCCATAGAAAGAGAATTATGTTTCTTTTGTGTACTACTCTAGGATTCTTCATGACCAGTTTCCTTGCAGCAACATATTTCCTGTTGTCACCTCAACACAGATTGGTTCCAACTTATGTGGATTTTTACATTCTAGAGATAGTTGTTATCACCTCTTGTGATTGTAATTAACATCTTCTTCTCATATTGTGCTATTACACATGGACTATTGTATAATTTTGAAAGTAAGTTTGTTAGATCTATGAATTTGTTTATGTTTGTGAGGTAAGAAATTCCTCGCTCAATCTATCTTTCTACAATTTTGGTAAGTTGATCTACATCATAGTGTCTATTTGAATTCATTTAGATCTATTTGATTAATCAAAGTTTCTCCCCTATTTTCCTTGATAAAACACTTTTGGTACCAATTTGAAATTGGAAAGTTTCAGCCTCACTATAATGGTTTCACTAATGTTATGATGCTTTCCATTTTGCTAGCAACCCTAATTGATACATTGTCGACACCCAAATTTGATCCTCTAATATGATTGCTTTAGTATGATGATGAGACTGAATTCAGTAATCTGTGTGAAAAAGAGTAGTAGAGAAGATGACATGTGTGGATTTTCCTTTTTCTTAATTGGAAAATGGATGAGTTAGTATGCAATGTAGTTTATTTTAGAAACTCAAGCCCAATATAGGGGACAACTTATTTTTTTCAGGCTATAGATGTTTCTTGTGCATCTTCATACATGAAAAAATGTACCCACTTTGTTAAGCTATGAAAAAGAATAGTACATTTTCTTGGAATGCTATTGACAAATTATGTGGGATATCCACCTTGATTGGGAAAATGTCATTCATCTTAACATATAATGTAAATCTGGCATGGGGGAAAACTTATTTTCAGGTTTTAGATGTTTTGGGTGCTTCTTCAAACATGCCAAATGCACCAATATGATATATCTATGAATACATTCACTTGGACTGTCGTGGACCTGAGCGATGAAATAAAATAAAACTCAACATTTATATTTGGATTGGAATTAGAATTTTTATGTAGCAACAATCGGTAAGAGTAGGCAGTAGCCATGCTACAAGTTTTGGTGCCCTCTACTTTGTTGGAATTAATTACAACTACATTCTAGACTCCTATCGGTACCATCTTTGCTCCTATCAACTCCTGATGCTAGGTTTTCATCTCCTGAAGGCTCCTAACGCTATTCACATTTTTTCCAACAATCTTTTCATCTTTTCTGTATGGATGAGTGGTTTTCTAGTAGTCCCGTGGAACATTCCATTTTGACTAAGAGCATTTTTAATGATTTTATTTTTCACAGGCCTTTTTACTTTTAGAGGACAATATTTAAATCTAGGCATTTTATATTTTAAAAAAATTTAACATGTTTTCGTAAAATGTGAGATAAAAAGGTTTAACTTGACTTGGAAGTCAAGTTACTAAAAAAGTAGCATAAAAAATTTATTTCTCTTTTACTTCGGAGTCAAGTTTTCACTGTAAGATTCTCTTATGTAAGAAGCTTGTAATTTTTATTTTAGTAAAGAGAGAAGAGAGAAATGGGTGGAGTAGAAAGCAAGCTTTCTAAAGAATGCTCTGTAGAGCAAGTTTGGACAGTAGTCTGTAGAATCTGAAATATTTTGAATGAATAAATATAATATAAAACCTTTATGGGTTTGTTTTAGATGTTCTAAATTTCTGTTTTATTCAATTTCTGAGTTGAGTTGTTTTTTAGTTTCTTTATTCTCCCCTGTCTCTGGCCCTCATGTGGTATCAGAGCCAAAGGAACCTTTGTTTTTCTATTATGTTTGAAGCCATGGCCTCCACTTTTGGTGCATCCTTGTCTAGTTTGCAAACCCCTATTTTTACAGGAAATAATTATGAGTATTGGTCATATTTAACTATGAAAGCCCTCTTTCAGCCTCAAGATGTTTGGGAAATTGTTGAGAATGGTTATATGGATCCAATAGACCAAGCAGCATGTACAATGCACTCACACAAGCTGAGAAAGATGCCTTGAAAGAACAAAGGAAGAAGGATGGAAAATCATTATTCTATATCCACCAAGCAATGCATGAGAGCATACTCCCAAGAGTAGCAGCAGAAAATCAAGCCAAGGAGGCATGGGATACACTTCAACTTGCTTACCAAGGTATGGAAAAAGTAAAGGTTGCTTAGAAGTTACAGCTTCTTAGAAGAGAGTTTGAAATTTTATCAATGAAAAATACAGAGTCAGTAGACTCCTTCTTTGCTCATGTTGTTGGTTTAACTAATCAAATTAAATCACATGGAGAAGTAATAGAGGACAGGAAAATTTTTGAGAAATTTCTTAGAAGCCTCCCTACTAAATTTGATAATCTTGTTGTGACTTTGGAGGAAACTAAAGATTTGAGTCAGTTTAGTGTTGATGAGCTTCATGCTTCTCTTATCAATCATGAATCTAGACTAAATAGGTCAAACATGTCATTGGAAAATGATTTTTCATCTCAAACATTTATAACTCATGGAAGAGGACAACAAAGATTTAGTCCTAGAGGTAGAGGGAGAAATTCACCTAGAGGTGGACGTAATAACAACTTTACAAATAGTGTTGGTAGAGGTCAAGTCAAAATTTTAGAGGTCAAAATCAAAATTTCAGTCACCCAAGTGGCCAAAGAGTTGATAAATCACAAGTTCAATGTCATTATTGTAAGAAGTTTGGACATTATGCTAATGAATGCAAGAAAAAATAGTATGATCAGCACAAGCAAGGTCAAAATTAGTCAAGTAGTAGCACTCAAACAAGCACTATGTTCATTGCATACACTAAAATTTCTAAAGCAATTCCTACTAACTCTCTCATTGAATGTAATGTAGCTCAAGAAAGCCCAAGTGAAATATGGTACTTAGATTCTAGGTGTAGTAATCACATGACTGGTAATGCAGATTTTTTTTCTAGTTTAGATAAATTAGTTTAAACTGAGGTCACACTTGACTTGGCAATGACAACAAGGTCATAGTTTTAGGCAAAGGAATAGTTGATATTCTAACCAAAGAGGAGGAGCAGAAAAACATGCTTGATGTATACTATGTTGTTGGTCTAAAACATAATTTAATGAGCATTGGTTAATTGGTTCAAAAGGGATTTAGGGTGTATTTGGAAAACAATGAGTGTGTGATTTTGGATAGATTCCCAAGCAATCTGGTTATTGCTAAAGTGAAAATGACTAACAACCATATGTTTCCCTTGAGAATAAGGCCGGTTATGAAGTGGACAACAGCCAAATTTGTTCATGAGACAAATAATGTAAATTATGGAGCAACATTTAAGGTAGAAAATACAGACACAAAAACTGAAACAACATTTCACTCAATTGTATTAGATGAGTCTTGGTTATGGAATTTTATATTTGGACATTTGAATTTTGGAGGGTTGAAGCTATTACACATGAAGAACATGGTGAAAGGATTTCCATTAATTGAAAAGCTGGAAATAATTTGTGAAGGTTGCATTTTGGGTAAACAACATAGAGAGTCTTTTCCGATTGGAAAATCACATAGAGCAAGAGCACCACTTGAGATTGTGCATTCAAATATTTGTGGACAAATGCAAACACCATCCATAGGAGGCTGCACCTATTTACTTACCTTCATTGATGATTTAACACGATAAATATGGGTCTATTTTCTAAGGCATAAATCTGATGCACTTTCTTATTTTCAGTAGTTCAAGGCACTTGTGGAGAAGTAGAGTGGTCATTATATCAAGGTCTTAAGGATAGATAGAGGTGGAGAATATGTGTCTAATGATTTTATGAATTTTTGTAAATCACATGGCATACACAAGCAATTTACAGCCCATTATACGCCTCAGCAAAATGGTGTGGTAGAGAGGAAGAACTGAACCATTATGGAGATGGCTCATAGTATGTTGGTAGCCAAACATCTACCTAATGAATATTGGGCTAAGGTAGTGGCAACTGCTATTTACATCATGAATAGGTGTCCAACAAAAAGTGTGAAAAACAAGATACCTCAAGAAGCCTGGACAAGTATGAAGCATAGTGTTTCTCATCTTAAGGTATTTGGTTGTGTTGCATATGCACATGTTCCTGATGATTTGAGAAAGAAGTTAGATAATAAAGGACAAAAATTTATATTTTTTGGCTATTCTAAAGATACAAAGGCATACAAGTTGTTTAATCCTATCACTAGAAAGGTTATAATCAGTCGTGATCAATTTATGGAAAATAAAGCATGGGATGAAAGTATAGAAAAGAGTAAAAATATTATAGTTTTTGTTCCTCATAATGATATAGTAGATGAAGTGATTCCAACAACAAGTATAGCTCCAATAGTAACTCCTTCCACTCCTGGGACAACACCGCATTCAGTATCTCAAGCTACACCTTCATTCACACCAAGAAGATCTTCAAAGTTGTTGTCTACACCATCAGTACAACAGACTCCATAGTCAATTACAGCAGTATCTACATTAGCTGGTATCCTTGGAGCAACTCCATCTAGCACTCCAAATAGTTCTACATCTTCTAATCCAACATTAGCAAGCATGCAACCAAGAAAAACAAGGAGTTTGAGTGAGTTGTATAATGATACAGAAAATTCATTTAAGTTTTTGCTTTATTTTCTCAAGTTGATGATCCATTGACATTTGAAGAAGCAATTGGTGATGATAAATTGGCACAAGCCATGGATGAAGAAATGGAGTCCACTGAAAAGAACGAAACATGGGATTTGGTTGATCTGTCTGAAGGCAGAGATGCAATAAGTGTGAAATGGATTTATAAGACTAAACAAGATGTTGATGGAAAAGTGCAAAAGCATAAAGCAAGGTTAGTTGAAAGAGGTTTTAGTCAACAACCTAGAATAGATTTCAATGAAACATTTGCTCATGTTGCACAGATTAACACAATTAGAACAGTATTGGCTATTGCTACTCACAATAAATGGGTTGTATATCAAATGGATGTGAAAACAACATTTTTAAATGGATATCTAGATGAAGTGTATGTGAAATACCCAGAAGGCTATGAGATATCAGGTCATGAAAATAAAGTTTATAGGCTGAAGAAATCACTTTATGGATTAAAGCAAGCTCCTAGAGCTTGGTACAACTATATTGATTATTATCTTATTCAAGATGGATTCCAAAGAAGCAGTTGTGAGCCAACTTTGTAAATTAAAGTAAATGAGCAAGGTAACATTTTAATTATTCGCTTGTATGTAGATTATCTAATCTTTAATGGTGATCTCAGCATAGATGTTTTCAAAACAACAATGAAGAGTGAATTTGAAATGATTGACTTGGGATTTATGAAGTATTAATTGGGCACTGAAGTCCATCAATGGGTATGTGCAGGATCATGATGGGCCAAAAAGTGGCAATATGTAAGTGATATGATGGCCCATGTGGCTGACGACTTTTTTTTAACCCAAAATTGATGAAATGAAAAGGGTTTTTAAAGGAGATTCTCAACTTTCCACCAATATAAATTATGCTTTACTTTGAATTTAATAAATATTTATTATTAATTTTCTATTTGAATTACGACTAAAGTCTTGATTGATAGGTGATTGAAAACATTTATAGCTTTCCAAAATATCACATTTTTGAATCTAAAACATGTGTCACATTCTATGCTTTGCATACTATAGGATTTAAAAAAAAAAAATTAATTTCATGAAGTTTTAACCAAGTTAAGGTGGTCAGACATACAAGTTTTTATATTTTTTAAAATTTATAATAAAAAATCATAATTAATTATTTACTTGGAAAAAATTACAAAAAAATATGCATCACATCAGGACATGAGTCCTCTACTTATATCTAAAATCTTATAAAAAAATATTATCATTTTATTGTGGTTAGGGTGGTTAGAGACACCTACTTCTTATTTTTTCCCTAAAATTTAAGTACCACTCCATTGAAATTTCAAATTTTCACCAAATAGATTTTTTTTTAAAATAAACCTAGTATTTTAGAAACTACATTCAATTTTCTACATATTCTATTCTTACATATTTTTGAAATAATATAGATAACTTATTCAAATTTTTACGTCAAGTTGCCTAACTCTAATTTTTTGTGAATTTTTTGCCACTTAAGGGCCTGTTTTTTCCATGATGATCCTACACATACCCCAATCTAATGCTGGTATATTTATTTCTCAATCCAAATATGCAAATGAAATTTTAAAGAGATTTAATATGGTGAAGTGCAAGGCAGCCCCAACACCAATCATGATGGGATTGAAGTTAAGCAAAGAGGATGATGGACCATGTGTGGATCCTACATTGTTCAAAAGATTGGTAGGAAGTCTTATGTATTTGACAACCACAAGGCATGATATTATGTATGGTGTAAGTCTAATTTCAAGGTTTATGGAATCTCAAAAAGAGTCTCATTGGCAGGCAGGTTAAAGAATGTTGAGGTATGCGAGTGGTACAAAAGACTTTGGTAAATTGTATTCTACTTCAAATGATTTCAAACTTGTTGGTTACATAGATAGTGATTGTGGGGGTAATATAGATGATAGGAAAAGAACATTTGGGTACGTTTTTAATCTTGGTATAGGTGTTGTTTCATGGGCTTCATAGAAATAGCCTATTGTGACTTTATCATCAATTGAAGCTGAATGTGGTAGCTACTAGTGCGGTGTGTCAAGCTATTTGGATGCGTAGAATGTTGAAATATTTAGTGCAAGATTAGAAGGAATCCACTACAATATTTTGTGATAACAATTCGGTGATTGCTTTGTCTAAAAATCATGATTTTCACAAGAGAACTAAGCATATAAATACTAAGTATCATTTCATCAGAGAGCTCGTCAACAATAAGGAGATTTGCTTAGAATTTTGTAAGTCTAAAGATCAATTTGTAGATATTTTTACAAAACCTTTGATGAAGGAAGCATTTTAGTTTTTGTGAAGCTGTTTAGGAATGCTTGATTGTGAAAATATACTCAGTTGAAGTTTGATGTAGTTTTTGTTCATCCCCTATAGTTGTAATTAGCGGGGAGTGTTGGAATTAATTACAACTACAGTCTGCTCCTGTTAGTACCATCTTGGCTCCTGTTGGCTCCTGATGTTGGGGTTTCATCTCCTGAAGGCTCCTGACATTGTTCATGTTTTTTCCAGCAATCTTTTCATCTTTTCTATATGGCTGGGTGGTTTTCCAATAGTCCCATAGAACATTCCATTTTGACTCAGAGCATTTTTAATGATTTTATTTTTCACGGGCATTTTTAATTTTAAAGGACAATATTTAAATCTAGGCATTTTATACTTAAAAAAACTTTAACCTGTTTTTGTAAAATGTGAGGTAAAAATGTTTTACTTGACTTGGAAGTCAAGTTACTGAAAAAGTAGCATAAAAATTTTATTTCTCTTTTACTTGGGAGTCAATGTAAGAAGCTTCTAATTTTTATTTTAGTAAAGAGAGAAGAGAGAAATGGGTGGAGTAGAAAGCAAGTTTTCTAAAGAATGCTCTGTAGAGAAAGTTTGGACAGTAGTCTGTAGAATCTGAAATTTTTTGAATGAAGAAATATAATATAAAATCTTTATGGCTTTATTTTAGGTGTTCTAAATTTATGTTTTATTCAATGATTAAAATTTCTAAGTTGAGTTGTTTTTTAGTTTCTTTATTCTCCCCTCCCTTTGGCCCTCATGCTTCTTCTTTGGGGTGCTCAAGGCCTTTCAATATCTTCACACGCAACCTTCCAATTCTTCCATGCCTACTAAACATGGCATAATTTAGACACGATCATAAAATATTGAGGTTAATTTTCCATGCCAGTGAGGAAGATAGAAATCCCATAGGCGAGCCTTCCAAACCTGTTATATAGTGGTCTTCCTTTTCCAACATGTCCCCAATGGAGATCTTGTAGAATTAGCCGAGGTCAATGAGTTTTCTATTTGTGGATCTCATCTTATTTTGTACTATTTCAAAATTCTTAGATATTTGAATATATTTATCCATAATCATCCAGTTATATACAAATACCATGTCCATGAACTTGATTTTTAATGACTAAAGGTTTCACATGCAGTTTGAATTTTATTCCATGACTTTGGTCAAGGACTAGATCTTCACTGCAAGTCCTCTGAGGCATGCTTTTATTGTTGTTGTGTTTCTTTTTTATTGAAAGAATCATAACATGTACTTGCTATCTTGGGATTCTCCAAAAACTATCCAAAATTGAATGTGAACATCATGAATGAAGTCATCTTTACACAATTACACAATTTATGTTTTAGTAACCATAAGAAGATTATATTTTAGGAAACGTTTAAAGGTTATTATTACGTATTATAGAGCCTTGGATATGACTAGATACTATAAGTAACAACCAAGAGTAATGCAATTGATGATAATTTTACATGTGTGAAGAGCCTGATTTAAAGAGATGAACAACAAAAGAACAACAAAATGATATGACTATAGCTTTAAATTTTGTTGTTGTTAAAAAACAAGTGGTTTGTTCTCTTCCCTAGTCAATACTAGGGGGAGGACGTAAGGTCACCTAGCCCGCTCCTTATAGTGTATATAAGGAACATGATAAGTACATTGTTGACAAAATCTTAGCAACACAATCAAGTTGTAAAGCTATGGTAAACACATATATGAATTCTATAATCATGATAGAAATGTTATGTTTCTCTATTATATATTAGATAGGATAACAAATCTATAAATTAGAATAATATTCTGCATGCATTCATGTAGAATAAATATCCTCGATGGATTTTTGCATACATATCATCATTGATACAATATTTTTATGAGATTCTCATACATTTTAACTAACTATTTCTTATCCTTAATGTTATATTAATGACCATCATTTATTTTTATTATTGTTATGACTGTCTAATTATCACTAATACTCAATTACTATTATATTTTAAATGAATTAATTAATTATTATTTGGTTTGAAATTATTTAATAATCTCTATACTTATGTGTGAAGCCACACAATCTCCTACATAGCCATAATTGTTTTAACGAGGATCAGATTTGGTCTTATTGTCAATAATTATTAGCAATCCAAAACAACCAAAATAGAATTTAACTTATTATTTTACTGATTCATGCCAACTTCCCACACCACCTTGCATGGTACTATATGATGTGGTTGTTAATATTTTAATGGTTGCAATATTGGCAATGCATGTCTAGTCTATCCGTGAGTGAACTGTTGACCACAACCAAAGTTATGGAGGTTAAGTAATAGTTCAATGCCATTCACCACACATCTAACAGTTGCATGGGGGATTTTTATGCATGTTCTAGAGGGGAGGTTTCTTAATGTAAGGAAATTAGAGTAGCGGAAACAATTTCCTACACCAATCTTGAGAAGAGATATTATGCAAACTTTAAAATTGATCTAATAGTTATAGAAAATCTAAAAACACATTCATAACAAAAAATAAACAATGAACACAAGATATATGTGGGGAAAACCCATTTGGGGAAAAATCCCCACACTCCAAAGTATGCTCAATATATTTCAAATCCAACAACAAGATTGGTAAAATCACAAACCTGTGTCACATTTTATAAAGAAATCAGCCAACAGCAAAAAAAAATTTGAACTTCAACTAATGTTTTGAATTTCAAAATGGTGTAAACTAATGAAATGTAGAACTTTTGATGAATTTTGTTGCTGTAATTTTTAAAATTTAAAAAAAAATTGTTTTCATTATGTTTTATCAATTTAGGGACAAATTTTGCAATGCTGAAAATTTTAGAAAAGAGTGACTTCACAGGCCATCAAAAAACAAATTGAAAAAACTTTATTTCTCCCTAAAAAAAATTTCTCCAAATAGGTAACTTCAATATCTTGTGCATGGAAAAAAAAAATCAAATTTTGTTGTATATTTTTCTCGTAATAATGTTTTAAAATCAAGCATGTCATAATTTGACAGTTTTCGTAGGCCGTCAACTATTTTCAATTTTTTTAATCATTTTCAAAACACAAATTATACCCTTTTGAAGAATACTCTCTCCTCTTGCGCCCCATATAAGATTTAAAAAAATTTAGTAAGTTTTACTATCTTTTTTTTATTTGTAATTAGCCTCTTTTTTCATTTTAAAAACCTACTTGCATTATTTTAAAAATAAAATATATTAAAACTAATCAAAATATTAAAAAAATAATATATTTAGATTCTCCACTCTTAGCTCTACAAAAGAGTTTTTTTTTTGGAAAAATCATTATGACTAAAGAAATACCTAGCTAAAGTTGAAAGTTTCAGAAAATTCTAAAAAAAGTTGAGTTGGCTGCCAACTAGGATACCACAGAAAGTTTTGGTAGAAATAGTTTCCATAGAAAGGGTTTCAGCCAAAACCCTTTCTACCGAAACCCTTTCTATAGAAACCTCGCACATTAAAAAATGCAATTTCAAAGCCAATTTCAAAGCTTGGGAAACGAAAAAAATTAATTTTTTGGGATTCGGGCGAAACTTATTCGGTTGAAATATGTGTGCCACGTGATAGGCCACATGGTTTCGGTCAAAACCTAGCTAGGTGAAACCTTTCTGATCAAAAATATTTCACTTGGAACTATTTATTTGGCCGAAAGTGTGATGCAACTTTATGCTTTTACCCATTACAGACACTTGCAAAGCAAGTCTTTTACATGAGTATCACTAGTAAACAATTCTGGAAGAATTTTGGCAGCAATTCAATAGCATAACAGTACTTGCAAACTCAACACAACTTCATACATCTCCAAAATACACAAGTGCTCAATATATAAGAGCTTTACAATACACAAAATAAGCATTTCTAAAGCAACTACCAAATGCTGAACGAAGTGCCAAAAACACTGTAGACATACGATGGAAAGTTTCCAATTGTCACCACATGCCAATCTGCAAAATTTGCACTTGAAAAAATAACTGCTCTTTGAAAACTCGCATTCCATGTAAACTCAACACGGAAATAGAAAAAACTTTTATGCACAACTCCACCTATAAATATCAACTTTCTAACTTGACTCCTCATTTGAATAGAAACTGCAAGTTGTAACTCACAAAGACAAAGTGAGAAAATCGGCAACATTTAATATTTAGAAAAATCAAATCTTTGGAAAAATCAAGATTGAGACACCTTCTTTTTCCTAACATTCTCCTACTTGTTGAACACCTTTGAAGAGCCAATAAAAGTAACAAGATTTAACTGTTAGAGGTCGTGAGGCCTATAGACTTTGAACACCATCTAAATTTCATTGTGTTCATGAGATTAGTTAATGCATCTACAAAATTCACCACTATCTCTACCTTTTCCAGCTTCACCCTACCATCCTCGACCATATCTCTCATGAAGTGATATTGAACATCAATGTGCTTGGTCCTGGCATGAAAATTTGGGTTCCTCGCAAGGAAAATTGCACTCTAACTATCACAATAAAGTGTTGCTGCACCCAATTTCAATCCAATATCTAAACAAAAACACTTCAATCAAATGGCTTTTTTACAAGCATGAGTATTTGACATGTACTCTGCCTCAATAGTGGACAAAGCAACCATAGCTTGTTGCGTGTTCATCCAAATGATTTCACCACCATTAAGAGTAAACACATATGCATCGATGGACCTTCTGCTATCGACATTAGCAGCCCAATCTAAATCCACAAAACCATGAATACTTAGGGAATGTTGATCTCCTATACCATGAAAACATATAGAGTACTCTGTTGTATGTCATAAATATTTGAAGACCCTCTTAACTACATCCCAATGCACTCTTCTAGGATTAGACATAAAATGAGAAAGAACTCCCAATGCTTGGGAAATGTTTGGTCTTGTACATACCATAGCATACATTAAGCTTCCAACTACACTCTAGTAAGGAACTCTACTCATGTCTTCCATCTTCAATGGGGATGTAGGACATTGTGAAATAGATAGCTTTGTTCCCAATGTAATAGGAACACAAAGTGGTTTACAATCCTACACATTGAACCTTTGCAAAATAGAACAAACATACTTACTCTGGCTAAGCCATAGCTTTCTGTGAGCACTAAACCTGTGTTTTCTTCATGACCAACATTAGCATTAGTCAATTTAAAAAAAGAAAATAAAATACTCCTAGATGAGATATTTAAACATACTAGATATGCCAAACAAGACAGTAAAATACCAAAGAAGTTAGATAAAAGCATATAAAGCATGTTCAAACCATATCCCATAGTGGGAGTGGTGCTCCTTTGATGTGGAAAGAATGTCTTTTCCCACCCCCTTGGATGAAGCTTTTATGATGTTGATGAAGTCAAATTGCCCTCAAAGATAGTGATAGCAATTAGAGGATAATGAATTTTCCTCAAGTAGTGGATCCTTCCTTCATAAAGAATCCCTCTATAAATAAGGTTGAAGGGTTGAAGAATGAATAGATTGGAGGAATGTGGGACTAAAGGAGAGACAATGAGATTGTGACACTTGTCACAAGGCTAATGGGTGAGGATAGAGCATATTTTTGGGAATGTGTAGAGTAAAGTGGATGGAAGAGAAATAAATGAAAATAGTTGAGGATTTGAAAGAATGTAAGAAGTAAATAAATGTGGTTAGAGATGTAAGAGGATGTGGGAGAGGATGTAAGAGAGATTATTGCCTTTGTAAGAGGCATTAATGTTTGGGAAAGAAAGTTAAATAAATTGAGTTATTGCAGGAATATTCTCAAGTAATATGTCTTTGTAAGGAAAATGGGCTATTTAGTTAATTAAAAGAAATTATTTTCATGTGCAAGTTAGTTAGTTAATTAGGGGTTTAGTTTGACCAAGGTTAAGTCAAAATCTAGAGGATGGGTAATGATGATTAGGAGTTAATTAATTCAAAATTAATCAAATTGAAGGGATTAGGAATTTATGGCATTTGATTTAAATAATTTGATTTAATAAATCAGATGAGAGGAGTTTTAAGGGACTTAATTAAATTATTTAATTTATTTAATTAAATTAGATGAACATTAGTGAATTAATCTAGTAAATTGCTTCATTTGATTAATAAAATAATTTAATGACAATTAATCATATTTTGATGCATAATGTCAGTCAGGCCTATTTGAGTGTCTACACTTTCTGTTCCCATGATCTCTTTTGATCTCCATCCCAAGTATGTGTTTTTCTTCATCAAGATCTTTCATTTGAATTTCACAGAGAGATGAGATTTCAATTCTACAACCAACCTTTTCCTTTCCCAACAAACATGTCATCAACATATAAAGCAATTACCAAGAAATAATCACCATCAGATTTAAAATATACACAGTGATCAAATTTAAACTACACAAATCCCAAACTCAACACATATGTATCAAACTTCTAGTACCACATCCTAGGACTTTGTTTAAGGCCATACAGAGATTTCTTTAACTTTCAAACCAACTTTCTTTTACCTTTTACCATGTAGTGCTTTGGCTATGTCATATAAATCTCTTCCTCCAAATCACCATGAAGGAACGCAATTTTCACATCCATTTGTTCCACCTATAGATCATAAGTTGTTGCAATAGATAATAAAAATTGAATGGATGTCATTTTAGCAACAATAGAAAAAATATCACCATAATCAATACCCTCAACCTGAGAGTATCCCTTCACAACCAACTGTGCCTTATACTTTTCAACATTTCCATTTGAACCAATATTTTTCTTAAACACCCATTTACATCCAACAAGTTTCCAACCTTTAGGAAATGGTACAAGGTCCCATGTATCATTCATTTTAAGAGTTGTCATCTCTTCATCCATGGCTATTTTCCAAGACTCTACATCATTCATAACCAAGACCTCTTGCAAAGATCTCGGTTCATCAACATTAGTGTAAGGAAAGCTTACGTGTGGAACAAACTCTCCTAACATCAAAACCTCAGGGAAGAATGCAGAGGTGACTTTAAATTTTCAATTATAGTCCAATTAAGATACTCATGAAAGAAATAACTGAAATAGAGAAATTAACATACACAGATGAACACCAGATTTACGTGGGAAAACCCTTACGGGAGAAAAACCCACCACACCAAGAAAAGCCTCTTTGTATTATAGTAAACAAAATTACAAACAGAGTTCAGACTTAACTTTCTGATGTTAATTTACAACAGTAGATTTAATGATCAACCTTGTATAGAACATCCCAGTTACAATGCTCTCTGAATTGAATTCACACACACTGATCACACATCGAACTATTCATCAAACCAAACATCATCTTCGATTTCAGAGTATATCCATTTCATTCATGGTCTATTGATCTTCCTCATAGGAATGGCCACAACATTCCAACTGCTAGCGGTTCCCATTCTGCTTCTTTGATTGGTCAAAAACAAACCACGTAGGATAGTCATCCAATCAAGGCATTCAAACTATGTCGCATGTCAGTGAGACACTAGGCCATGTCTCTCCGATGCAACAATGCTCGATTGTCGTTATCGCCCAGAGTCATCACCATCGAAAAAAGTCATATCGAGTCCAAACCTGTCACCCAGACTCACTCTGTCACTAAGATATCATATTGATATCCACTACAAAAGCATCAACCAGACTATCGCTATCAACGAGAGGTCATACTGAATGCAAATCCATCTTGTGCAGATATATTGGTGAGATAAGTGCTATCGGCAAGAATTCTCACTGAAAGCACCTGCCTATTCTGCCTATCGGCGAGAGAAGACTTATCGCTAAGACTTCACACCGACGTTATATACCCATCGGCGAGACCACAAATATTGGCAGGAGATCATAGCGAAAACACTAGCCTCTCAGCAAAACCACATCCATCAGCAAGAGTTCTTACCGAATGCAAATCTGTCAGCCAAGAGTCTCCCCGAAGACATCCTTGTGAATAACCATCGGTGAGACATACACTGTCAGGATGATTCATTCTGAAAGTTCACATATCTTCCCGACTCCACTCATCGCCAAGAGTCTCTCTGATGTCCAATAGAAACCAAACCATCGGCAAGAGATCTCCCCGAGCAAAGAGAGGTAGGAAAACTCACAGCAATCGAAATGTCTTGCCAATGACTCCCGTCGGCAAGACAAAAACAATGTCTTGACAACCTAAGCATTTCAAAGATTTAGAACACTGCTGCTAGTCAATAAGACATTTAGAGGGTCTCACTGACTTTTCTCTTTCAGGAGTTTCATGCCAATAAGATTGAGGCACTTTTTCCAACAATCTCCCACTTGACAAAGATCTTACTGACACCTCCAGAGCACAACATAACTACTAAAATTCATGGGCACTAAGGCCCATTGAACTGGCACACCACCTGAACTTGTTTGTGCTCACTGGCTTCGCCAATGCATCTGCAACATTCTCTAGGGTATCCATTTTTTCTAAAGAGACCTTTCCATCCTCCACCATATCTCGTACAAAATGATACTACACATAAATATGTTTTGTCCTGGCATGGAAAGTAGGATTTTTTTCCAAACAAATAGCACTCTGACTGTCACAGTAAATTGTCATTTGTCCTGCATCAAAACCAATGTTAGAACACAAACGTTTTAACCAAATTACTTCTTTACAGGTGTGTGTTGCTGCCATGTATTCTACCTCTGTAGTGGACAAAGTGATTATAGCCTACCGCTTACTCATCCAACTAACTGCACCACCATTCAACATGAAAATATATCCACTGGTGGATCTTCTGCTGTTAATGTCCCCTGCCCAATCAAAATCCACAAAGCCTCGAATGTTGAGATTCCTTTGTGATTCAACCAAATTCCCATGGTAACACAAAGCATATTCTGAAGTGCCCCTCAAATATCTAAACACCCTTTTCACAACATCCCAATGTGTCCTTCCAGGATTTTCCATATAGTGACTAAGAACTCCCACTGCTTGGGCAATGTTTGGCCTTATACATACCATTACATACATTAAACTGCCAACTGCACTAGCATAAGGCACTCTAGTCATGTCCTCTATCTTAGTAGGATATTTTGGACAGTTTTTAACATATAGCTTCATTCCGTACAAAAATGGAACAACTAGCTACTTGCAGTCAGTCATACAAAATCTCTCCAAAACAGTATTAATATACTTACTCTGACTAAGCCAAAATTTTCTACTATTCCTATCCCTAGTTATTTCCATTCCCAGAATATACCTGGTTGCACCAAGATCTTTCATTTTGAACTTTGCAGACAACTGAGACTTAAGATCAAAAATCATTAACTTACTATTGCCTATGAACAACATATCATCAACATAGAAAGCAATAATAAGAACACGATCATTTTCAGCTTTGTAGTACACACAATGATCAGATTTTGATCTTACAAATCCCAATGACAAAACAAAAGTGTCAAATTTCTGGTACCACATTCTAGGAGATTGTTTTAATCCATACAGATATTTTTTTAACTTCCAAACTAGTTTTTCTTTACCTTTCTCCACAAAGTGCTCAGGTTGGGACATATAAATCTCTTCTTCAAGGTCACCATGAAGGAATGTTGTCGTCACATCCATCTATTCAACCTCTAAGTCATACGCTACTACAAGTGACAAAAGGAATCTAATAGATGTCAGCTTAGCTACAGGGAAAAAATTTCTCCATACTCAATTCCCTCTACCTGGGAATAACCCTTCGCAACCAACCTTGCCTTATACTTTTCCACACTACCATCTAGACCTATTTTCTTTTTAAATACCCATTTACAGCCAACAGCTTTTCTACCTTCAGGCAAGGGCACCAAACTCCAAGTATCATTTTTTTCTAGTGATGCCATTTCTTTATTCATGGCTTCCAACCAAGAGTTTGAATCAGACATTCTAAATGCCTGTTTCACAATCCTAGGCTCATCAGTGCTAGAAATTAAAGCATAGGCACAAGTAGAATCTATCAAAGAAAACCCATACCTATTAGGTTGCTTTCTTTCATGAGTTGACCTCCTCACTTGCTGAGGCTGAGGTTGTTCTTCTTCTTCAAAACTCTCAGAACTACTTGAGCTCTCCTCAGTTTTAGGTACATTTTGAATTTTCAATTCCTCTTTATCTAGTGTCAGAGGAATTTCAACTACATCCTTTTTGTTTTCTGATTTTGTCTCTGACTACAGATCCAAGGTAGAAGGCTTCAGCTCATGAAAGATAACACTTATGTTGTATAGAATCTTCTCCGTATCAGGATTCCAAAGCTTGTATCTTTTTATGCCAGCACTATAACCAATAAAAATACATTTGACAGCCTTTTTTTCTAATTTAGATCTTCTCTCATTCGGCACATGTGCATATGCCTCACAGCCAAAGACTTGAATGTGTCTCAAAGAGGGCTTCTTTCCAGACCATGCTTCCAAAGGTGTTTTCTCAACAAGAGCATAATTAGGAGAACAGTTTATCAAGTAACATGTTGTTGCAACTTCCTCTACCCAGAACTTCTCCTCCAAGCTAGCACTGCTTAGCATACTTCGTGCTCTTTCCATCACTTTCGTGTTGAACCTTTTTGCAGCTCCATTTTGCTGCGGAGTGTAAGGTGTAGTTTTATGTCTTTTAATCCCATGATCTTTATAGTACCTCTCGAAATCATCAGAACAAAACTCACCACCATTATCAGTCCTTAAACATTTTATTTTTCTTCCAGTCTAATTTTCTACAAGGTTTTTAAATTCTTTAAAACAACTGAACACTTTTGATTTACTTTTCAAAAAATAAACAAATGCTCTTCTTGAATAATCATCAATGAACGATACATAATATCTTGATTTAGACAGAGAAAGAACATTTACTAGACCAAAAACATCATAATGAATGTAATCAAGTAAACCAGAAGATTCGTGAGGACTGGAGTAAAATGAAACATGGTGTTGTTTACCATATATACAATGTTCACAAAATTTGAATTCAAGGTTACAATCATCAAGCCCTTCAACTAGGTTTTTATTCTTCAAGGTTTTTAAACCTTTTTCTCCAATATGGCCAAGCCTATGATGCCAGAGCATAGTCTTTTTTGTTGGAAGTTTAACTTCCATAGAGTTTACACTATCATGAACTTTTACCTTCTTTTCTCCATGAGTAGCTTTCTGTGACTTTACAAAGACACTATTCCATTGCACAGCATGTGCATCCAGCTTATACAAGGTACCAATACGAGCACCCCTTGCTAGCACCATAGAGCCTCTAGTCATCTTGCAGCCATTTCCAGAGAACGTGACTTGCACTCCAATATCATTCAACTTACTAACAGAAAGTAAATTTCAAGCCAAACCTGGTATATGCATTACATCATTGATTCCCTTCACTCTTCCATCAGGGAATTGAATTCTGACTCTTCCACAGCCAACTATTTCCAAAGATGAATCGCTTGCCAAATACACCCTTCCACCATCGTATTTTTCATACTTCGTGAACCAGTCTCTATGAGATGTCATGTGGAAAGATGCTCCAGAATCAATCAGCCAGACATCATCTGATGCATGTGTAGCCAAGGTTGCAATGAAGGCGTCTGCATCACTTTGAGAAGAATCATTGTTGGAAGAATACATCTTTTTTTTCTCCTCTTTACAATCCTTTCGGACATGACCAGGTTGCCCACAATTCCAGCACTTCACCTTGGACTTCTTGCCAGGAGACTTTGATCTCCCTTCTAATTTTGATTTATACTTCTTGTCCTTCTTCTTGCCTTTTTCTTTCGATCTGCCTCTAACAGCAAGAGCCTCCTTCACCATCTCAGAAGATTTCCTTCTCATCTCTTCTAATAACAAAGAAGAAACAACATCTTCCATCTTAAAAGTGGATGTCATACTCCCAATAGCCATCACCAGGTGATCCCAAGAATCTGGAAAATAACATAATAACAACATACAGCAATCTTCTTCATCAATTTTCACACCCACAGATGCTAATTGTGTAATCAGCATGTTGAAAGCTTTCAAATGATCAGCAGCAGGTCCCCTCCCTCCTTCATTTTCAAAGTGTATAGCTTCTTCCTCAAGAACAATTTATTCACCAAGGACTTGCCTTGATAAATAGCTGCCAGTCTTTTCCAAAAGGAAGATGTAGTCTTTTCTTCATGAACATTCAAAAGGACAGTCTGCTAAATAGAGTCTTATTAGCCCCTTTGATTTTCTATCTGCAAGGTCCCAATCCTCTTGCTTCATTCCTGTAGGCTTCGTTCCAGACACAACAAGCCACAGATCATGATCAACCAACAGATCTTCCATTTTGAGTTTCTACAACTCAAAATTACTGCCATTGAATTTCTCAATTTCAATCTTTCCTGATGTGCTTACCATCTTAATCTATAATTTGAATTACCAAACTTCTACAAGACTCCCACTGAAACAGAATTGACACAAAAAACCCAACGTACCCACAAGGATAACACAACTGGCCAAGATCTGATACCACTTGTAAGGAAAGCTTAGGTGCGGAACAAACTCTCCTAATGTCAAAACCTCAGGGAAGAATGCAGAGGTGACTTTAAATTTTCAATTACAATCCAATTAAGATACTCATGAAAGAAATAACTAAAATAGAGGAATTAGCATACACAGATGAACACCAGATTTACGTGGGAAAACCCTTATGGGAGAAAAACCCACCACACCAAGAAAAGCTTCTTTGTATTACAGTAAAAAAAATTACATATAGAGTTTAGACTTAACTTTCTAATGTCAATTTACAGCAGTAGATTCAATGATCAACCTTGTAGAGAACATCCCAGTTACAATGCTCTTTGAATTGAATTCACACACACTGATCACACATCAAACTATTCATCAAACCAAGCATCATCTTCGATTTCAGATTATATCCATGTCGTTCATGGTCTATTGATCTTCCTCATAGAAATGGCCACAACAGTCTAACTTCTAGCGGTTCCCATTCTACTTCTCTGATTGGTCGAAAACAAACCACGTAGGATAGTCATTCGATCAAGGCATTAAAACTATGTCACATGTCAGTGAGACACTAGGCTGTGTCTCCCTGATGCCACAAAGCCCGACCGTCGTTATCACCCAGAGTCATCACCATCGGCAAGACTCATATCCAGTCCAAACCTATCACCCAAACTCACTATGTCGCTAAGACATCATATCGATATCCACTGCAAAAGCATCGGCCAAACTATCACTATCGGTGAGAGGTCATACCGAATGCAAATCCATCTTGTGCAGATCTATTGGCGAGATAAGTGCTATTGGCAAGAGTTCTCACCGAAAGAACCTACATGTAGGTGAGAGAAGACTTATCGCTAAGACTTCACACCGACGTTATATACCCATCGGTGAGACCACAACTATCGGCAGGATATCATAGCAAAAACACCAGCCTGTCGGTGAAACCACATCCATTGGCAAGAGTTCTTGCCAAATGAAAATATGTCAGCCAAGATTCTCCCTAAAGACATCCTTGTGAATAACCGTCGGCGAGACATACATTGTCGGGATGAGTCATTCTGAAAGTTCACATCTCTCCCCGACTCCACTCATCGCCAAGAGTCTCCCCGATGTCCAATAGAAACCAAACCATCGGCAAGAGATCTCCCCGGGTGAAGAGAGGTAGGAAAACTCACAGCGATCAAAATTTCTTGCTGATGACTCCCGTCGGCAAGACAAAAAAAATGTCTTGACAACCTAAGCATTTCAAAGATTTAGAACACTGCTACTAGTCGGTAAGACATTCAGAGAGTCTCACTGAATTTTCTCTTTCAAGAGTTTCATGCTAGTAAGATTGAGGCACGTTTTCCAATAATTAGTACTCAAAGAAAATATACACTTCCAATCATCAGGTGAATACCCATACCTTTGAGGTGGTTTCCTTTGCCTTGTAGACCTTCAAACAAGCTGAGGTAGAAGTTCTTCCACTTCTTCCTCTGATTCAAAGCTTGATGAGCTCTCCTCAACTTCAAACATCATAAAATATCGAACAAATAACTGAGAAAGTGCAGAAGATAATTAAATCTTCAAAGACAATCTTCAATGATGACACTCAAGATCGAGTGTTGACTGCAATAGACAATGATCTTCTACAAATTGAGAAAGGTTTAGAAATTATTTTATCTATTAACCCCTTTGATGAAATTTCTCTGAATAAGGATTTGGTTTCAAAATTTCTAGTTGAGGGTGAATTGAGTCCTCCTCCTAAAGGAAAACTCCCTATCTCAAAATCCCCTTTATCGAAAAAATCAGCTTCCTCAACTCCAAGGAAGAGAGGCAAAAAACCAAAAAAAATAAAAACCCAATAAGAGATTGATGCGGGTATTCAAGCCACTCTTTTCACACCTCCCAAAAAGAAAAGAACTTTCAACCCTCCATTGAAAAGATCTAGAGCTGCCGAAAGAAATTTGCAGTTGGAGATTATTGTTGGGATTCCATCTCAAATGAAGAGGGAGAAGCATCCTCCCCTCGAGAAAAATGAAGGTCCTTTCATGGAATGTTAGGGGCTTAAACGCCCCTAACAAGTGGCACCTAATTAGATATGAGTTGGAAGTGGTAGATTTTGATATAGCTATGTTGTAGGAAACGAAACTAAATTCAATGTCTACAAAATCCCTCTTTTCCAAGTGGGTTGTTTGGAAACATTTCATTTTTCCTTCTTCAGGGGCTTCAGGTGGTCTTTCCTTCCTCTAGAAGGGAAATTATGTAGATTTAAAAGTGGTGGCTTCTTCTCCTCATTGGTCTCTAGCTCTAGTAAAGAGCAAGTTGTCAGAGATCAACTTCAAGCTAGTTAATATTTATGGCCCGATCACTCCAACTGGAAAATGGAAGCTATGGGATGTACTGGCCTTGATTTCACAGTCATTAGGTGAGACTTTGATAATCTTTGGTGGTAATTTCAATGCAATCATGGAAGATTCAGAGAAAATTGGTGGCATTCTTCCCAATAAAAGGGTCTTGGATGATTTTAAGGGATTCATTGAAAAAAAATTCTAATTTATTGCAGACCCCAACATGGTTCATTCACTTGGACCAATAAAAGGAAGGGTTTTTTCTAAATTGTTGAGAGACTTGACCGCTTCTTGTTATCCTCAAATTGGTTGGATTCTAAATTTGATGTTTATTCCTCGATTCTTAGTTATTCGGGGTCTTATCACTTTCCAATAATGTTAGTTGTGCTAGAAGATAGAGCTCCTTATAAGATTCCTTTTAAATTTGAACCCATGTGGTTAAGGGACAAGCTTTCTTCCAATGATTAAATTCTGGTGGGATAACTCACCCTACTTTGAAGGATCTTGAATGTATCAATTGGTCAAGAAATTGAACTTGTTAAAGAGAAAAATCAAATCTTGGAATATATCCCACTTTAAGATCTTTACAAAAAAATTAGTCTTCAATCAGATATTGAAGCTCTAAATGAGTACATAATTCAAAATGGCATGAATCAGGCCTCATTTGATCTTCAAAAATCCCTAGTTTCAAATTTGGATGAGATTCTTCTATGTGAAGAATGTTATTAGAGAAAATTTAAGTCAAGAGAGACTTGGCTTTCAGAGGGAGACATGAATACCAAGTTCTTGCATGCATCAGTAAAAATTAAGTGATAAAGAAACGGGATTTCTTCTATTAAAACTGTTGTTGGTATTCTTTTGGAAAATGACAGAAATTTCTAGTGAGGCTACCTATTACTTTAAAAAGCTTCTAATGGCTGAGCCAGTTAAAATTAGCACTTCCTTTTTGGACTCCATTCTTTCATTAATAACTAAGGAAGATGATGACTCTCTTATGGCTCCTTTCACTTATGAGTAATTAAACATGCAGTTTTTGAAATGCCCCCTAAAAAGGCTTCAAGCCCTAATGGATTTACTACTTTATTTTTCCAAAAATGTTGGAGCATAATTGGGCAAGATTTCTTGTGTGCCTTGGAAGAATTGAGAAGAAACGGATCTATTCTAAAAGAGCTTAATGTTACTTTCATTGCTTTAATTCTTAAGGTGGAAGATCCCTCCACCTTTGCAGATTTTAAACCAATCTCTCTATGCAATACTCTTTACAGTATCTTCACAAAAGCAATCTCTATTCACCTAGCTAAAATAATTCCCCGCATCATTTCTGAGGAACAAGAGGGTTTTGTTCCTGGGAGGGAAATTGCAGATGGAGCAATTGCTACTCATGAAATCTTACACTCCATCAATCAGCACAAGTATCTGGAAATGATATTAAATTGGATATGTTGAAAGCATACAATAGGGTCAATTGGGATTTTCTAATTGCAGTTCTCTGGAAATTTGGATTTTCTAAAAAATGGACTAAATGGATTTATTCCTGCATCTCTTCCCCAAAAATTTTGGTATTACTAAATGACTCCCCTTCTATTTTATTTCCCTCTTCAAGGGGGCTGAGACAAGGGGACCCTATCTCCCCTTTTCTATTCATTCTTATGGTAGAAGGACTGAGTAGAGCAATAAAATCAGCATGTCAAAAAAATCATTGGTGAGGAATTCATTTGCCCAATCTTCAGGAAAGCCAAACACATGGTCACTTTGTTGATGATACTCTCCTAGTGGGTCATGCTTCAATTCCTGAAGCTAAGGTAATTAAAAAAATCATCATGGAATATTTTGAAGCATCTGGGCAGTTGATTAACTCTACAAAATCAAAATTGTTTCTTCTAAACGTTCCTTCCTTTATTGAATCAAAATTTTACAAAAATTTTGGGGATTCCCCATAGGCACATTACCATGTTCTTAGCTAGGCATTCCATTCTTTGAAGGAAAATATCTTCCCTCTTTCTAGGATAAAGCAGTATCTTCAATATTGGGAAGAATTCTCTCCTAGAAACATAAGTGGCTATCCTTTCCTAGTAAAATTTAGATTATAAAATTAGTTCTCAATGCTATTCCCATTTATTTGATGTCAATTTTTAGAGCTCCTATTTCAACATTAAATCATCTAAAAACTATTCTTCGCTCCTTTATGAGGAATGACAATGTGGGGGGAAAGGCAAGGATTCCCCTTATTCCTTGCCCAGGAGAAGGTCTGCTTTCCTAAAGAGCAGGGTGAGACCGGAATAAGGGGATTAAAACATCAAAACATGGCTTTGGGAGCTAAACTAACTTGGAGATTATATCAATATCCACACTCAAGATGGGGAAAAGTAATGCTTGCTAAATATTTACATCCTCATCCAAGGGAGGCCATTTTCACTGCTACTACTTTACCAAAGGGGTCGGTTGTTTGGAATTTCATTTCTTCCTGCCATTCAGTTATTCTCCCTCATCTTTCTTGGCTGATTCACAATGGTAAGAAGGAAAATTTATGGGAAGACATTTGGAACAGATATCCTACAATGTCCCAAATTAGAGATTAGGGTATCCTAATGCCATTCCTTAAGAAACATTGGGGCTCACGTGTGGAAAATTACTTCACAATTGAAACCTCTACAATGATCCCTATAGTTAAATGGAAATCAATTGAGTCTCTCCCCATCCCTCTTTCACAAAAATTAGCTTTTTCTGAGGAGTTGGGGAAAAGATCAATCATCTATATGAAAAAGGAGGATGTTCTAATTTGGACCAAATCTAACTCAGTTAATTATTTAGTAAAAGAAGGTTACAAATCTCTTATATCTTCCCCTACTAAATCTGAACTGCCCACTTCACTTTTTTGGAATGATGCTTGTATCCAAAAAGCAAGGGCTTTTGCTTGGGTTTCTCTTCAAGACAGAGTTCTTATGGGGGCTAGATAGGACAGGCTTGGCATTATGGCAGCTTTCCCTTGTTTTTTTTAGGCTACTTCATGGAAACAGCAAACCATATTTCCTTGCATTTCCCCTTTGCTTCCTAATGCTAGTACTGGTTATATCAAAAATTGGGTTGGACTTCAATGTTATGTCTGTCTCTATCTTTACAGTTTATCTCTTGGCCTCAAATCTATCATGCTTCATTATTTTCATGCTTGTGGATTATCTCCCCTTCCTTGCTCCTTTGGAATATCTGGACAGAAAGAAACAATAGAATATTTAGAGGAAAATCTTCTTCAATGGAAGTTGTGCTCTTTAATCTAGAAAAAGCTATCTCTGAGGCAGCAAAATCATTTATTTTCAAAATGCTTAACAGTTTGAAATCCTTTTCAAGTTGGGATAGCTTCATCTTAAAATCTTGGTCATTAATAAAATCCTTGCCTTTTCCATGGCTTGATCACAAACAAGGTAGATAAATGAAAAGAAAGAAAAGAAGCAAAATGGGTTCCCCCTTCTCATAGCATTTTCAAGTTGAATTTTGATGGGACCTCTAGAGGCAACCCAGGGAAATCAGGAATTGGAATAGTTATAACAAATTCAAATTCAAAGGTTTTAAAAGAAACTTGTAAAATTCTACCTGATGGAACTAATTACAAAGTTGAATTAGAAGCGCTAAGCTTTTGCTTGGAACTAGCTCAACTTCTAGGCATAAAAAATATCATCATGGAAGGAGACTCCATGATTATTTTCAATGCAATAACAAATAAAAAATCTCACATTTGGAAATTACAATATTTATTGGATAAAGTTCTTCTTCAACTAAATTATTTTACCAGTTATTCAATATTTCATTTCTATAGAGAAATTAACTATCTCATGGACTTTCTAGCCAATAAGGAAATCAATGAACAATGGGTTATGAAAGAATTCATAGAGAAAGAACTTCCTCCTTTTTTCAAGTAGTCGTGCATTTTTGTTACCACATGAAAATTTTGGAGTGCATTATATGCGAACAAGTATTCAAATCTACTTTTTCCTTCAATGCTTCTCAATCTACAGTGAATTTTCTAGTTTATGGTTAGTCATTTCTCAAAATTATTGGTGCTTTGTGGTCAAAATGCTTTGGATTTTTTTTCTTTGTGTGTCTTCTTACAACATCTTGGGATATTTAGCGCATACTCTTTTTGGTTCAAATACTTTTTAAAATTGGAATTAAATTTATATGCTCAGGAATTATGTGGTTATTAGCTCAGCTGGAAGCTAACAATGCTTTTTAATGTTCTTGAGCCAACCATATTATGATTTGAATTAAGCTCTTCCTATAAGAAGAAATGGATTATCTCTTCATGTGCTTTTTTTTTTGCAATGTGCAATCTAACTTTGATGGATTGGTATAGAATCTTGCTTTAGGCAAAGGGTAAGGAAGTTCGAGATTTGCACCCTTATGATCATGAAAAATTGGGTAAATTTTTTTGTTTGGAGGATGTGTATATCTTTTAGGCCTTCAAAAAGGTGGTGGGTTCTTAATGGTTGTGGAAAAATCCTAGTGCTTCCTATTATGAAGTGTTATGCCGCTTTTTCACAATTTGCATGGATATTCTATTGGATTCTGAAATGGTTATGGTCATTGCTTCAAAATTTGTGCAGCCAAGCCTTCTTTATGACTTGGAACTTCATACTACTCTGGCTAATTATAAGTTTGATTATGGTCTTTTTCCAATTGGCAATTTCATTTCTCATTCTGAAATGACTTCTAATGGCTTTTGTGGAGATCTACTATTGACTTTCAGGAATGGAATCATTAGCGATGATTATGACAAGACTATGCTTGTTTGCAATGAATTGGCTGAGAAAATTCCTCCAGAGATTCTTGTTGTGGATATCGATACATTCCTATCTTTGCACTTTTTATTCGATATTGCAGCAAGATCAATGTCTCCAGGATAGGCATCTACCTCAATTTTCAAATTTAAAGAGGCCTTGTCTATGAATTCATTTTTTCCTTAGTCTCATTATGAGGCAAGTTCTTCCTCAAGTTCTCATGTGGAAGATTCTTTATCATTTTCATGATCTGCCCTATTAATATTTGTGAGTTGAGCATACACATCTAGTCAATCTAGACTGGGGGTTGATGGGTGGCTTTTGATTCAAGTATTTGGGATTGTCATTGGTTGGGCTTCTCTAATGTCTGCTCTCTCATACATTTGTTAACTCTGGCTCTCCTAGTTCCAGGATTGAGTTTTATAATTTAAACTGTTGTAATTCCTTTAAATTAATAAAATTTCAGTGGCTTTGCCACTTTTATCCAAAAAAAATATATATTTAATTATCGATTAATTAATATACCTACCTTTGGTTATAATTAGATTTACCTTAGTTAATAATTTGTTGAACGACCTTTCATGCCACTTTTATTGGTTGATGTTCTAATGTCTTCTAACAATAGCATTGATAAGTAATATTAATATTAACATTAATAATAATAGTAATTATGTTGAAGAAACGGGATTTGTTGGTAAGGACTTGCTAGCCTGTATTTCTAAAAATAAAGTATTGATTTCGGAGTGAATTTTTATGACGTTAAATTTAATGTTACCATGTCAATCATGAGCAAGGATTGATACTATTAAGCAGTAATAAAAATGATTGTTAAGAGTACCCTTGACATCAATAATAACATTAATATTAATATTAATATTAATATTATGTAATAAAAATTAGCATTGAGGGAGATATTATTATTAATAAGCAAAATTATAAATATTAAGTGGATATTTAAATAGAAAACAACAATAGTCATATTATTAGCAAAACAAAAGTTAATAATGATGATGGTATTTAAAGAGAATTATTAAAGAAGCATACTATTATTGATGATATTGGGTAATATTTATGTTTAACCTTTCTTTTTAGGGTGATTGAACCTTAGGGATTTTAATTTAGTAATAGGTTGGCCTTTGGTCATAGACTTTACCCTCGCGAGATTTAACCAAGATTCATGCTAACCTAGAAAAAAGGGAGTGCGTCAAGTGAACCCTAGTAGCAATTTGTTACAATTTATGTATAGATAACTTTTACACCTAAGCTAAGAGGTGGCTCCTCAAGGATGCTCAACTTGAGCATCATGTTATTGTTTCATCTCAAACACTTAGAGAGTAGTTTAACTTGATAAATGTTTGTTAAAAAAAAACATGTTGGGTTTTCTAGCAAATTTTTTTCGGGTTTAATAGTATGATATATGCAATTCTATATACATTTTTTTGTTTTAGAAGTCCTTGCAGTGACTTTTGGAAAATGCCATTTTGATAAGAAAATACAAATTTGTACAATGTTAGAAACTAAAAGTATATAAGATGTCATACACTTTGCAAATTTTTATTTAAAAGAAGAGAAAAATGATCATTGATTGGAAAGTAGAAACACGATTTGGTATATAGATAAAGGAACCATGTGTCCCCGATAGAAAAAAAATAGTTTACAATATAAAAAATGTTTGTCTTAGATTTAGTGATTGCCACATCTAAGCTAGTGATAGAAAAGTATATTATAGATGGTAGACAAATGTAGACCATCCTTACAATGCTAAAGATTATGTGTGTGATGTTTTTTGCAATTCTCATGGATGGTTATGTCATGGATTTATGTTGTAACTATGTATTTTGATTTAATATACCTTGGTGTTATCTCATTTATGTGATACACATGTATATATGCTTACCTTCATCTATTATGGTTTGGTGGTAAATATGTGGATGATAGAACCAATTTGATGATCATACTTATTGTTATTATGAGTGGTTGATTTTATGACTAGATCGGTATGATGTTTTTCACATGTTGTGAATGTATGTCCAATTACCTCTAAAGTGGTTTTATTAATTTTATGATATTTGTGGTATGGAATTAATGTATGCAATGAGATGCCTAGTTTTGAGATGTCATTATAACGATTGTGTTGCTATATTTCATGCTTTGATTTTGATTATTGATGATAAATTAACTATTGTGATTTAGTGTGCAGGTTTAGTCCATGGCCAGTGGACCTAGGGAAATACCAAAGTGGCAATTGTGCATACCTATAAATCCAACCTAATCTATTTGAAAAGGTTGAGATCTTATATGTCGTGTTTCTATGTAATGTGGGTAGTGTGCATCACATGTGCTAATAAGAATTATTGTTTTAATGTCCAATGCAGTTTCTTGTGTAAATTGATTGTAGTGGCATATTAGGTCCAAGTTTTAATGTTGATTTAATATGTTTTATTTATATTTTAAGGTGTTTTCATGACCCTAGGTCATAAAGCTAAGGCTTGGAAATAATTTCATGGGTTTAAAAGTTAAATTTTTAAACCTTAGGACCCCTTTTTTGAAGCTTTTTTCATGAGTGAAAAAATTCAAAAAATGGATCAAGGCATGGAACTCTCAAGCATGCTTAAAGAACCCTCACACCAAAAGTGTGAAGGGTTGGGTTGAGAGAGATGGGTGATCAATTATGGAAGCAACACTTGTCACCCTCACAATTGAAGATGAGGAATTAGGGCATTTTTATCGGATTTTTGTTTTTGAAAAAATTTGGCATTAGGATTCATTCATTCATTCTAGTTGGGGCTATAACCTTGAAGGAAGGGACTTAAGCTTGGGAAGGAGGAGCTTGAAAGATATTTCTGTTGGTTTTTTCATTGACCATTGCCAATTTGAGGTCAATCTAGGTTGGCATTGCTATCCTTTGTGATTTTTTTTTAATATGTGTGTGACCATTTTGGTTGTAAATATTTTGTGTGGTATGTTTGTGGTTGTTTTTTCGTGGGTTTCTTGTCATGTAGAAGTGAACCTACCATTGCATGGAGGTTTTCTTCATGTTTTGGGTTGAGTGTGAGAGATGCCCTTAGAAGGGGTTGTTGTAAGGGTATGAGTACCCATGGAAACATGCTTTGATTATGTGAAAATTTCATGTGTTGCATAGTATGGTATGGTGATGTTGGTGTGCAATGGAGTTTGGGTTTGTGGAAGCATGGTTGGGTTATGTTATGAGGAAAATGAGAAGATATGTGGTTGTTTATATACAATTTTCTACTATTATTTCCCTTCTTAGTTGATGTCCCCACTCCCCCTTTAAAGAATCTTGAAGAAGATTCTTGTGTTGTAAATTTTGTTTTCTCAAATTCCTATAATGTATGTGCATTGTGTTGAGTTTTTCTACTGTAAATGTTTTGAAAATGTGGAACAGTTGTTGTAGTGTATGTAATGGTTGTAAGTTGTGTAAAACCCTTGTTGCTTTGGTTTTCCCTTAGCTTGGAGGTGGGCCATTTTGGCCCTATGGTTGGAAGGTGAGATCCCACTGGTCATGAAGAAAATTTTGTTATTGTGTGTGCAAAAATTTAACAAAAAGGTCTATTTGTGGAGAGTTTGTCGCTACAAAAACCTGTTGTTGTCACCTTTTGTGCTACAGTTGAATATGAATGTAAAAGTAAGTTATGTCTAACTACGATGCTGAAGATGTAAATTTCTAGATACAATTGGCTCTCTTTTTTTTTTTTTTTAGACTGCAGGAATCAGGTAGCACGACCCCCTATAAACTGCAGTGCGCCTGGTAAACTTTTTAATGTGACCGGCGGTGCTAGCGCGACACGCCCTCCGGTACCACGGGACGGGGGAGACTAGAACTCGTGACCAGCAGAGCCGCAACGGAAATACTTAGCCAACCGAGCTAGGGCCCCCACCCAATACAATTGGCTATCTCTTGTTGTATGTAAGTTTCATTTAAATAAAGTAGTCAAAAAGAGTAATAGAGTAGGGGTTGTAGTAAAATGTCTCTATGAATTTCATGTGTTTACTTTCTCAAAAGAATATTTTTGTAGTGTTGTTATGTCCATAATATTCTAGATTAATCCCTGCATATGAAATTCTTTAATATAGGTATCAAGTAGACTGTAATGTGCTTCTTCAAGAGAAATCTCTATGGGAGCTGTAAGTAACACCTTAAGTAACACATGTAATCAAACTAAGAAGACTAAGTTAATATTTTCTTTTTTCAACTATTTCTACATTGTGTGCGTTCAAAGTATAAAATAAAATAAAATAAAATAATTTTTTAAGTTTCATAGTTGTATTGAGGCTATTCATATTCAAATGTTTAAATGAACATGTTGTAGAAATCAGCAATGAATGTGTATGGCTAAAAACATGTTACATATTATTGTAAATTAGTTTAATAGTTGAAGTATTACCATGCTAACATTTCAGTATCTAAGCTACTTTCGATGTAAAAAACTACAATGTTGAATGTCATCATATGTTCTGGCTACTATCATCATTGTTAGAGGAAGAATGGAGTATTGTTGGCTTCTAGAAGGAAAAATGTTGTTTTTTATCTTTCAGAGATAGAGAATATAGAATAAATATTAGGTCTAGGTTTTATACCTGTATATATGAGGAAGTTAGTTTTTAGTTGGGAAGGGGTGATGCATAAAATTTGTAAGTGGAATTATAATCTATGAGTTACATGAAATACTCAGTGAACAATAGTATTAAGAAATATTGTAGGATAACATTTGACTTCAATGGAATAGTAGTGGTTAACAATAACAATATCTTATTTTACCTCAAAAAAATTAACAATGGTTACATTTACATTAATAAAATCAATGGTATTTATCATAAATTTTAGTAGCATTATAAGTTGGGTATCGCATTAATAGTAACATAAGTTCTAGAAGGGTTTCTATTATTAAAGTTAAACCAAAAAGAGTAAAAATAAAACTAGTCATGATTAGTGATACTAATATTGAATTAATATAAAATCGATGGGAAAACCAATATGCATTTAACTAAATGGTGACATTAAACTTTAGAGTTAATATTGAAATTAATAGCAATATTAGTATTTAATAAATAGTGATAATGGAATTTAACATTAATATTAATATATATAATTAAATAGTGATACTAATTCTAAACGTCAATGTCAACATTGAAATTTAACACTAATACTAGCATTTAATGGAAAGTGTTATTAATTTAAGAATTAGGGTCCACATTGAAAATGATATCATTTTAATGGTTGCATAATTAAATAGTGATCTTAATTGTAATGTTAACAATTGGAAAATTAATATCATTATTATTATTTATTGAATAGTAAAAATTAATATCAAAATTTAACTTCAAAATTGATAATGATACCAATATTAGCAATTATTATCTAATGATATTAATTTTAAGGTCAATGACAACATTGATAAGAATATTTAATATTAGTATTCGAAGACAACCTTAGCACAAACCTATTGATGTCAAACATTCTAATGATTGTGAAAACAATATAGCCTTCTTCATCCTCAAAGAAAATAATTATGTTAATCAAATAACAATTGGTATTAATGATAATATATACAATGTTGAAATAAACGTCGATGTGGATGATTAAACTTAACTCCACTACTAACAAATACAAAAACTAATTAACATCTTCATTATCAATATTATTGTGAGTATAGTGAGTTGGAAAAAGTGTATTATTAACACTAAGAATTAGCAATATGACTAACAGTAATATTGCAAGTTGGTGACCTCATTAATATTAATGGGATTTAATGTTATTAGCGTAGCTACATAATAATTTGTTTTGCACTAATATTATTACCTCTCAGTAGTGAAAGGAATTTTAAAGGTGGCAAAATAAACAATTTAGTTAGTGTTATTTTTAAAATTAATGATAATAATAACATCGCATCTAATGTAAAATCCCCCATCTTGGGCACAACACTTTTTTTTTCTATAAACAATGCACACAACTACCAACTTAACCAACCAAACATATTCCATGTAAATTAGAAGTGTCAATTTCAATAGCTTTGCATTCACCTTGGTGGCAACAAAAACCAACACCGCTACTTATATGCTTACACTTAAACCTATGGTAAGGTCACAAGGACAAGGTCTTTCCTAGACCTACAACCTAAGCCTTGAGGGTTTGTGTTAACCCTACCTATGTATCCCCTCATGGGAATCAGGGGTTTTGTAGTTCACTCCACAATGTTAGAGGGAGTTCATTCTCTCCTCTTGCATGAGATCTTTGATCTTTCTTTTAACCCATGATTATTATTTAAGTACATGTAAGCTATCAACTTAATCAATTATAATATAATGATAATAACTTTTCCATCAAGTGTTGGGTCAATACCAAACATTACCAAGCAATAGTGTACAAACATTCACAACATTCACAAGGGGCGTATCATACCATAATCCCAAAGATCATACACAATGTAAGTCATGAGCATACCTCTATATATACAAGATAACTAGCTCATACACATATCACTAGTATAACAGTGACTGGATCATTCACAAATCATATGTATAATGGTGATTAACTCATTTACATCACAAGTACAACAATAATTGTCTCATACACATCACATTTACATTAGTGATTGTCTCCAACATATATCGCAAACACATTATGACAAGCTCTAACATACATGACACATACATAGTGATGAGCTCCATCATACATCTCAAATACACAATAACAAGCTCCAGCATACATCACAAATACATAGTGACGAGCTCCAACATACATCACATACACAGTGGCAGACTCCAACATACTTCACATACACATAGTGACGAGCTCCAACATACATCACTTCCACAATGGTTGATTAATACATCATAATGGCTACACATGTCCATAATGCACCCCAAATAGAAAGAATATTGATGCATTGCACACTACACTGTGGGTCTTAAATCCTTTCTTCTAGTCTTCTACACCATTAGACAAATGGGAATAGCATTTGGTGCATCATATACTACACTACGGGTCTTTCCTCAACCCCACAAGGCTAAGTATATAGTCTAAATACTGGGAAGGGAATTCAGTGCATCCCATACTACACCACAGTTCCATCCACCATCTCAAGGGTTTCCCCAAGTAATGAACCTACCAAACTTGGTGGATTCTAACTTTAATCACCTATAGGCCACCAATGACAAATTTTTCCACCAAAGAAGAAGTAGCTCCTGACATATATCACCTTGTGACATTAGTGATATTATAAGCTATTTTCTTCACAATCCTAGGTAACACTTGGCATTAGTCACTTTTGTGCTTATCAGTGACAACCAATGAAACCTATCAATACATGGTTAGCTTCGGATTACCATTACCTACATGAATGGTTTCCTACCTATGCAACTGCTACGGTCGTATCATAATTAGGGTAGCCTCGTACCTTCACCTCCATGAACCAGGTGAATGTTGACTAATCCCTAGCATTAGCCTAGACGTCAGTCATTAGCATGGTCCAATGGCTACCTATCATTGCTCAAATATCTTGGAGGTTCACTCTTGGGCATGTCATACATAACATGAATCACAATAATAATCAAAAGACACACAGGCCTATGCATAAAGGCCTCTATATATGGAGTTGAATTACATAGACACATAAGAAATACATGGAACCAAAATGAGATGGACTTTACCCAGCATATACATATAATCAGATACCCATTATAAAGTAGTTAAATCCATTACTTCATTTGGTTTAATAGAAGTCTATTATGTATTAAATATAAGATTAAATTCCCTTAACTTGATCATACCCATTTGATACCTATTTTAGCCTCAAATTGAAGCTTATAGAGGAGGAAATGTCAAACCATGTAGGAACAATCCCAACATCTAGGAGTTATCCCCCCTAGACCCTCCCCCTACAGACTTGAGGTCATAGAGGCATCCTTCACCCAAGGAGGTCACCTACATACCCACTTCCAAATGGATCAAACTCACATGTAGTCCTCCTCACCACATCTCTCAAAGGATGCCTACCCATCATTTCCCAATTTAGTGAACTTATTCCATTACACTCTCATCGACATGTGCAAAATTCTCAATTTAAATCACACCATAGATATTATTCCTAACTCAATTCAAGCATCCCCAAACCTCTTATAATTACCTTTCAAGCATATCATGCCACATTTGATACCTCGATGATAATACCACATAGTATATAACATAGGCTTCTATTTAGGCATAGAACGTGATAACATGCTAAATATTGTGGCTTTTATACAATAGTATTTACAAGATTTTTTTAAGGATAATCAATCCCTAAATCTTACTTAAGAAAGTTGGAAACATTTTATCCAATGTATGAAAATGTAAGCCCAATAATAATTTTACTATTAATATTCTTAATCTTCCAATTTCCATTAACACTATGACCAACCTCATATTTTATAATAGCTCAGTTCATGGAGTAGATGATATTTACAGTTTTCACTTATAGCTAAATATTGCATATACTAACATTCTATGATGTTGATCATATCATAATATGTTCTTTTATATATTTACTAAATACAAGAAGCTTGAGGGTTTAAAACTCATACACTAACCTTAGACTTATTGAACAACTTCATTTCATATATCTTTGAAATAAATGATAGTAAATCATTATTTTAATCATTAAAAAAAATGGTATAAGTGTAGTTTTAGTTTTATTAATGAAGTCCTTATCCCTAAATTATTAAGTGATTGTATGCCAAATCTTGTTTCAGGTGTATTATATTCCTAGATCATATTATAAGGTGTTCTTTTCAATAGAGATTTAACCTAGACTTCCTTTCCATATTGTTTCATTTGGAGTCTCAATATATAGTGGTTTAATGAACTCAAGGTAAGATCCTATTTGATCTCCCACCTTGTCTACTCAAAATTCCACACTTGGATATTCTAATAATCCTCCCTTTGCTATAGAAAAAGCCTTGTTTATGATTTCCTAATAATCCCAAATTTAACACATCAACTATTCTAACATTTGAGATCTTGGGAACCCTACAAGATATTATTTACCTCTTGATCTTCATTTTCCCAAATTCTTATAAGGAACTATTTTTATTTTATTTAAAATGTCATTCTATATTGTGACCTAGATATGTATATATTTATGGGCTATGTTACCAAAATTTGCATCATTCTTGCACTTGGTAATAGAATTACATCATAATTAAGAATAATATGATATAATATTCACTTTATGAATTATTCAACCTTTGCACACAACAAATTCACCTTGAATTAATAATTCTAACTACAACAATAAATAATTCCAAATTTCTTATACTTAGTGAACTATTAAAAGATGTCATATTATTTGAAGTTCAATAATAATCATAGTCCTTTTTAAAAAATAAAATATCAACATACATCACAAGTACAACAATAATTCTAACTACAACAATAAATAATTCCAAATTTCTTATATGGGTGATCCCATGATAGTAGTTTACAATTTTTGGCCAAACTGGACACTAAAATTATTATTTTTAACTAAATCTTCACATTCGGGCACCTATAGCGGCTAAACCGTGAGGAATTTGAAGATGATGCAAACTAGAGTCTTGTCACATTTTGTCTGTAGATTCTAAAAAAAAAAAATCAAAATTTTTGGAATTAGATTGTACTTCTTTTTCCCTCTCCCATGAAAACTGGCTTTTTCATAAAACAACATTTTAAAAAAGTGGCGCACACCATATAATGCATAAATTTTTTTCCATGAAGGATAAAATTATAATTTTTTCAAATTTATATTTTTAACTTTGATATCTAGTGCTTCCACTTGGTTAGATAGTTTTATTGAATATTTTTCCTTAATCAAGTTTTGAAGTCAAACCAATTACAATTCAGACATAGTGCGAGTATAACGCATAAATTTTTTTGTATATATCAAAATTTATTTTATTTTATTTTGGATCAAGGACTTCAATATCGAGTGCACTCATATTTAAAAAAAAATTGATAATTTGCTATTTTTCCACATGCGTAGAATAGAGACCTTCATTTTTTATGAAAAACCTATGTTTAAGAAAACCAAAAAAACAAATACATAATAAAACCAAAACATATTAAAATTATATCTGTTGGATAGCTCGTTCTGAGGACTACCTAATTCCAGTTGGGTTGTGAAGATTCTTCCATTTTCATCCTCAACCTGAGCTCTGAAGTGCCAAAATTTAAGTTTTTTTTGTGTCTTAGGGGGGATGAAGGATAAGGGGGTTCGCTCGAACCCCTTTGCTATTCATTTTTTGTTTTTTTGGTGGTAAAAATTAAAAGGGGTTCGGTCGAACCCTAGTTCGATCGAACCCCTAATGGGTCCAATCGAACCAGTAGGTTCATACGAACCCCTAAAATCACTTTTTTTGCTTTGGGGTCATTTTTTGTGAGTTTTCCTTCCTCACTTGAATTATAAACCACTATTGTGGCTTCACCCATACTTAGTTGACTATTAAAAAATGCCATATTATTTGAATTTCAATAATAATCATAGTCCTTTTCAAAAAATAAAATATCAACTCATCCTATAGATTTCCCAATGAAAATTGAAGACCCTACAGCCATAGCTCTATCAAGATGTAGATATGGTATATTATTTTTTTATGATTGATAATAACACAAAGGGGAACTCTATGTTAAGGTTGATAATTATTCTCCACTATCTTCTTTTTGTGATCATGGAGCACTCTATGTATTGCATTGATTTGTTGACATGGAAGAATGCCAGTCAATATTGTTCTATAAATAATGAAGATGGAGTCAATTTGGTCCCTTTCCACAATAATGGAACTACAATAATGTGGGTAGTTGAAATTGGCTTGAGCATGAAAACAAGATAAAACCATGATTTTTGTGTACAATGAATATAGCATAGACATTATAAATATGACCCAACACCCTAAAATATCAATGAAAAATAAACAAGAGCACCAAGGTAAATATTGAAGATGCCAACATTAGAAAATGGGGCAACATTTGACCAAGTCTCTCTAATTTAAGGAAACATAAGAATAATACTAGTGTGGCACAAAAATTTGGTGAGTATAATTGATTTGAGCATATAGTGAAGCATAGAAAAATAAAGGTCAGCCTCCAAAAAATAAATATCCACTAGCCATGCTTTAAATGATAGGAAACTATTCTAAATGTTGTTTCCTAATTAGGAGGTTATTGAAACAATTCCAAAGATATCTAATAAAATAAGTATGAAAATGAAAGAAAATATTGGCCTGTCACAAGCTACCCAGCACTTCTCAGATGCCCTCCCGCTCTCTTTTCCTTTGCAGGAAGGGAGGATGTCGGCAATGTCTGTGGAATTTGGATAATTTACACTTCCCAATTGTGTTTTCTCCAGCAATTTAAAGGAATTTTAACAAATATATTTTGTGCATATTTTGCATCCTTACCCCACTCTCACTCAAACCATTCTGCTCATTCTCCTCCCACTCTCCTATGGAAAATTCAATCAACCTCCTTAACCCCTACATTCTCTCTTTCCCTCATGTCTTCAACATTGACCTCTCCTCTTTTTACCTCTCTCCACCTATTCTCTTTCTCTCCCATCAGCTTCCTTCTCCTCGCATTTCTCTGTTAACTTCTCTTTTGCACATGATTTTGTTATTTCTCAATCTATTTTCCCTCTATACCTTCCACTCTATGTCTCCTCTACATCTCTGTCTCACCTCCTTTCTTTCTACGATTGTTTTCTCCTTACTTCTCCCCTTACTCCCTCTCTCTACATTTTTTTTTAATTTGCATGTAATCTATCAAGGAAGGGTCACAAGGGTTTTTTTTGGCTAACGAGCCTCCTTTTCCCCCACATGACCTACCACTTATGTGCCAAGTAGAGGGTTGTCATGCCATATTAATGGCATGGAAACCCCTTTTCCATCTCTTATGCCATCCTTACTAATTTAAGATGTCTCCAACCATAAAAGGGATAGATGACTACATAAATGGAATTCTTATCCTTGTTGGTACCCTAACTAAAAAAAAAATCATTTGTTTTTTTGACCAAGTAAGGTCCACATGAAAAAGGTCCTTGTTGATGAGGATGTGATAGCTAAATCCTATAATACATAAATAATACCAATATGTGAGTATAGAGAAATAATACTAGATGTGACCTTTTAGATTCAATATGGTTATAATATTAAACCTAGTGTGTGTGCCAACCCAGATGAATCCTCTCTTCTACACTTCAACAAGGGTGACGTGTCAACTATGTGGTTCCTTGATCAACCCTGCTCGATGTGCATAGTTAATTTGTTAAGTGTGAATGTGGACAACAAAGTGTAAAGTTTTTGTGTGATACCAAAAAAAAAAATCATTAGGTTGTGCTATTGTCCTCATGGTTATATTGGTTCTATTTTAAGGCATGACAACATAATCGAAAACTGTTTCTAGCATTTTAGTGAGTTGAGAATAACAGCATTATAGTTTCTGAGAATAGGCCTTGTAGTTAAAGAATGGTGTTTATAATTTGAAGGTCCAAATCACACTGAGCATTATGAAATATGTAATATAGATAAATTCTCATTGTTTTCAAGATAGGAGTGTTCTTTAGAATACAAAACAACAATTATAGATAGTCTTTAGGATATATGTGAGCAACATCTAGATTCAATATCATTTTTTACAAGTTGTCAAGGATCAGGTGCAAGTTTGTGAGTTTTGTTGTCTGTATTGGAGATTACAATCAAAGACAATGCACTAATCTAAAGAAAAAAAACTTTCTAACAAAGATAAATGTATTTAAACCTATGTAAAATGTATAAGTGGAAATTCAATGCAAAATTCTTCCATTTCAAGAAAAATTTGCAAAAGCTTAATGTCATAGTGATCTCCCAAATCAGAGTTATAGCACTTGATTTTTCTAAGTATTCTTGTAGCCCTAAGCCATTTGCAAGAAACCAAGGAACATTGCATGACTTGTTTCAATGTTAGTCTTGGAAAGATATGAAACTAGATCAAGTCTTCTGAAAGCTCCATTATATTTAAATGATGGAGCTACAGTATCCAAATATAGATAGTATTTTTTCTAATAAATTGTAGCGAGGAAGAGATGCATAAAATTCTTAGCAAGGGTTAAACTTAGCGCTTTTTTCTATTTAGCATTGACATATGCAGGCATACTTGTCATTGTGCATATAAATTTCACTTTTTGATGTCTTTGAACTATCATAATTAATTATAGAAATCATGTTAATCAATAATTAATAATCGGTAAGGTTCTAACATCGCAAAATATAATATGTTTGGGCACATTATCCATTATAGAAATGGATTTTTCATTCAGTGTGCATCATGCATACATGTTTCCCCTTGATTAGATTGAAAACTTTATTGATGTATTATGTGTGTTGTTTATTGTGATAGCATATATTTATTTATTAGTCATAATTAGTATTTCTCTTTATTTACTGTCAAAAATCTTGAGTTACAAAACTTTGTGTAGTGTAAAATGCATTTTAGCGACAACTGACAGCTTGTGCTATAGATTAGACCGTACGTAAAGTATTGATGGTTTTTTAGGCTTGATTGGTGGAAATGTTGGAATCATTGTTGTGTGTGTCAATGGTGTATTCAACTATTTTGTTGGAAGAAAATAAATATTTCCTAATATACAAAGGCTATGTTTCTTATTTTTAATTGTGATACAGTATGATTATATAAGTATGACAAATATAGTTTTTGATAAAGCTTGACTGTATTGAACAAGAAAATGTTTTGTAATTACAATTTTTGTATAGCTTACAAATATCCTTTTTTACAAAGAATGGAAGAACATGTTTCATAAAAATGAAAAGTATAGCTATGTTGTATGCTAAAAAAAGTGTCATGTAACGTAGTGTTATACAGAAATAAAGTATAGTTTACAATATAGTTATCTATTCAAACAAAACATAGTTTACAAAATTAGTTATTTTGATTTTTGGGTAATACATAGCTCAATAGACTATATTTGGTAGAGAAAACTTATAGGCCAGACTCGTGTAGTCTTAGTATGCTATTAAAAAATTAGAGGTTTGTGTCATAGTCATCAAATGTTCTAAAATTCATTGTGTAGATTAACATTGACTATTCTCAAAAAGGGAGAATTTTTTAGAATGTAGTATAGTAATAGCATATTGTTTGCAAAGTTTTTGTTGATAGCATCAATTTTTAGTATGAACTTTTCCAATTTTTGAAATGAGAGGACCAACTATGGAAATTCCATTATATGTATTGAAAATTGAAGTCAAGAAAAGGAAACAAATATTGATAAAGAAACTGATTCCAAAAAGAAGAAAGTTATTGGTGTAGTCATGTTAGAAGGGTCCTCAAAGAGAATAGTCTGGACCATGTAGAAAGATTTACACAATATAATCCACATGCAATATGGAGGAAAATAAATATTCAAACACTCATATTACTACAAATTTCAGTTACAATCAACCAGCAACATCTGGTTTCACAGATTGGGCTCACAGGCCTGGTACAACATGCTCGAAATACAGTCTTCCTATATGCTCCTTAATATGAGCTGAAATCTTACATATCAAGTCCAATATCCATCCCCTAACTATCATAATAATTTGTTACAATGATTTATATCACATCTGGAGATCTAGAATCCTCTGTGTCAACCAAAGATCATTGCAATCTCCAATGAAGGAAATGTAACATGTACGTGAAATAGGTCAGCCTTAAATTTGAATTTCTCCTTGGTAGGTGCATAGGATGAAGTGTGGACAAAAATTAAGGTTGGGGATACTCCATGAAACAATTCAAAACACATCACAAGGATCTGCAAGTTACGGGTAGGATCCTCAAGAAACAAAACTAGTCGTTAGGCCTGAAATTGCTCTAATGCTTTGTTCTAGAAACTGTTGCTTAATCTGAAAGCCATAACTTACTGAAAAAAGATCCAATCATTATGAAGTCTTGGAATAAGGGAAAAAAAACATTTCCATGATGAAAACATAGATCCACAAGGTCCGGTGAGCAAAATATGATGAAATGTTGAATCTACCAACTTGAACTGAACAAGAACAAAACTAAAAGGAAAATATTTTTGGTTGATGTAGGATTGCAAAGAACCAAGGATGCTCCTATATCAAGCATCCAAGGTTAGTTTAAAAGTTAGTCCCTCACTTTGTTGGGGCTAAACGAAAACCAATATGGTCTACCTTATTCTGATAAATCCAAGAAAAATCCTCCATTGGTCTGCCTTTCCACTTCACAATATATTCTTTGTATTGTCTTCCACATGTTTTCCTCCTATCTCTGATATCCAAAATCTCTTCTATCTCATCTGATTATTGTTTAGGAGACTGTTTCTCCAATTTTTCTTTACTGTCTTCATTGAATTTTGCTTCATGATACTGATGTAGATCTACAATGTTGAATATAGGTGATATACCCATGCCATCTGATAACTATACTTCATATGCATTTCCTGAATCAATTTTTTTCAAAATCTTATAGGGCCCAAAATTCCTCATCTTGAGCTTATTGTATGTGCCAACTGGAAATCTTTCCTTCCTCAAATACACCATCACTTCATCTCCAACTTTGAACTCTTTATGTCTCCTCTTTTCATTTTCTCGCTCCTTATACTTCTGGTTCATATCTTCCAATTGTTGCTTTGCTTGACTATGCACTTTCTTCATATGTTCTACAAATTCATTTTCTTTTGCACTCCTTTTATCTTCCTTACTCGTGTCTCACAACTTTTATATACCTCTAGGATGAACTTCAATAACAATCTCAAAAGTTGTCTTTCTGATACCCCTATTCACTGAATTATTGTAAGCAAACTTTGTTAGTGCAAGGACTAAATTCCAACTTCTGATCTTCTCCCCAACCAAACATCTCAGTAAATTCCCCAAACTCCTATTTACTACCTTTTTCTATCCATCAGTCTATGGGTGAAAAGTAGAACTGAACTTTAAATATGTCTTTAACTTCTTCCAAAGTGTCCTCCAAAAGTAACCAACAAACTTTTTATCTTTGTCTGAAACAATACTCCTAGGTAATCCATGCAATCTGACAACTTCCATGAAACAAAATTCTACTACATGTACTACATATGTTGTCTTATTACAAGGTATGAAATGTGCCATTTTAGAAAATCTATCCACCACCATAAATATTGAATCATTACCTCTCTATGTCTTCAGCAAGCCAAGTATGAAATCCATGTTGATATCCTCCCAAGGTCTCTCTAGAACTGTCAAAGGCTTATACAATCCAACATTCTGACTACTCCCTTTTGCATCTTGACAAACTCTACAACTATGCACAAATTTCCTAACATCCTTATGAATCTACGGCCAAAAGTAATTCTCACTTACCAATGCTACTGTCTTATCAATTCCAAAGTGTCCCACCAATCATCCACTATATTTTTCTTTCACCAAGCTATCCCTCATTTAACTTCGGGGTATACACAATTGATTCCCTCTTAATAATATATCCTCCTTAATGAAATAATCCAACCACTAACTCCTATCCTCCAAGGCTGGTTCTTTACAAGCTTTCCAAGGTTCTACAAAATCTAGATCTTCCTCATGCAATTTCTTCAATTCGTCATATCCTAATGCCTCCACTCTCATCTCTACCAGTAATTTCTTCTTCTACTCATAGCATCAGCAACTCTATTTGACTTTCCACTCCTATGTTTCAAAACAAAAGTATAACTCTGCAAGAATTCCACCCATCTCATGTGTCTCTGATTCAACTTACCTTGACTGTTCAAATATTGCAATGCCTAATGATTTGTGTACAACAAAAACTCCTTAGGCAACAAGTAATGTATCCACTTCTTCAAGGCTTGAACTATGGCATAAAACTCTTGGTCATACACTGAATTCATTCTCTTAGCATCATTCAATTTCTCACTAAAATAAGCTACCGGTCTTCCTTCTTGACTTAATACTACTCCAATTGCATTTCCACTTCCATCACAGTCTACTTGAAATACCTTACTAAATTCTGGTAAAGCCAACACAGATTGCTCAGTCACCTTCTATTTCAACAACCCAAAACTCTTATCTTCTCTATATTTCCACCTAAAATCTTTCTTATCCCCTCTCATTCTCTGTCATAGGACTGCAAATATAACTAAAATTCCTAATGAACTTCTAGTAGAAACTAGCCAATCCATAAAATGATCTTACCTCTCCAATGCTTTTTGTTGTAGGCCATTCAACAATTGCTCGTACCTTCTCAAGATCCATCTTCAATCCATTCGTAAATATCACAAATCCCAAATATACCAATTCTTCCTTCATGAAACTACACTTCTTAATGTTTATCAGCAACTACTCTTCTCTCAACCTCTGCAAAACTTGTCTTATATGAAAAAAATGTTATTCTCTAGTCTTACTGAAAATAAAGATGCCATCCAAATAGAGAATCACAAACTTACCCAATAATTTCTTCAATACCCCATTCATTAGCCTCATGAAAGTACTCGGTGCATTAGTTAGTCCAAAAGGCATCACCAACCACTCATACAATCCTTCATTTGTCTTGAATGTTGTCTTCCACTCATCCCCTTCTCTAGTTCTAATTTGATGATATCCATTCTTCAAATCTATCTTTGTAAAGTATTTAGCTCCACTCAAACAATCCATAATGTCATCCATCCAGGGCAAAGTAAATATATACATCACTATGATTTTTTTTATGTTTCTAGAGTCTGTACACATCCTCCATTCTCCATCCCTCTTAGGTGCTAGCACAATAGGTACTACACAAGGACTTAAGCTTTCTCTAATCAAACCCTTCCTCAACAACTCTTGCACTTGTCTATTCAACTCTTCATTCTCTACCAGTGTCATCCGGTGTGCTGCTTTATTAGGTAGACTAGCTCCAAGAATCAGATCCATGCAATGACTAATACTCCTCACAAGTGGCAATCCATCAAGTACATTATCTAAAATTATATCTTCATATTCTTCCAGCAACTCCTTTATCTCCTCTGGTTGTTCTTCTACATGCTTTGATTCTTAAGCCTTCTTAGGAACCAAGGCATAGCATATGTTCTCATGTCTTAGTCCATCTATAAATCTCCTTCCATCAACCAAACAAATTCTAGCATTCGTACAAACCTCAACTTTAGGAACATCCTCCAGTGGCAACAAAGTCTACTTCATCCCATTAGCAACAATGGTATGTGTGTTCTTCTTTCCATTATGAATATCCTATCTATCATACTTCTAAGGCCTTCCCAACAAAACATGGCATACATCCATAGGCATGATATACTTCATCATGATAATTTCCTATCTTCAATTTCACCAAACACTGTTCACTTACCAATATCTTATGCTCATTTTGAATCCATTCTATTTGATAGGGATTTGGGTGTTTCAATCCTTCG
>VDFB02373365.1:56926121-56940698 GCA_007258455.2 Sequoia sempervirens | reverse complement strand
TGTAGCAATTGACTGAAATATCATAGAACCTTCATTTCTTTTTTAAATGTAGACTAGTCTCTTATTTATCTATAACTAAGGTTTGGAGGCTCAACTCATCATGCAACTCCCCACATCGGCAGATCTTTTGAGAAGTGTCTAAAATTTGACTTTTTAAAGGTTTGACCAAAACTTAATCATGGAACCCCAATAGTTGAACCAAAAATAAATCATTTTTTGCTTGTAGAATATGATATTTTTATTGAAATTAAAATTAATATGCAACCTAAATGGACCAAATACTTATTGGTAATCATAAATCTTTGATATCTCTAGCTTTTATATTCAACACATGTGGACCAATAGCTTAACACAAAAAAACTATTTGTTGTTATAAAAATAACACATAATTATTTAAAATACAACTTATATCAAACAAAAATGGACCAATAGTTGAACACTAAAAATTTTTGAAAATCCTTCACATTTAATGGGAAAATACATGTTATTTATTGTGCTCACCTTTTATATTTGTGATAGGACAAACTATTAATATAAAATTATCAATGCTTGTACATTGCTACCCCAATTGTTTTACACATAAGGAACAATATTTTTCACCATGATAACAATACTCTGTTTAAATGAGTGTCTTATTTCATTAAATGAGCATTTTATTTTTTAAATGATATACTTATAGTGGAGAGTTATGATATTTTATTTGAAACAAAAAAATACTTATTTCACTTCTTCATGAATGTATTTATGTTTTTTTCATATAACATTTAGAGGTTCTCATGTGTTCAAGTATGGGTCCATTTTTTATCAACATTTGGTTTTTTCTTTATTTACATTTGGACTGTTTATTTAAAATATATAGTATAAATATGTGTTAAGACTGGGTATTATCATCATGATTGACTGCACAACTATTGGACCCTGCACGACTACTGGGCCCTCTCCCCTAATAATTTTTTTATTTTACAAAGGGACAAGTTTGCATGGTCGTAGATCAATCGTTGTGTGATCTCAGCCACTCCCCGCCATCCCGCAATGACCCCACCACACTGTATTTGTTGATCCTGATATCACAGGCGAGCACCACATGTCTCACTTGGTGAAGCTGAAGGAATGATAAATACTTTGATGCATCTTTAATACATTATGTCGCGGGTTACTAAAGCAGTTATAAGATGCACGTGTTTTAAATCAATGGAGATGTTATAATCTTGGTAGAAAGGTGCTCGATGGTTAATAACAAGGCTAATGACTATGTTGAATGAATAGGATTGCCAATGGTTGAGATACACAGTTTCCCGCCATCGCATGATCAAAAGTTGCGAGGTCTTTATTGATTGTGATATCACGGGCAGGCGCCACGTGGATCTCCTTGGAAACGAGTAGTATGGTGGGCCCCTTATTGCCACAATGGAGACTATGTTAGTTTGCTTTGAAGGCAATCGTCTGATGATCTCTCCATGGTGAAGGATTGATGGTTAATATTTGAATCTACATCAAATGCGATTAGAGTCATTTGTGCAACACGCGAGTAAGATTTAATGGCGGCCATGACATCTACTGCCATGGTTTGATCTAAATAAAGCAACTATTCTTCTACTTTTGGTATCACAAAGCATTCAAAACATCTTAAATGGGGATTGTTGGTGGATATGTTATGTATAAGGATTTGATAAGTAGTATTGGGTTGGAATACATGTTAATGAAATTGTAAAGAAATGTTCTCAAGGATCTTATATGTTATGTGTTAAATCTGTCATAAACCCTTAGATGTTTATGAATTTGACTCCCTCAATGGATATATGGCACTGATGTAAGTTGTACTAATTTTTATGGTTCATTATTTTGTTTGTCTTTACCTAGTGCTTGCTACAAATTGCAAATCAATGACTATTTTACACTATGGAATGTGTTTTAGTTATCTAATGCTCCAAATAGTTTATATTACTGATGAACAGCCCATTCTATTTAGTATTATGCTATTATGTTGAGCTATTAAATGAGATTATCTATTGTTGTTAATTTTTTAACAATAATGGTGCAGAGGTTGTAAACGCATTAAGGGATCACCCTCCCAGGTCTTGCAGAGCCCAAATTGTAGGAGGTCTTTAAAATCCTCATCAATTGGTCCTGGTCCTTCAAGCTGCCCTTGATTGGAATTGGAAATTCCATAGGTAAATTAGAAGACCAACCTGGTTACAGTAAAAATAGCCAACAGGTAGAGAGGAGAGAGATAGAGGGATTCAGTGAGAGAGAGACAAAGGAAGTGGGAGAGAGATAGAGGGTAGAGGGTTAAGGGTAGAGGGGAGGGAGATAAGAGTTATTTAGTGAGAGAGACACTTGAGAGAGGGAGAGGGGGTAGGAGGGTGAGACTTGAGAGAGAGAGGGAGGGAGGGAGGGAGGGAGGGGAGAGATAGAGGGTAGGAGGGTTTTAAGGGTTTAGAGTTTAAGGGTTAATGGTTTAGGGCTTATTGTTAAAGGCAGAGGGTGTTGGTTTGTTTTTTACACCTAAATCTCAAGCTATTCCTAATCTACCTATGGGATTTTAATTCCAATCAAGGGCAACTCTTAGCTGACCCGGACTAACTAATGAGGTCTAAAAGCCTCCTACACTTTGGGCTCTGCAAGACCCGGAGGGTGTTCCCTTAATGTGTTTACAACCTCTTGCACCAATATCATAAACAACATTAACACATAATAGATAATCACATTGAATAGCTCAACACAATAGGATAATATCAAATAAAATTGGTTGTCTTCACCCATAATATCAACTATGTGGAGCATGAGATAACTACAACACAATCCATAGTAAAATATAGTCATTAATTTGCAATTTTTAGCAAGCTCTAGGCAAAGACAAACAATTATTGAACTACACAAATAAGTACACAACTTAGATCAAGTCATATATCCATTGGAGTCAAATTCATAAGCATCTAAAGGTTTATGATAGATTTAATACATAACATATAACTTATAAGATCCCTGACAATATTGCATTACAATTTCATCAGTATGCATTCTCACCCAATACTACTTATCAAATCCTTATATAGAACATATATGTCTATAATCTCATTCAAGCATTTTAATTAATTCCTTGAATTAAAGCTAAAATAAGGATTACACAGACACAACAGTGAGATGAATGAAACAACCCTTAGTCATCTTATTCAAAATTTGGATATGCATGTATAGTAGAGAAACATGAGTTTTAATTTATCATTTCAACTCAAATGCTAGTACTTTTATACAACATTAAATCCCCATGAATTCAAAACCAATTACAGAATAACTCAGAACCTAAATTGTATTTCTCTCTAAAACCATTGGACTTTACAATTTGCTCTACAACTTCACCTAGACTCAACCAAAAATTATATAACTTGCTAACCCGTACTCCTGGCCTTGAAATCCTTTATATAGAAAATGAAGGAGCAAACAAGCATTGGCCAGAAAGTACACATGTCACGAGCCAGTTAGCACACCTGGTGATATTCCAAAAATTGTTACAACAGCCATCACCTTGGAGAATATTCTTGTTCATCATGTCAGCTAAGAAAAGTTGATGCAACAACAAAAAACCACAAGAAACCTGCCCCGAGAATGCCATCAAAGCAAATATGGAAACCATTGTAACCACAGCATCTGATTTACCACCTATTAGTAGTCCATTCCTTTTACTCTTCCTCAATCAAATATTTAGTTACCCATTTCTGGTATTCTTCATCAGTCAACCAGTCAAAATTAATCACCTCATTCACCTTGGTATTATAAGTTGTGTATTTTACCACTACCTGATTTGCATCTCTTTCAAAAGCTTCCAAAAATGAGCAAGTAGTAATGATTTTATCCATATAGCTCACCAACAAGTCATAATCTGACTCATCATAAATTAATTTAATTTGATCATTGATGACTTCACTTGCTTGATCCTGCCACTACTGGAGTGACTTGATTTTCTCTTGCTCATCAATTATATCTGGTAACAATGTGTTACCCCAATCATCAAAATTCTTCACCAATTCCCTGATCTTCCTACTCAAATCATCTTGTAGGGTCTCAAAACCTTGCAATGATTTAACCAACACTTGAGTAGGCTTTAATGATTGGGGCTTATTATTTGTATCAAACCTTGAAGCCTTATACATGACATCCAAATCACTGGCCCTAGGGATCCAGTTTTCAATCAATGGTATCACTACTTCTTGATCCCTATCAATATTCTTTATTGCATCTAACAACAAAGAATATAAAGAATTTATAGATAACAATTTACTATCAACTTTTTCATTTAAATGCCTCAAGACAGTAGTAACAATATTCTTTTTCTTTGAAAGAGATCCCTCCTCACTTACCTTCAATGATGTCTGCAATTCATTATTTCTTTGCAAGATCTGCTTCTTTGTAGGATCAACACAACACTTTGTTTCTTCATAAATTTTTTCTAAAGGAGGGGTGAGAGAAAGATTCTGACTAGGAGACCCTGGTGTGGAAATAATTGGAGAAGGAGGCACTGACCCTGCTATGGAAGGTAATGTACTGGTCCCTGGAGCACTTGATATCTCCCCAATCTATTTATACCCAAACCTTTTCACCTCAGTCTGCAACTCAACATTCCTCTATTGCATCTTGTTGTATTCCTCAATCAAAAGGTTATACTTCTCCATTAGACTCTTCTTTTCAGCCTCCTCCCTTTCAATAATCTTTTAGGCCAATTTGGCCACATTCACAGTCAAATTAGTGGCCTCAGTGGTTGAGGTCTCTTAATCTCTCTTTATTATTAATCCTCCTCTAAAATTTGGATTAATATCTGTAACATTTGGCTTTCTTCCTTGAGGGGCCAGTGCCCAAATTGCCAAAGTTTCATATTCCTCACTGAAGGCAGAATCTTGCAATGTTGTCTTTATTTCTTCTTCAGAGTCTTGCAAAGGATGCTTGGACTTTAAAATAGCATTAAATGCTATAGCATCTGCAATGTACCATTCAAGCAAAATCAACACACCAACCTGACTCACTAGTCTTCTTCCCTCTTCGGGAGTGATGTTCTTAAATTCCTCCATTAATTCAGCTTTTACCTCCTCATCATTATCCTGGTCTAACCTATCAAGCCTTAGTTCTCTTCTCTTCTTACATTTATCTTGATATTATTCAAATTTCATCCTCCATACCAATTGCAAGAATATAGGAGTTTTTAAAAATGTATTGTCATCTAGAAACTCCTTACATGCTTCCATTCTTACATCTTGTACACTTTTTCCTTTCATATCTAAATCAGATAGAACCAATTCAGCTGGCCTAGGAGAGGAAGGCATACCAACCTACATGTCCTATCAGTAACAATAATTTCATCCATCAGATCCTCTTGTGGTTGATCAATTCTTTGTATTTTAGGGCTTGGCTCATATGGTGGTGATGAGGGACTGTCTTTTGGTGATGATTCTAAATCAATGATTTTAATTACCCTAGGCACTTTGAATTTTGGACCTGGTTGTGAAGGAAACTTCATTATTTTCTTTCCTTTTCTTTCCACTTCCTCTTCATCACTACTATCATCCTTTTTCTTCCTATAAGTAGGCCACCTTTCTATAGATTGGTATGCTGGCCTTGTTTCAATTGGCCTTGCACCTTGGTCCTGTACACCCAGACTCAGTTCTAAATTTATCTTTTTGGTCCTCAATGTGCCCATAATTTCCTTGAAGTTCTTCATTAGAAATTCAATCTTCTTATGGTATGGATTGAACTCCAACAATGGATTATACTTCGGATCCATCTTATGCAAAATATCTTATAGCTTATCATAAGTTATCCATTTCTCCTTGTTCAACTCCTACCTATTTAGATCAAATTCATTTTTTATCAAATCCTCAGGAAAGTTGAACTCACCCACAAATTTTCTAGCCTTTATTCTTTGTCTGAAAAGGGAAAATAAACCCTTAGGATCATTTTGCTACTTTCGACCACACCTCAAATGGTAATCATCAAATAATTTCTCAAAATGCACCCAACCTCCTTTTGAAAAGGCAAAATCAAACACCACTATATAATCAGGGAAAAATGTTCCCTTACCCCTCCCTATGAGGTTGTCCTCATGTATACAACCTATTTTCCACATAACTTCTACAAACCCCACTCTTGGTGGCACATTGTATGGATGTATATGGGGGGTTCCTTGAAAACCGTATACTCTCAAAACAGTGTTGACTGGGTATGGGATAATGTCACCACATTTATGGAAAACTTTCAATTCTGGCTTCCTCCCTTTTGGCCTGAGGAAATCATGCAATTCCTCAGGGATCCTAGGTACATTCACCATCAGTCTAGCCCTCAATCTAGAAGCAAAGCAATTATCAAATTGCACATAACTGTTGCTTTCCTTATTGCAAGATAAATTTGCAGCCCATAATTATACTGGAAATCTTTCTCCATCAACAGATTGCCTTAATTCCCTCTTTTCAGAGGAAAAGTCAACATTCTAGAACAAGAACATATGCATTAGCATATAATACTAGAATAATTGAGTGTCGATATTATTTTTCTACAACTTTGACAACCCTTCATGTATCCTCTTAGCCAAGAAAGAAGCAAAGTCGTATGTCATAGAGAAGTTAGGCTGTTGTATTTGCACCCTCATGAACATGTATGCAATAGGCATCACCGCACCAGGACTGAAACCCAAAATTTGACACAATGAATAGAAAATGGCCAAGAAATGATTTGCAAAATAGTTTAATCTAAAAGGTTCCTGGTCACTGGGGTTGATATGAAATTGTGAACCTCCTACCCTAGCTAGATGAGGTGGAATCAACTTAGCTCTAAAAAGAGACTTCAACTTTGCATATTCCTACTTCATTTCCTCAAGATTGATAGGAACCAAGTCTTCACTCGATTCACTCAAGTCAAAAATTTGTTGGACCCCTTCTCTATTAATGCTTAATAGAACCTTTCCATATTATCCCTGACTACCCGTGTGACAGGGTCATATCTTGCAGCCACTGCCCTAAGTAAGTCTATGTCAAGGAACACGTTTGGGACCACCAACTTTCCCAAATCATACAAAAAGTCTATGTCAAGGAACACGTTTGGGACCACCAACTTTCCCAAATCATACATCCAGCCGTTTGAAAAGGGGTGAGGTAAATTCCTCTGTCCATACCATAATTTGAACATTTCCAAGCCTTTGAGAGGAACCCTAGCATTGGAAATGTTAGAGCAATTATATACTAACCATTTCCCCAGGATTTTCCCTCGCATTAGAACCAATCCCTTCTTCCTATCATTCATTGAGCAGGGCAATTGATCCAGGAAATCATCATACAGGTTTCTTTCTAAATAGTCAACTTGGCCAGAATGTTGCTTTAGTGGTGCCATCTTGGACAAACTAGGATCTTTTTACAATTTCACACTTTGAATAGCTAGGACTAACCAAAGATAGGAAATTACAAAAAAAAATACAGCAATTTCTCAAAATTATAATTAAACTATAGCCCTAACACATTTATCAACAAGCTCAATGACAAGCACAGCAAATATTTTCCCAAATTCAAGTGCTAAATGACCGGGAATCACAAAAATCAACTCACGGCTTTGTTTGCAGAAGTCCCAAATTTTGGCTGCAGAGATTCACAACTTCTCTTTCGGCTCTAAAACTACTCCGCAAAATACTTGAATGCTTTATGATACAAATAAAACAAGAGAATTGATTTTATCTCGATCACATCATGCCAAGAAATGTCTCATCCACCATTAAAGCTCACTTGCGTGCTACAGGAATAGCTCCAACCATATTTGATGTAGAATTAAATTTTAGCCATCCACGTGGTAGTCCTCCACGATATTGCAATCAGTAAAGATCCTACAACTTTGTATCATGCAATGGCGGGAAACCATAGATATTGAGCATTCATGATCTTGTTCCTTCAACACGGTCACCAGCCTTATTATTAACCGTCGAGCAGCTTTTTCATCAAGATTATAACATATCCGCTAATTTAAAACATGTGTACCTCAAGAACTCTTTAGTAACCCACCTTTTAATGTATTAAGGCCGAATTAATTTACCATAGTATTTCCTTTATTCCTTCAGCTTCATCAGATGAGACATGTGGCGCCCGCCCGTGATATCGCGATCAATAAAAACCTTGCAACTTTCGATCATGCAATGTCGGGAAACCATCAAGATCTTATGACAATTGATTGACGGTCAACCAAACTTATCACCTTCGGCCTCACCAGATAGGACACGTGGTGCCCGCCTGTGATATCACGATCAACCAAAGTGGTGTGGTGGGGTCATCGAGGGATGGCGGGGAACAGCTGAGATCAAATGATAGTTGATCAACGATCGCACGAACTTCATCCTTCTGCAAAAAAAACATTTATTAAAAGGACAAGGGGACATCACTAGGTGGATGGTAAACAGCGACATAAGTTGCTTTTAAATGATGAAACACGAGGCCAACCAAGACTTAGGAAAATAAAACCCTACAAAGGAAATAAAATATTAAAACAAAGGGACTCGGCCTAGACGGAATGATAGGACATAAGTCATACCCCTCAAAAAGTAACATCGAAATAGATCCCAACCAATGTGTAAGATAAACACAAGGGTTTTATATGAAAATAAAGCAAAAAACACCAATCCAAGGAAAATTCTAACACCATGAAAGACCAGTAACACTAGGCAAGGTAGGAATGGAACATAAGGAGCAAAAATATAAAGTTCCATCAGAGGGGAGAGAGATAGATGGAGTGAGTGAGAGAGAGATACCTAAGAGAGGGAGAGGGGGTAGGATGGAGAGTCTTGAGAGAGAGAGGGAGAGAGGGAGGGAGTGGGAGAGAGATAGAGGGTAGAGGATTTAAGGATTTAAGGGTTAAGGGTAGAGGGCTAAGGGTAGAGTGGAGAGACTTAGGAGGAGAGAGAGAGGAGAGGGAGGAGGAGCATTGGGAGAGATAGAGGCAGAGGGTTTAAGGGTTTAGAGTCAAAGGTTTAGGCTAAGGGCAGAGGGAGAGAGGATAGGAGGAGTGGAGTGGAGAGAGGACCCAGAGAGGAGAGGGGTAGGAGGGAGAGACTTGAGAGAAAGAGATGGCAGCAGTAGAGGTGTTGCCTACAGTTTGGGGTTTAAGGGTCAAGCTGCCAGGGTTATGGCAGAGGGAGAGAGATAGATGGATTCAGTGAGAGAGAGAGGGAGGGAGTGGGAGAGAGATAGAGATTATGTAGAGGGTAGAGGTTTTAAGGGTTAATGGTTTACCGTTTAGGGTTTTGGGTTAAGGGGAGAGAGATAGAGGGAGTGAGTGAGTGAGAGAAAGACCTAAGAGAGGGAGAGGGGGTAGGATATTGAAGATACTTGAGAGAGAGATAGAGGGAGGGATGGTTAAGGGTAGAGGGTAGATGGTTTAAGGGTTTAGGATGGAGGGTGGAGGGGAGAGAGATAGAGGGAGTGAGAGAGTGAGAGAAAGACCTAAGAGAGGGAGAAGGGGTATTTTGTATATATTAATAAATAATATATATGCTAGTAGCATTTGCAGCACAACATGAAAGACAAGATTAGAATTACTTTTGGTTATAGAATAAACTTTAGGGTTAGATATATATTTAGTTAGGGTTGGGGTTAAAAATAGTGTCAGTTTTAGTTTTACGATTAAGTTTAGGGTTAGACTTAGAATGAGAATTATTGTTGAGATTGATTAATAACCCTAATCTAACCTTAACCTTAAACCTAATTTAACCCTAACCCTATTTGTAATTGAACTTTAACTCTAACCCCAACCCTAACCCTATCATTGAACCCAAGCTTTATCCTAGAATGCCAACTCTAATTAAATGGTAAACCTAACCTAACCTTAACCCTAAGTCTATCTATAATTATAATCCTAACCCTTCTCATTCTAACCCTAATTATAATCTTAATTATAATTCCAACCCTAACCATAATTCTAATGCTATGCATAATCCTTAGTTTAACACTAACCATAGTTCTCATGACAACCTTAACTCTAATTATAACCCTAATCAAATCTCGACCTTAACCTTAACCCTAACCTTGAGCTTAATTAAACCCTAACCTTAACCTTAATCCTGAGCTTAATTAAATAAAAATCCTAGTTCTAACCCCAAACTCATATATGTGAGATAATTATAATTTACCAAAACCCTAACCATAATTGAATCATAACCCTAATTGAAATATAATCCTACATTTAATTGAACCTTAACCCTAATTGAATCAAAATTTTAACCCTAAGCCTAATTAAACCCTATTTTTAACTCTAAGACTAATTAAACACTATTTCTAACCCTAACCCTAACCCCATCTAAATCATAGCCCTAATTGAACCCTAACCCCAATTGAATCATATTTAAACCCTAACCCTTAATGAGCACTAACCCTAATTAAACCCTAACATAATTGAAGCATAATTCTTACCCTAATTTAATACTAACACTAACCCTAATCCTAATAACATATTATTAGGGTTATATTTATTAATGTCTTAATATTAGTTTATAAATTCAACATTAATTATAAATATTTTAAAATAAATTAAGTATTTCAATCTAAAATTTTAATATTTCACATTACAAATAAAATTAAACTAAATTCTAATTTTTAAAATCCATAAAATATTTATTATCTATTTAGTTTTACTAATTATCTAATACAATTAAATTAAATTAAATTAAATTAAATATTCATTTTAAATTAATTAAACAATTATTAATTAGAATTTTAGAATAAATTAAGAAATAAGATCTATATAAAATCAACTTTTCTATTTTTTTTCTTTGTGTCCAAATCATTTCATTTTCTAAAATTACACTAAATTTTAGATATCATAATTAAACACAAAACTTTATTCTATTCTAATCCTAACCCTTGTTAAACCCTAACCCTATTTGGACTCTAACCCTTACCCTAATTGAACACTAAATCTAATTGTAATTGACCACTAAGCATAATTGAATTCTACCCCTAACCCTAACTCTAACTAAACCCTAAACCTAACTCTCTTATCAAACCCTAACCCAAACCCTAATTGAACTTTAAACTAACCTTTAATTAAGTATTAACCCTAATTGAATATTTTTGAACAAAGAGTCCTAATTGTACCATAACCCTAAATTCTGAACTAAGGGCTTTTGAACTCCTTAATCCTAACCCTAACACTAATTCTTATATCCTAATTGAACCTTTAACCCCAACCCTAACCTTAACCTTGACCCTATTTGAACTCTTATTGAATTCATAACCTTAATTAAACCCCAACCCCATGCTAAATCCTAACCCAAATTGAACATTAATTGAACCCTAAACCTAACCCTAAGTGAACACTAATCCTAATTGAACTGTAACTTTTTAGTTGAAAATATTAAAATGCCATAGATTTTCCCATTCATTGTCATTTATCATTCTAATTCCTAATGAACTCCAAAATTTATACTTTTATAGTGTTTCTTGTGACACCTAATATTAGTGCCTAGAGTTTAAGGGTTAAGGGTTTAAGGTTTAGGGGTTAAGGGTAGAGGGAGGAGATATAGAGGAGTGGAGTGAGAGAGAGACCCTCAGAGAGGGAGAGGGGGGAGGAGGGAGAGACTTGAGAGAGAGAGAGAGGGTAGAGGGTTAAGAGAGGGGGAGGAGATAAGAGAGCGAGAGAGAGAGACCCGAGAGAGGGAGAGGGGTAGGAGGAGAGACTTGAGAGAGAGAGAGAGGGTAGGAGGGTGGAGGGTAGAGGGTGCAGAGGGTAGAGGGCAGAAGGTAGAGGGTTGGAGGGCAGGAGGAGATAAGAGGAGTGAGGAGAGAGAGGCGAAGGGCAGGAGGCGGGAGGACTTGAGGAGAGAGGGGAAAGAGGGAGGGAGGGAGAGAGAGACGGGGTAGAGGGTTAAATGTAGAGGGTAGAGGGCTTAAGGGTTTAGAGTTTAATGCATATGGGCTTTAAAGCTTCCACGATTAAGGGTTTAGGGGTTTAGGGTTTGGCTGAGAGGGGAGAAGGCCACAGAGGGAGATGAGTGAGAGATAGATACCCAAGAGAGGGAGAGGGGTAGGAGGAGAGAATTGAGAGAGAGAGAGAGAGAGGGGGTAGAGGGTAGAGGGTTTAAGGGTTTGGATTTTAAGGGTTAAGGGTTTAGGGTTTAGGGATATGGGTAGAGGTGAGAGAGATAGAAGGATTCAGTGAAAGACAAAACCTGAACCTTAGGATTTTCCCAATACCATAAAAGACTAGTAACATAAGACAGACAAGAAAGGAAAATAATACAGACAAAAGAGTTACTGCATTCAAAATATGCAACATATTGTGTTGATATGTCCTTCAATATTCTTAAGAAGATCCATGATCTGTTTATAAAGGAATGACTTCATAGATGCATCAAGTTCAATTATGCATCTTTTAAACAATGAGGAAGCATTTCAAGTTGTTGTCAAGCCCTCTCACCATAACCCTATTGGACAGTCACACATCACATAGGAAGGTGAGTTGTTAGGTCACCCACATATGTGATAGGTGGTTGTCCAATAAAGATAAAATGAGGAGACTATGTGTATTTATTACACATAACAAAAGAAGAGCAATGGTTGAATCAAGGTCATGATACAAGTACAAGGACAACACCTTTGCAAGAGCTACAAGAGGCAAAGGGGATTGATATTATTCATTCATGGGTGTACTGATGAAAGTGAATGCAATAGGTAAAGGTCATTGTCATTGATAAGGACAACCAACAATGCATGCTACAATGGTCTCATGAAGGACAACAAAAAAACAAAATCTAAAGTTGCACAAGGCTCTATTCAAGGCCTTCACAATGAAACATTAGGAAAGCAAGTTGCCAGATAACATTCAATGCATGATGCTTTAAGGAAAGAAATAAAATGAATAGACATTCAAGAAACATCAACTCTAGTTGACATAGATAATATGCCTATTGAAAACATTTCATTACAAGAGGTTTATGACAGAAATGGAACCCTCATATCATGTGATCGAGATACAATTGCTATTCTCATAACCTTTCATGTAGGGGTTTTGGTCCTCATGATTGATCCAACATGGATCATGATTGCATACAAGAAACAAAAAGTTACAAATGACAATTAAGCAGTTATGATTCAGGAGAGGTCTCATATTGGAAGCCAAGGCCATAGTACAAGTGTATATGAGCAACAACTATGAGGTTATGCTACAAGAAAACCATGCATGTTCATGTAGGACATCAAGCATTACAATGGTACAAGTGCATATTAAAAACAATCAACAATCAGAAACAAGTAGTGAAGGAAGCAAAGCACAGTTGTATTTTTACCTTTTCATACCATTGATCATCCATTCCAACAATAGGCTATAATAGTGAAGGCATATACTTGCACAGGGGTGTTTTAATGAAGATATTCAGCATAAAAAACCATCATAAATCATGGTGCTTCAAGGGAACAGAGAATATTCATGAATAAGAGTAGTACCATTAAAGGCTATAGGTTTTTCTTCATGTTATATATGAATTTGAAAAAATAAATCTACACTAGGTGACAACATGACTATAGCCATGAAATGGATTGCAGTGAGATAAATAATATAAATGGTTGTTGCCACTATCTCATTTAATCTTTGGATAGTCATTACTAAGTCCTAACAAGTGAATAGAAAAGGGATAGGTGTTAATAATATACATTCATTTGACAAGTCCTAGACTTTTGGTGATCTCATTGATCCAATAAGGCATTGCTTAGAAATCATTTCATATCTTTTTGACAAAATCAAAAGGAGGACTGATGTATCCAATTGTAAGAAGAGACAAATGTCCAAGGGAGGTGTAGTACCATCATCTTAGGTACCACTGCTACAAGATGATAAATGACAATCCTTGTGTTTGTATGCATGGAGGTCCTAAAGCATACTTTGGGTAAGGTGCATTCATGGCATATTTTGGTGAAAGGTTTCCCAAGCATGAGCAATGATCCAGTGTTCCATCTGGATATGTTGGAACAATTATACACTAATCACTCCCCTAGGGTGTTTCCTCGCATCAAAACCAATCCCTTCTTCCTATCATTTGTTGACAAGGGCAATTAATTAAAATGCTTAAATGGGATTATAGGCAGATATGTTTTGTATAAGAATTTGATAAATAGTATTGGGTTAGAATACATATTGATGAGATTGCAATGCAATATTATCAGGGATAATATATTTTATGTGTTAAATCTGTCATAAACCCTTGAATACTTATGAATTTGACTCCCACAATGGATATATGGCACTAATCTAAGTTGTATGATTCAGTATTTGTTCGTCTTTACCTAGAGCTTGCTAAAATTGAAAATCAATGACCTATTTTATCTTGTGATTGTGTTGTAGTTATCTCATACTCCAAATAGTTGATAATGTCGATGAATAGCCAATTCTATTTGATATTATCCTATTATGTTGAGCTATTAAATGAGATTATCTTTTATTGTTAATGTTGTTTATGATATTGGTGTAGAGGTTGTAAACACATTAAGGGATCACCCTCTTGGGTCTTGCAAAGCCCAAAGTGTAGGAGGCTTTTTTAAAGTCCTCGTCAATTGGTCTAGGTCCTTC
>VDFB02373365.1:56913573-56926021 GCA_007258455.2 Sequoia sempervirens | reverse complement strand
CGAGGATTTGAAAGACCTCCTACATTTTGGGCTTTGCAAGACCTGGGAGGGTGATCCCTTAATGTGTTTACAACCTCTGCACCATCGTCATAAACAATAGTAACAACAACAAATAATCTTATTTAATAGCTCAACATAATAGGATAATACCAAATATAATTGGATGTTTATCAATAATATCAACTATTTGGAGCATGAGATAAATACAACAACATTTCATAGTATAAGATAGTCATTGATTTGAAATTTGTAGCAAGCTCTAGGTAAAGGAAAACAAATACTAAACCATACAAATGAGTACAACTTAGATCAGTGCCATATATCCATTGGAGGAGTCAAATTTATAAGCATCTAAGGGTTTATGATAGATTTAACACATAACATATAAGATCCTTGATAACATTGCTTTACAATCTCATCAATATGTATTCTAACCCAATACTACTTATCAAATCCTTATACAAAACATATCCACCTACAATCCCATTCAAACATTTTAATTAATTCCTTGAATTAAACCTAAAACAAGAATCATACACACCATAACAGTGAGATGAACGAAACAACCCTTTATCATTTTATTTAAAATTCAGATATGCTTGTACAATGGAGAGACATGAGTTCGAATTAATCATATCAATTCAAATTCTAGTACTGTCATAAAACATCAAATACCCATGAATTCAAAACCTACTACAGAATGAATCAAAACCTAAATTGCATTTTCCCTAAAACCATTAGACTTTAAAATTTTCTCTGCAACTTCATATAGACTCAACCAAAAATATCTAACTTGCTAACCTGTACTTCTAGCATTGAAATCCTTCTTATAGAAAAAGGAGCAAACACGCATCGAGCCAGAAAGCACACGTGTCACTAGCCAATTTGACCACCTTCTGATATTCCAAAAAAATGTTACAATAACAATCTCCCCAGAGAATCTTCTTGTTCATCGTGCCTGCTGAGAATGGTTGATGCAACAACAAAAAACTTCAAGAATTTCATGCCTAGACTATCACCAAAATACAAAATTGGAATCTGTTGTAACTGCAATAGCTAATTTGTCAACCGTTAGCAGCCTACTCCTTTTCACTCTTCCTCAGTTAAATATACATTTACCCATTTCTGGTACTCTTCATCAGTTGGCCAATCAAAATTGATCACCTCATTCATCTTGACACTATGAGGTTTGTACTTAACTACCACTTGATTCACTTCTCTTTCAAAAGACTCCAAGAATGAGTTGGTGCTAATGATTTTGTCCATACAACTCACCAATAAATCATAATATGAGTAACCCTATTTTTCAGGGTTTTGTAGTCCAAACATGATATAAAGGGGCTCTTACACTTTTTGTGATTCACGTAGCTTGTGTAAGAGGCCCCATGGATCTTATTTATGAGTGTAGGATGCATGAATAGGGTGTAGGATGAGAAATAAAGAAGAGTATAGCTGCTGTCCTCAATAGTTTTGTGAAGAAAAACATGTGAAATGAGAGGTTCAAGCCTAGGTTTCAACAAAACATGTATGAGTAGATCTAATTTTATGAATTTTTATCCGTAATGCGAGACCCTAATGGGTTGTTTCTAAATACTGAATATAAATGACACACACACACACACACATATATATATGTATGTATGTATGTATATGTATTTTTAAATGTAAATGTAAATGCAATTACTTGGATGCTCTCCTAGAACAATAAATGCAACATATCATTAAAGAAATCTATATCTATGTATATAAATGTGTATTTCTAAATGCAAGTGTAAATGCAAAGAGCATATGGTTTTGTAGTGTTATAGATACAACATATCCATAAATTAATGTAATTTAAATTCTAAAATATTCAACACATATAATATGAAATCGATGAAACTATTAAACTACATGAAAAATAAATGAAAATAGTAAATTCATATGTATGTGTATTTGTAAATGTAAGTGTAAAATAAATAAGAATAATGAAAATTATAAAAGAATACAAGGAAAGGTCTCCTCCCTTCTTGGTAGTGATAACATCCTCCACACACAACCCTTAAAAATTATGAATAGAGGAATATAATCTTTGAAAAACTCAAAGTTGATTCTCTCCTACCTGATGCAATTAGTCATTTTATCCTTACAAACATTTATAGTGATTACTAGAGGATCATAGACCAATTCTTCATAATAGAAGAATTTGATCATACTTTTCCAATGATGGCATTATGACAAAACCTTAGGTTAAATGAATACTTCCTACCTAAGTTCTTTAAATCATGTCCAACCGTATAAGAGAAGACCACTGCTATGTGTACCTGGATACCATGGAGAAAGGCTCTTTGGGCTCTTTCATCAATCATCCTACCTTAAAACATACCAAAAGTCTCCTAGCAATTAGACATAGGAAGATTTAAGATGACTTAAAAAATTTTTATCGCCAAAGCATGAACTTATGATGACTTAACCAGGCCTAGTACACACTCCCTCCTTGTTAACCACTTAGACATATGGAAATTAAACGTAAAATTGCTGCTATTTTTAGTCATGTAGGTGTCCAATAAACCACTTGGTGGTGTTTCCCTTCAAGTTTATTTACTTGAATGAAGAGAAAAAGTCCTTTGATTACAATTAGATAATACATTTGAGGCCTTGGTTATGTAATTGGTGGACCATAGTCACATTTAACACTTGTTACAAAGTTTGGGAGTTAAAACGTTAAGTAGATTTGATTTGTGATGGACAAATTTGGATGGTAGTAATAATAACTAGCAATCTATCAAGACTTGATTACCTTATAACCTGTGAAATTCTAGCGATGAAATGATAGATTAATCATAATGTCACATTGGGATCACATCACCATGAAAGAACTTCATCCAACATCCTTATGAGTGCAGGTACCACCAAATAGGTATTTGTCATATCTATCTTCCTCGAGCAAGGGAAATTCAGGAAGAGAAGAGGAAAGTGAGACATGTAGTATGTCTAAAAGAGGGAGATCAACTAGAGGTCAAAAGATTAGAAGAAAATTCCATAAATGCATGGAATTTTTTCTTGCTGAAGGTGGGTCATGTTCTTATGATGATGAGAGCATATGAGACGTCGAGGTGCCCTTGAGGTACAAACATCTACTGAAACAATGGGTACCCAAGAAACTTCCTCCAATAAACACTGATTTTTGTGTCAACAAGAGGATATATCACATAACACCATCGTCATTACATGGTTTGGGCCTATTTTGCATTGAAGACATAAAGGTATGTTATGAAAAAGTTATTGAATTGATGGAGTATGTCAGACCCTGTTACAGTTACAAAGATTGGATGCAAGTGGTTCGATATACACGAAGTATGCGTAGGTATGTACTGTCAGCAAATTATATACAACTAAAAGATAAGGATCAAAATAAAGGAGTGGCTATGTACATTGATAGAAGGCCAAAAGCATCATGGAATATTGTAGGGTTTATAAATAGTACATGACCTGGGTCAACAAATAAGCAACCCAATTGCATATTCGAGGTGTGTGAGGGAAACCATGTATTCGTATGTGCAATAAAATCAATAACTGCAGGGGAAGAGTTACTAATCGATTACAATTTGAATCACTTAGTTACAAACATAGTTACTATGGGGGTGGTACATACTATGTACCATTTTACCCAACCTCCAATTAATGACTCCAATATACCATTTTATTCTTATATTTTTTTTTGTAAGTCTATTGGTTTCATTTCGGTAATTTTTTTTTATATTTAATTTTTGTCACAATGGGACATTGATCGTATGAAGAAGGCTCTGGCTGAGAGCACAGATCGTGATGTATCTTCAGGTTCTTCTACCTAACAAGTTTACCTCATTGTAATTGTACAAATTAGATACGAGCAAAATGTTTTATTATTATGTTTTTTTCATAAGTTTATTGTGTTAATTTCGATAATGTTTTTAATATTCTTGTTGCAGTCTACTGATCAGGGAAAGGCGCTAGTAGTAGATGAGAGCATCCATAGTGAGGTGCAGTCAATATTTTGTGATGACGACATCACTTATTCAACAAACCCTCTCAATATGATAAGGAAGATCCAAAAAAAATGCAATGAAGAAATCGTTAAGTTGATATTCATAGTGCCTCAAACAAATGAGATAAGAGAGAGGGTTAAAATATTGATTGAGAGATCAAAAAGCTTGCAAGTAAGTTGTCATGAAGTCTTTAATTATAACATAAGTTCATTCATGGTTTTATATTTTGTACTCTTTTATGTCATGAACTAAAATATGTGTTGTTTTTACAAGATTATTTTCCTCCTCATGATGCTCCTGGCCATGATCAGGGTACCGCAAGTGCTGCCCGAGGAGTAGGGGTTGGTACAAGTGTCCATCCTGATCTTCCTGTGGATACATCACATCATCTGACCCCATCATCCGTGCCTATATTTTTTCCTGAAATGTCGGCAACACATACCATGTAGGCATCCGTTAATGCACCCTTTGGCAACGAACACATGCTAGAACATGCATCAGGACATGTACTTGGGTATGCAGAGGCCAATAGTACTGGTGATGTTTTAGTAGCATTTTCTGCATCTTCCCGTTTTACTAGTACGGGAACATTTCCGGTCACATTTGTGGTGACCGAGGATTTCATTCCCATAAAGATAGAGAAGGTCCCAGGTACTTTAAAATGTTTTAATTATTATTGTATATATTCCAATTGAAATTTACTTATTGATCGCTCTTTTTAGACTATTGATCCCATGATCATTTTGCAAGAAATGATGTTTTTTATAAACATCTAAGTGATATTACATTGGAGCTCTTCGGGCCCACCATACGCACACGGTGGAATGCCCAAAATCAAGATTTAAAAGATGAGCTCATTAACCGTTTAGTTGTGTTGTTTGGTGATAAAACATTCAAGCCCAGAACCAAGGTCCTTAAGAAAGTTGAATTTTTATCTAAAATTATCACGAGGGACCAATATAGGTCACATTTAAAGAACAAAAGTACAAGCGTCTCCCCATAATTCCGGAGAGGGAGTGGAAGGACCTAGTGTCGGATGGAAAGGAGAAGGCTGAAAAGAAAAAAGGAAAGACACCACCAGGCCAAGGAAGGTATGTGATACTATCAACAATGTAATTATATACTGATTACTCTTTCTTTTACATAATCTAACGTATTTCAAACTTTTCATAGGCTGCCCGACACATCGAAGGCAACAAAGGAAAGACTAGAAAAGCACGGGCAACACAAAGTTGGCTCTGGTGGTTATATGAAATTAGCTGCATGAATTGTAAGTATCAATAAATGAAATATTGCATCCAAATTATAATAAATTGAAAACAATTTTGGTTTTATCACACCATAGAAGGAAAATTCATGATCTTATGCAAAAATGTAGGGCTCTAAATTCAATAGAGTTCCCACAGAGATGACACGAAGATTGCCTTCCGGTAGGGCTATGGGCGGGTGGTGAATGCCTAAGAGTCTTAATTTGGGGAAAACACAACCTTCCACTTCAAATCTGACACATAGGTAAATAAACTCAATAAAGTTTAAAATTGAATACTTGTGCAATCTATTTAATATTAATTTCGAGGTACATGTACTTGCAAGATCATGATGGGCCAAAAAGTGGCAATATTATGGGTATTTGTAGGGTATGTGGCTGATGACTTTTCACCCAAAATTGATGGGAAACAAAAGGGTTTTTAGAGGAGATTCTCAACTTTCCACCAATATAGGGTATGCTTTAATTTGAGATTTAATAAATAATTATTATTTATTTTCTAGTAAATTCTGACTAAAGTCTTAATCAATAGGCTGATTGAAAAACATCTATAACTTTCAAATGGTATCACATTTTTTGAATCTAAAATATATTGTCACATTCTATGCTTCACATACTATAGGGTTAAAAGAAAAATTAAATTTCATGAAGTTTTGACCAAGTTAAGGTGGTTAGACATATGAGTTTTATATTTTTTAAAAGTTGTAATAAAAAATTCATGATTAATTATTTACTTAGAAAAAATTACAAAAAATAATGCATCACATTGCGACATGAGTCCTCTACTAATATCTAAAATATTATAAAAAATAATTATCATTTTATTGTGGTTAGGGTGGTCAGAATGACACCTACTTCTTATTTTTTCCTTGAAATTTAAGTACTACTGCATTGAAATTTCAAATTTTTCACCAAATAGATTTTATTTATTTATAAATAAACCCTAGTAGTTTAGAGCTACATTCAATTTTCTATAGATTCTATTCTTACATATTTTTGAAATAATATAGATAACTTATTCAAATTTTTACATCAAGTTGCCCTAGCAGTTTTTCCTAATTTTTTTGCCCACTTAGGGCCTATTTTTTTCCATGATGATCACGCACGGACCCTCCACCATAAAAGTAATTACATGCCTATTTTTTTTAAACATTCAAGCAATGATAATCACATGACATTGGAGATGATGCAACTTGGTGAGGGTGGGGCACAACCTACAGATGAAGGTCATGGTGTGCATCCCAGTACTTTAGAGCATGTAGAGCAGGATCAACATGTTGAGCATGATCAGGCTAGAGAAGATCAGGAACATGATGTGGCCCCATCAAGGTAGAAGGACCACTCTAATTTTTTTAAACATATTTAATTACAATTGGTGTATTAATTAATGTAACCTTTCATGTTTCAACTTTAGAGGCATGTAGGCGTGAACAAGCGTGTTGAGCATGATTAGGAACATGATGTGGCCCCATTAGGTAAATGGGACCAATATCATGTTATTTTAAACATATTTAATTTCCAATTGGTGTATTAATTAATGTAACCTTTCATGTTTCAATTGTATATCAAGACTTAGAGGGTGTTCAACATGTTGAGCATGAGTCTATAAGGAAGTTGGGGAACATGATGTGGACCCACGTAATTAAAGAGAACCACTCTATTAACAGCAATTAATGAAATACTTGTAACAATAATAATAAAACATATCAGTTTAACATTTCTTTGTTATTGCAGCAGACCCCCCCTTGCAGCGGTGTCCATGTCATGAGCAGATGACTAGGCATACATTAAGATCACAAGCAGAGGGTATAACAACTAAAGGGGGGACATATGATTTAGAAAATGATACTCCACTTTAGATTTTTTTAGCTTTAAAAAAGAAACAAAAAAAAAGTGATTGTAATCATATCATGACAACCATATTTTTGATAATATGTAAAAACTGAAAGAATGAATATTATATGTTAATGAATGAATGTGAATATGTTAATTAATGAATGTTATATATTAATGAATGAATGTTATATGTTATTAATAGATGAATGAATGAATGTTATATGCTATTAATGGATGAATGAATGATTAATGTTATATGATTGGGTATGGAGAATTGAGAGTGATGTGAGGGGGGTGGGAAGGGCCAAATGAGCTTCCACCATCACGTGGTTGGCCCTGTTAAGTAGAGAATATTAAACTATTCTTGAAATAAAGAGAATATCAATAAAGTAATGCACTTTTCAATATAAGAAATGCATCGTTTGAAGCATCAAACCAATATGCAAAGATGAAAGAAAGTGCTAACTTTTCACTATGGTGGCAGTAAAATGATTCTTTATACGCTGAATCCATGCTCTGCATCATAATTTGAAGTTGTTTCTATTCCAATGTTCTGAGTTTAGTTTGTTTGTATGGATTTCTATGAATATCACATTGTGTTGTGTGTGGATTTGGTTTTAAAGCTCTGTTTCTTCTATTTTTAATGGTGACATAACTCTAAAATTTGACTTTTGTGCATATCAGGTTAGTGGAAAAATTGACAGCTTTGAAGGGTTTAGAGGCTCGATTGAAATAGATACATGGATATTTGGATCTTGTTGTTGATGGGAGGCTTCTAATTAACCATGAAATTTTGTACCATCTACAGGTATGCAAAATTTTCTCTACTTACATTCATTCTTGATCATAAATGTTGTAAATGATATTAATGCTTCAAATTTAAGATTCATTTCATTGTTATAATGATCAAAATGTTATACTTTGCTATACATTCAAGCATTCTCTTGTCCCCTACCCTTTTCTCTCTTCCCCCTCCTTTTAAGATTTTTCTTTGTCATAAAAAATTCACATTTCTGTCTCATTTACACAAATTTATCTGAAGCGCTAGGAGTGAATAAAGATATGTAAAAGATGATGGATTATGTCTAAAAAACAACTTTCCATCTTATAGCTAATTAAATCCTTAATATTTGAATAGTTTAGAGCTCGAATAATGCTTGTATATGCATGTGTAGCAATAAGGGAGCCTATGTGAAGATTGAAATTAAAAACATCACTTTGGTATTTTTCCTTAGGCAGTGAAATGATATTTTGAGTAATACAAACCTACACACACATTGATATTTTTCGACATTGCATTGAAGAATTTTTTTTCTCTTATACCTACCCTCGGCTAGACATGGATGTATATAATATTGGTTTCTGGGTTTATTCTATAAGTAGTTAATTTCAAAGAGGAAGACTAAAATATTCTTAATGTCCCGTGTCAGGTGTGAAAGCATATGAATCACTTGCTGAAGGCACCGTTTTGTTCTTTTTTTTATGTTTCTTGCATGTGCTTTTTTTAGGCTCTAGAGATGTAGCTTGACTCTTTCCTTTGCACTTTTCATCTATTTTGATGATTACAGTAGATTTTCCTCATAATTTTTCATGTAGATCTGTTTGTAACCTTATTTTCTACCAATCAATTTGCAAACCACTCACATATTAAGGACCATTTCACTAACTTGTAGTCATCCATTACTTTATATGTTGTAGGTTGTGCCTATGTACCAATAAATCCTGATGATTGTGAGAACTTTAATCCTACAAGTGTACCCAATCTTTCTCAAGTAAAAGTCTTACCTTATTTTATAGTACTTTAAATGGTTAATTGAAGGTGCTTCTTTAGATATGAGAAAGTTGAACCCTGGATTAAAATATGGTATTAGATGGGTAGTATAATGATAAAATTGAGGTCCATTGAACAAAAATTATGAACATAATTTATTGGGCTATGAATAGTGTTACAATTATAATTATTTCTCCTTTACCTACCTCTACATTAATGAAAAAGATAGATCCCTATAAATCTAACCATGAAAGTGTTGAAATCTGCAGTATCTGTAGGACTCTAGAAACTATCAAACATATTCTTTTTGAATGTTTTTATGCTCAGGAAATTTGGTACTTATTTTTCCATAAGCTGAAGGTCTAGAATAACAATGGTAAAATTAATTGGCATGATATTCTGTTTTGTAATTTCAAGCTCAAGTTTGATTGTAAGCTATTTTGGTATTTCTTATCCAATGAGATCATGTGGCATTTGTGGAAGGTGAGAAATGATGATAAATTTAAGGGTATCAAGAGGGTACTTACTAAGTCTTGCAAGAGACTCACTTTCTACTCTGTTGCTTTGCAGGTTTCAACTCTTGTGGAGATCTCAATGGAGAATTTCTTGAAGTCAATAATTGAAGGTGCTGCTAACAATACTAGAGAGGATCTGAGAAGTGGACCCGCTTGTAGGTTGAGCTTGGAAGATACCATTCTGTTCCAACAGACATTTGATGAGCTCCAGAGAGGAATTGATGAAGCTGCAAGCCTAGAAAGACAGTGCAGCCCCTAGTAGTTGGACCCCCAAGGAGAAATAATGGCGAACCTTGATATTGAAGAAGTCAACAATAAGGAAAATGTAATCAACACTATGTATTGTTTATGCTGATTTGAATAGAAGCAACCTGTGGTGTTGTTAACATCAATTTGTATTGTCTATCCTGGTTTTGAAAACAACTAGTGCTTTTTTGTTTCTTTCTTGTTGTGTAAAGTACTGATACGGTATATTTCTTGTTATGGAAATGCTTTGATGTTGTACTGATCCTAATGCCGGATAGGAATTTTCATGATATGTAATGGACCTTAAACTATTTTCAATACCAAAATAAAGAAAAAGATAGCAGATATTGGAAGTTCATTACATGTCTCATGTATGTGTTAGTATTTTAATTTTGTTTAAGTTGTTCAAGAGCTTGATTAGGTCAAGAATATGTTCTACAAGCTCTGTTCTCTTGACACTACTCAACACTTTCCCTACACATTTTCTCTTCAATCCAGATGTTTCTTAACTCCTTCCCTTGTTATCCCTTGGTTGTTCTCAAGTGTAATGCTTTTTCTATGCATCTTGTAGTTTGTATGTATGATCAGTCATCTCTTATGAAGCATGGATAACCTTTCATGGAATTGTTGTTGTAATTAGACAATTTCCATTGTGAGAATAATCATTTAATTTGTATGGAAGTAAGTATTTTTCATATTATTTGACTTGGTATTGTAAACTTGTCTTTGTAGGATTCTCTCGGGGGGAACAATAGAACTGTGATGATAGGTAGAGTTGTTTCTTAACTCCTTCCCTTGTTAGCCATTGGTTGTTCTCAAGTGTAATGATTTTTCTATGCATCTTATAGTTTGTATATATGATCAGTCGTCTCTTATGAAGCATGGATAACCTTTCATGGAATTGTTGTAATTAGACAATTTCCATTGTGAGAATAATCATTTAATTTGTATGGAAGTAAGTCTTTTTCATATTATTTGACTTGGTATCTATTCTATGATTTAAAGAACCCAAAAATAAGAAAATTAATAGGTTCCATTTGTTTACTTGCTCTTAGACACTTGTTTAATCGGCAAGACCCTCAGAATGTCTTGCTAATAACAAACAATGTTCAAAACTCCTAAAGAGGTCAGATCAGTGTGACATTGGATCTGTCTTGCTGATGGAAGTCATCGGCAAGACATGGACTATCGAAGTGAGTTTTCTATCCTGTGCCGATGATTGTTTTCTCACTGATGGGTTGGATTCGATGGTCATCTCCAAGAGTCTTCGTGATGGTACATTTCAATGAATTTTTTTTTTTAAAATCACATTATTTTGTCGCAATTTCGATGAAACCCACTAACGAATCACCGGAAAGGTTTGATGAAGTTGCTATAGCTGTGATGAAGGCTTCGTTGTAACTCCTTGCCTGATTCGTCGCAATTTCGATGAAGTCCACCGACGAATCACATAAAAGGTCTGATGAAGGCTTTGTCATAACACCTTGCCACTTTCATCGCAATTTTGACGAAGGACACTGACAAATCACAAAAAAGGTCCGATGAAGTTGCTTAGTTGTGAAGAAGGCTTCGCTGTAACTCCTTGCCCATTTTGTCACAATTTCAATGAACTCCATTGACGAATCACATAAAAGGTCCGACGAAGTTGCTTGCTACGACGAAGTCTTCATTGTAACTCCTTTCCCATTTCGTCGAAATGGCGACAAACTTCTATTGTTGTTTTGACACTTTAAAAGAGCCATTGCAATTACATTTTGGTTGTAATTCGTTAGTGGATACATGAAGTTTTCGTCGAGATTCTGATGAACATCCGAGTCATTTTATGATGTCGATGAATGATGAATCTGTGTCGTTATTTCAACGTTTAACGCGTCGTCAGAATTTCAACAAAAAAATAGAGACGAAATTGTTTTCGTCATTTCATCGCTTTTCCAACAAATATTTGTCGAAAAGCTGACGAACGTTCATAAGAAAATGGAGCCAAATTTAGTAGTGCTTGGATATAGAGGAATTGGCACGACATTATCAATGGGAAACCTTGGGAAAATATTTTCTTAGGTAGTGGGTGGGTATTGAGGATGATGATAATATTTTGTGATTGGAATGTTTTATGCAAGTACTGAATTTTGACGAGTTCTATTATGAAATTGAGTAGCTAAAAAGCAACCATCATTCTCAACTTTTGTTTTTTGCTTTTCGATACTCATCTCTGTGTATTACAACCAAAACCACTATAATCCAATCATCAATGGTTTTTTGTGTAAATTTGCAATCTATGCGTAGCTATGAAAGTTCAAAGGTGCTTGACTAAAAGAACTAGATTTTGTAATACTATTCTAACTATTCCTTGTTTTTTGTGCCAAAGCTCATGGATAATGTGTTGCAAGGTGTGCACCCTTGGTATCCTTGTGCTATGTAGTGAAATGCTTGGGTTTGTGACATGGCTTAACCACCTCCCATGGATTCATTAACTCTGAAAGTTATATCAGACATTAATAGGTTGATATTTTGGTGCAATGACAATCGTCTATGCAAAAATTGGTATTAGAGCCTAGGTCATGGGTCCAAACCCCTTGCTTATGCTAGGGGGATTGTTGCAAGGTGTGTTCCATTTTCCTCCTTGTGCTATGCAATGTAATGCTTGGGTTTGTGACATGGCTTAACTACCTCCATGGATTCATTAACTCTGGTGAGTGTATTGGGTATTAATAGGTCAATCTTTTGGTGCAATGACAACCTTCTATGCAACATAATGGATACCAAAAAAGTTGTAGATTTTTTTGTTCTAGTCCTTTCATGATCAATT
>VDFB02373365.1:56863366-56913473 GCA_007258455.2 Sequoia sempervirens | reverse complement strand
GAAAGGCGTTTGAGTGCATTAAACCATCTTCAAGTTTATTAGAATCAGCTCAAACAAAGCTACAACAAAAAGATCAAAAAAATAAACTTTTAGTTTGGTGACTTGGTACTCAAAGAGAATTAGAAGGTACAGTTGAATCAAGATGGAAAATGTAAGTTTGAACCCAGCTAGTTAGGTCCATTCGTCATCATAGCAAGTTATGGTTTTGGGGCTTATCAATTGGCTACTCCTAAAGAGGAACCTTTAGCCGAACTGTTGAACAACAACCATCTCAAGAAGTTCTATACTTGAAACATGTCAGAATACCCCAAGAAAAAGGGTAAAAATCCAAAAAAAATTAAAATAGAAAAAAAATCAAAAATCAAGAAAAAAGTAAAGAGAAATAAAACATTCTTTAAGTGAAAACCACTTTGTGGCACTTCTAGAATAGGTACCATTGTGAAAACCTGGCAAAGAGGTTCTATGTTTGAATAATACTTGCACCATTATCTATTGACACTATCTGAAGCATCCACCCATTCATCCCATAATAAAACATGTGTCCAACCATGGGTTGAAAAGTAATTAAGGAAGGTAATCTTGTCTTGAATTAGGGGAAAATTCCTAAAATGGGTAGTGGATTGGATCCATGTACATCACATCAAGGTTAAAAACTATCAAGAACATCTAGAAAACAAAGTCAAAATATCAAAATATCAAAAAAAAATGTTATGCATGGAGTCAAAATAGAGTCAAACTACGTGGTCTTTGCATGTACAATGTAGGCAAGGCTTATCAGCCCCTGAGGCCTTAGGTCAGTCCCCTTAGGTATCTATCATGCTTTATTTCAGCTTAGCTGAAAAATTCAAAATCTAAAAAATATTCAAAAAATAGAAAAGATAAAAAATATGTGCATATCAAACCAAGCAAACTACAAGCCTCTACATGTACAATGTAGGCAAGGATTATCTTTGATGAGCCCCCAAGGCCCTAGGTTAGTCCCCTGAAAAAAAAAAATGGCATCAAATAAATTCATAAAATCAAAAATAGGTCTTACCTTCATCATCACCAAACACAATAAAATTTTCATCCATAATAAACAAATCACCACACTCACCCTTTAACAATGCAAACAAAAAACAAAATGAACATCAAAATAAAAAAATCCAAAGTAAAGATCGAAACTATTCGACAAATATCAAGTAAAAAAAATGCCAAAGTGTTAACTACCTATCTATTGACAATTCACCAACAACATCCTAAGATATTTCTTAATGGATTCATTCCTACAATAGACATCATCAACATCAGATAATAGCCTGAAACCTCAAAAAAGATATGGCAAGTGATATTGCAACATTGTTTATCTTTTTATAGTCTTATCTTTCTAATTTATTGTAATACCACATTCACAGGATCTCTCGAGGATGTCCATGAGGATTTCAAGAAGAAGGAATGGTGGTATTAACAGTTAATTTTTTAGTTTTGTTTGTAAGATGTTTTGTGATATTAACATGGAAAATACTTGCTTTTTTTGTATATAGAAGTTGTTTTGAGACAATTTGTGTAGTGGTTGCATGTTAGGTATTTCATACCTCTCTGTGTAACTAGTCTAAAAATTTTCAACAGAACTCAACCATATATTTAAAATAGGGTTTTCGTATGTCTAGTATGATCAAATAGTCTTTGTGTGCCAAGTCAAAGTCCACGCAATGGATACGAAGCCACCTTGGTTATTAATACCTTGGTGCATCGATTTTGTTTGCTACATCAAAAGGATTGTTAAAGGTGTGAAGCCTCTATGCAATTTAGCAAAAGAAAAACTCATCAAAGACAAACACCATCAATTTTCTTCTAAATCTTACTAACATTTTCTTCTAGTCAACATGTCTTCTATCAGTCTTTGCATTGAAAATGCATCACATCAGCTTATCGGAAAATTTGGTTCATTATCCAAAAAATTTCACTAAATTTCCCGAGGGGGTACCATCCTATCTCTCTTGGGGCATACTGAGGCACAGTGGGACATATAAAAATTTTCAAAATCTTGATCTTAACATCAAATTCTTTGAAACAAAGAAACCAGTACTTTGTCTTAAAGAGGGGCAAAATGTAGACATGTAAAAATGACCTAACACATATCACATATCCTAAATGGCATTTTCCCATCATCGACATCATTATCACTTAATATCACTACATTTCACATCAATTGCATCAAAAACCTTAGTTTCCTCTAGTAATTGAATAATATTGCATTATTTAATTAATTCATTTTTTCATCATTTTTGACTAATTGAATAAATTTCATTTATTGAATAAAGTCCGAATTTAACTTTATTCCTCCTGATTAATTAAATAATGTCAATTATTTAATCATGTTGCTAATTTACCCTATTCCCCCAAATAAATTAAATTATTAATACTTAATAGTTTAATTAAATCACTTTCCCTTGAACATTAATAATTAAAAAAATTATTCAAACATCATTCAAAAGGTCAAAACAAACAAATACAACTTTTTTTGCAAAATTCAAACATGACTTGCACATTCAACTAAAAATAATAATTAATTAATTATCCTCACCCACTTTCATGATGGAGAAAATTACGATCCCCCGATTGCTCACTCTGATTAACTTATTGATCCATCTATTTTCTAACTAATCCATCTATTCTTCAATCCCATTGAACACTCAATCTATTTCCCCAATTCCACTGAACACTCAAATTGATTCCATCAATTACACCGATTATGTAATTAAAATCCACTAATTCTTCCCATCTAAATCCTCTCAACACCTTTCAACTGTTGATTAGGATATTCTCCTACGTGATCTTGATCATTCATTTAGAAATACAAAATCTATATAACAATCATCTTCTTCCTCAAAAATGATCAAAGAATCAACATCTTTTGCACAATGAAGTAATGTTGAAATCATAATCAACTTATTGAAGCTTTGGCATACATCTTTGATCAACATTGCACAAATTTGAAGCTTTGGCTACACACAAATTGAGGCTTCACATTGATACAACAACAATCCAATATCTTTGTGAATACACTTTGACATGGGATGGTAACACTACGTTTTTATGAATTTATTTTATGTTTTTTCTTTTGATTGCATTATTTGAGTTTGTTCTTCGTAGCTTCATTTCATGAGTAATAGGTGTGAATTTTAGTCTTTGTTTTGAATTATATTTTATTTAATTCATTTTAAACATTGATTATCTTATTGCATTTCACACAATTTCCCCCTTACACACAAGCAAACAACAATCAAGACTTGAGGAGATGTGCATGACTTTAGTCCTTCAAGGAAGCCATTTTTGAGTGGTGAGTTGCAGTCTATTGTTGATTAATCATTAATTTATCATTTATGGACTCTATCCCTCAAAAGGATAAGATATTTTTCATTGAAATTTCCATTATGGAGGTGGAAACACCAACATAGGGTTTGACTAAGGAAAGCCCCTATATGGCACAATCCTTCCTCTCTCTTTGAATGTGTAGGTTTCATATCTAAAGAAGATTGGGATAATTTTCAAGGTTAATTATTCACTATTGCATTCAAACCCTACAACTTGACAACACATAAAAACTTCGTTATCCTGGCAATTGACAGAGATCTGACAGTTAGACACGAAGGAAAAGAAGGCTCTAATCTAGATCTAGATGACTATGGAAATAGATTTCAGTTTTAGTTAAAATGGCATTGTCACCTTGGGTGACTTAGTCTTCCAAAATCAAGCTCATATTTGAACCACATTGCACAATGCTTTTCCCTTTCTAGATCCAGTCTCAAATTTTGATTTTTTGTTTCTAATTTTTTTGTATTTATATTAGAATAATGCATTTTCAGTATTTCAATTTATGGTCATCATACTTTCTATCAAAAACATTGCAAACCCCAAATTCGAATTTGGACTTGAAGATGATTTACTCAATTCTCTCAAGAAAATCAACTAATTTTTGGATCTAAAACTCTAATTTTTAGTGATAATCCTAGTAAAACTATAGTAGGGACTACTCTTTTTCTCAATATTATAAAACCTTCGCCAAATTGAATCTGAACTATCCAATAAATAACTTTACTTCCAAACTGCATTTTGATAAAACCATAACTCACTTTATTCTAAACAGAAGAAGAATTACTATTAGACTGTTTGAAGAGGCAATGAAGTCTCCTGCAAGTGCTGAAAAATGATTTTTTTTTTTGCTATACTCCTCGGAATATCATCCCTGGTAGGAAGATACGTTTTTGGTAATGATCCTACTCCAAATCATATTCTAATTTTCCAAGCCCCTCCTAGCTATCTTTAAAGTTATTACACCTTTATAGGTGAATATAATTGAAAATAATTCCACCCCTAAGCTTGGATGCCACATGGTAAACCAACTTCATCATTATAAACCAATACAACACATTAAGGAAATTTCTATAGCCAAACTCACGTAAAAACCCCCAACAGTTTACACATCACAATGATTCTCCAGGGTCCAATCAAACTTGGGGGGAGTGGAGACTCAATCAAAATGGAAAAAATAATAAAATGAATCATCTCATAAACTCCTCCATATACTCCCAATCACATAAACTTACAAAACTCAAACTCTTCACAAAACTCACAGACACCCATCCCAATTTCTTTAGTCACCAATAAATGGGTACTCATACCCAAGAAATATTTTCCAATGAGGTTATCTCACACTCAACCCCCTCACATAGGGTGCTCTCTACTATTTTGGAGAGCCTACCCCAACACAATTTTCTCCTAAATAAAAGATGCATCATAAAGTAAAAATTATTGCTCACATACAACACAAATTCAATAAGAGAAACACATCCATATTCATTCAAAAAAAAAATCCAAGGTCGTGTTACAACATAATAAAAGAAAAATCACAACATTTTCACATTCATTCAAATTTTGAAAAAAATGCAACTACCATTAAGATATTAGACCCTATCTTAGTAAATATTAAATAAAAACAATGGAGTGAGAACTTGGATTAAGACTTTTCTCAAAATTCTCCTAGATTATCTAACTCAAACCAATCTTAAAATCTATATCTTTTTCAAAAATGTAAAATGTTCTCCCAAAATATCAAAATTCCTCCCTCAATTTTAAATGGTATAATAAATAGAAAATAAAAACTCAACATACTTGAATGTGAAGGTGACACTTGTCTCATCCACATCAGTTATAACACCAACCCTAGGTCTCATAGCTATTAACACCTAACCCCTTTGAGAAAATCCCAAGTGTCTACACTTAGGAGATTCCCAAATAAAAGGGCCTCTATGTGTCCTCACCCATGGTGAGTTATAGAGGACCTAAAAAACAACCTAGAGTGTGGGATGGAGTGGTGACACCTCATCAAATATCATCCTAACCACCCTCAAATTTAGTTACTAATTAAAAATACTAGATCTAAGAGGTTAGAATTTAGTTTTATATTAAAATTTAACCTCCAAAATGACCTTAGCTCATACTCAAATGACCTAGGACTTTAAAATTGACCAAAATGAATAAAAATAATTACTCAAAACCATTTTAAATCCCCTAAAAAAGTAAACTCAAAAATTAAACACTTAAAATTACCACTATTTTCAACACATGAACATTCAAAAGAGCTAAAATAATAAAAAACATTAATTTTGCATCAAGTCTATAATAGGAGAGGATATTTTGCATACAAAGTCCCAATGCATCATTTTCCCGGCAAATATTTTGTCAAATTTTCTCTCCATTGTAATGGATTTATTGCAAATTTTCAATTCGGTTCAAACCATTGCAAACAAAACAATGAATGAAATTTATCTGCAAGATAATGCTTTGTTGAAGAGTGTTCAAGCATGAGTTTACTCAATGTGAGGGGTTTGTAGGAGGTATGTTCCAAAGACATTATCTCCTGCACAAACAAAAATATGCTCATGTGTATGAAGGTATGAAGTTGTCTTTTCTCAAAGGTTCATCAAGCTACCTATATTTGGCACTCAATAGGCATCACTTTGAGTTTGGGAGAGATGAAATTGATAAATTTAAGAAGAAATACCATGCCATATCTTTCATTCCTGTCGCTACGATTTCCCGCCAGCCCTGTAAGTGAGAGCCAGGTCACCTCAATCTATCGTCGGCATCCATCTGCACACCGCACAAAGCACTCCTCGAAGCCCGTATTAAACTGGCGTCCGGCGAGATCCGTGCGGCGCAATTCTCGCCATGGTTCCGTTTATCGCTTTGTTCGTTTCCGCGCCATAAACGACAGCCAATGCCGGAAAGCGCGTTCCAGCGCGAAAAACAACCGCCATCTTCGCAGCAGCTGGAACCTAATTTTTGTGGTGATGACGAAAGCAAGAGGGTAGTAGAAATTGTTTTAAATTATGTTTTCAACTGCTAAGTCGGTACACATGCCCTCCATGGAAAATATGTAAATATCTATTATAGTTATTAATATAATATACAAACACTTAGCCTTTTGACTAAAAAAAAAGCATTAATTTCGTGTATGAAATTATATTAATTTCATGTCACTTAGGAAACACATTCATATTTCAATAAAAAATTTCCACATAACACATTACCTTACTCACTCCATATGGACTAGGGTCAACTTAACTAGTTGATAATAATTAGGTTTATAATGTGACCTCCTGATTTCTATTAGCAATAAAAATCACCTGCATAATTAGTCAAAATTGTCAGTTCATTATAATAATAGTCATAGTTGAAGGAAGAGAAATATAATGCATTCATCTTCAACTTAGATTTAATAAACCTTTCTATTTTATAATTATATTGATCATTATAGTAGAATTTTATTCTCTAATGAATTATAGCTTCTAGGATATAAAATCATAATTTCACAACATATACAAATTAACCATAACAATAGAATCATAATATAATCCACACATAAGAGTTTCATGGAAATAAAATCACTTGATTAATCATTAACCATAGAGATAATATCAGTCATATTCAAAATCAATCATGTCCATTTAACATAACATCAACTAAACTCACTCGTAAGGTCAACAATTTACAACATAATATTATCAATGAAGTTATCAACTCAATGATCATAATAGTAGCATAAATTCATATGATAAACAATCATCAAAGGATGGGTCTCATATATACTTAATCAAATCAAAAGCATATACGTATCCAAGTTATATGTTAACTAAAATAAAAGATAAAAAATAAATGATGTTATCTTTCATAAAGTGTGTATAACTAAAATCAAATGAATGAAATTTAATAGTGCATCATTTTATCCTATTATTAACTTTTTAAATATAATTAGATTTGAGACTAATAAATTGATTATTTACTCAAGACAAGGTAACACAAAATTAGAAGAACGAGATATTTGTAAATGACACTAGTTGAATAGGAATGGTGAAAAGGAGGGTTAAGTTACACTTGTATCTATAGTGTTTATCATTGGAAATGGGCTAAGCATAGCACAAAGAGGTACCAAAAAATTTTGATTATATTTTAATTCAAGGGCTTGGCCATTTGGAAACCTTGTGCCTAGCTCCATGTCTTGGGGTGGTGGTGATGTCCTCTATATCAAAATGACCTAAAATTTTAGGGAATATTAAAAATAACCCACTAATCACTTCTTAGTATGAGACCTATTAAAAAACTTGCAAAAGGTGGATTCAAATGGAAAAATATGTTATAAATGAGCCAAAATATAGTATAGATGTAGACAAAAAATAAAAAAGAGAGATACACAAAATAAAAGTACTCATTCCTGTAGTCACCCTAAATTTGACATTATTCCTCTAAATTAATTAAATAGCATTATTTAATTAATTCACCCCTTTATCCCCTCTTAATTAAATAAATATTATTTATTTAATTAATCCATTATTCTTCATATAATCAATTAAATATATGCATTTAATTAATTATATCATCCTCTAAAATATAGTTCCTCCAAATAATTAAATAATTCTTATTATTTAATTGATCCCACTAAAATCCCCTATTCTTCTAATCTTCATTGTGTTAATTAATCCATGATTAATTAACCTACTAACCTTCATTATCCCATTCTCCAACTATTAACTCCACCCAAGTTAATAAACCCTTGGTTTATTAACTCCACCTACCTCATTAGGCCAATTAACCATTGATTAACTATCCTAACCCCATCATTACCATTATTTCCTAATTTTAAATTTCATCCTCAACCCCCTCATCGTGTCTCATTAATTAGATAAATCCCACCTACCTCTACTATCTTACACCTAGCCTCCAAAATTTAATGACTTGTCACACCAAGGTGTGCTCACACATGTTTGAGCACACCTCATCTCCTCTCTCACAATCAATTGTGGCACTTGTCACAATGTTAATTAGTCATGACCTTGATCTATACATCACATTCCTAATCAATCCTAGCCCTCCATTAACTTTCAATCTTATCCCTCCATTTCTCCTTCCAATTTTCTATAAATTGGGCCTTCAACCTCTCATTTGAACATCTTGAAAATTAGCTATGATCATGCTGGTACAATTGAGAGAAATCCACATCTATACTTAGAGAAAATCCAATAAGAGTAGGGTGCATCTTGAAGCTCAATCTTGAGGGTCATCAAAAGTTATAATATTTTCTATGCTCTTGAGTTTATTTTCTTTGTGTTTTTATGCTTTTTTTATGATAATTTGACCCCTCTACAATTTTGACCAAATATGAGTTATAAAATTCACCAGTATAATTCAATTTCAAATTTAAGTGTTTTTAGGTTAACATCTTGGTCATTTAAAACCATATAAACTTTGATGATATGGCTTTCATATGTCTTCAACTCTTAGAGATTTCCTCTCTCAGTTATAAAGTATAGTATGTTAGAATGGGCTGAAAATATACAAGGGTCTTTGTCTGATCACTTCTAGCACACTTTTCTATTGACACTTTTCAATATTCTTTATGGATTCTTGTGTATTTGACCTATAAACACCATTTTCAAGGATTTTTTTTTTTAAATAGAATGGTTAATGGGATGTCTTCCTTGGTCACTCCACTTAAACTAATTCAAAGCACAAATAAAAAAAACTATAATGGTTAATAATAAATGACAATAAGGAAAAATAATTAAATGAAAACACAAATTAGAAAAGTATAAATGATTGAAAAAGGTGATATAGGTGAGAAGAGGAAAAATAAGATTAAGAAAAAATAATATAAGGGGAAATTTTGAGAATAAAAATCAATGCTTGATTTTTTAGGGTTTAAAATGAGAGAGCAAGGGAAATAGAAAAATAAGGAAAGATGGAATGAAATGAGGGGAAATGGTATGGGGATGAAAAGAATTATAATTGGGAGAGATAAAATATGATATTGAAGCATGGGCAATAGAAATTTAAAAGAAAATTAAGCTAGGAGAGAAAAAAATATAAAAGTGACAATAGGATGATGGGAGAAGGAAAAAGAGGAAATGGATATGAGGATTAATGGTGTAGTTATGTCTTAAAGTCCAAGTAGGTTCAATTTCTAATGGTAGATTAGGAAGAAAAGGTGGCCATCTAAAGGTAGTGGTCAAGAATCAAGGAAAGACATTGGATGCAAGATCATAGGGCCCTAAAAGAGATTAATTATGCAAATATTATGTGATGTAATATCATTAAATATTATGGTAAAAGATGGTAAAATTTTGGTTATGAAGAAGGGGTTAAGGGTGTTGGCTATGGGGTATGGTCTCATTGGTTCTAGAGCCTCATTATATATATTTTTTATTGTAATTATGGATCTCTCATCATTAGGTCATAGATATGATGATAAAGATTATGATATCTTTTCTTTCCTTGGATGGAGCTCCCTCGTATAAGGGTGAAAAATAGAAAAATATAGGTTTTTCCAATTTGAAATGGAGAAAATGGGGGTGATGGAAATATCTTCCTATATTTCATTATGAAATGAGATCCCCATAAAGAATTGACTTACAACCCTTAGGTGAGCCAACTCAATGGAGAGTCTACTGGTTTCCTTGAGATTGAGGACAGGTGTATCATCTTGAAAAACACTTTTGGGAGAACAACTAAAAAAAAGTAAATCAACTCAATTATGCTCACTCAAACTTGAAAATTCAATTTAAATCATAATACAGACAGAAACGTTTTGAAAGATCTAGAAATGGCAGAGTGATGTGTACCTATCACCAAAATGTAGTTTCTAATGGTTTCTTGGAACTCATTTTCCTATAGGTGAATGGGTCTTTGTGTAGAGGTTTAAAATATGATTTTACAGTCCTTAGGCCTTGTGTTTACACTCCTGATTCCCCCATATCCCATTGTTAGAAAGCTAGAAATAAATTTGGGATTTGAGTTTTGTGGCTTGACAACAAAGGTGACAACAAATGCAACTTTGCAAAGTTTTTCCTTTGAGATCTTCAACTCTTTTTTTAACCTATGAACCTACACATACACAAGAGGGGAAAAGTTGTTTGTTTTTGGTGAATGGGGGTTTTCCTTGGTCAAACCCCATTTTGGTAGTTAAACCTTGAATTGAAACAATGAAACATGAAAGGAATGAGGAATGAACAATTGCTATTTTGAAACTCACCAAACCCTTGATTAAACCTTTAGAGGATTGAAATCTTGATCTTGATCTTACATAAAATAGATTCAATGGATGTGGATCTTGATGCTTGTAGCTTGACTTGAATGCTTGAAACCTACATCACAATGTTAGCTCCAAAAATATGCATGAATGAAGATAACTTTGACATGATGCTTGAGATCTTGAATGCTACAACAAATGACTGAGAAATCTTCCCTTGAATACTCTTGACAATAATATTTTCTCTTAGGATCGATCTCTCAAAAATACAGTTGAAAAAATCTAGTTGATTTCATAAAATAATCTTGTATTTATAGGTATCTATCCTTAATTTCCCAAAAATTAAACATTACAAGCCGATCCATTGAAATTTTAATTTGGGATTATAAAAATACCACCAAAAACGTATTTTAAAAATGGATTCAAAGGCTTAGGGACAACCCATTCAATGGGTCCTAGGTCCCTATTCTTGGAACACACATTGCTCAAAGTAATGTATTATATGTTGGCATTAATTGTTGTCAAGTTTCCCCTTTGGAAAATGGAATTTATTAGGCTTGTAGATGTAAAATAGGGATTATTAAGGCATAATTAAGTCCAATTTAATTAAGGTGACCCAAAAAAAGTGTGAAAATATAAAGGATTACATTTTTCTACACTACATTTAGCCCCCACTTTAGTGAGAGGATGACCTTGCGTCGAATTCACACTAAAGTAGACAATAAAGAGAGGTCTAATTATATAACTATTCAAAATATAAGACAACAAATTTCAAGGAGGATGATCAAGCCCCCAAGATCTAAGATCTCATGGTAAACCAACAAAGGCACAAAGAGACACATACTTTTGTTAAATATACAACAACAAGACAAGATACACAAACATAAAATGTTAAAATTAATGAGAAGAGGAAAGAAATATGGACTAGAAAGTTGTATTATGCCACATCCATCAAATCCACTCATAAGGATGTAAAATAACTTATAAAACACATGGCTCCATAGGTTGTAAGAAAGTTGTGTTATGCTCAGTGGCCATGAAAAATACACTCACAAGGGCTAGTGCAATCTGATATACACTAGGTGAGCCCCCAAGAAAGTGAGACACACAAACATAATTGATATGCACCCAGACAAACAAATAAGTGGTTGATGGGAAAGCCATGTTAGTTCTACAGGATCTCATACGTACAACCATACCAAAAGTTATACCTCTTGATAACTTTGATAAAGTGCCACACAACATGAACTTCAAGCTTCATAAGTATACCAAGCTTCGTTATGCTAGACACTTATGAAAAAAAATGGTTTTACTTTTGAAGTTGGTATCAATGTTTTCAAATGGATTTCCTTGTCTTTCTCAGTGTGCAAACATCTTTCTAGTTTAGGATCAACCTTGATTGTATAAACCTTGTTGTTGTAAACATACTTCATTAAATGATGAAGAGTTGAAGGTACCACATTAATTCCATGACTTCATGGTCTTCCCAAAAGAATATTATATGAAATATCTTGAGGTGTAACGTGGATAGGATTTTGCAATGTAGCCTTTCCAACTTGTATAGGTAATGTGATACACCAAGCGGTTGTTTTCCTACATTATCAAACTGTTGGTGTAATTAAATGTTTTGTACCTTGTCCTAGGTCATGATTACACCTTAGTTAAGTTTACTTAGGGACCACATAGGAGGTTGTTGGAGATTTTCCACTTTTGGTGGACTTGACATGTCATTACTTTATCACTTCCACCTTTTGTGGACACATCATGTTATTATCTCTCCACCTTTTGTGGGTGATCCACCTTTTGTGGTGATTATCACATTATCTCTTTTCCACTTTAGGTGGAGTGATAACTTTTCATAGTTGCCTCATGTCATAAGATTACGACACTTGTCATAATCTTATGCCCTTCTATGTTCTCACCTTGGCTATATAACCAAGGGGTCTCCTATGTACTTTTGTACCATTCCATCATATTTGCATTATTGGCAGATTACAGTTTATTCTTGTCATCTTGTTTCTACTCTCTTATGTTTGTGCTTTCTATTAGGCCTCTAGATCTTGGGTGGCTACCTTCATAGCCAATTCTTACATGGTATCAGAGCTATTGGAGTGCCTTTAGTTAGTCATTTGGAGAGATTCTTGGAGGGTTCCTTTTTTGGCCTTGTATTGCAGGTGCATTTTGGGAGCTTGTTGCATAAGATCTGAGCTTGCCATTGCATCTGGAGTGTCCGAGATAGTTAGATTTTCCTTTTGTTTTGTCAAAGTTGGAAATTGGAGGCCAAATCTACAAAGGGCTGATGATTGAAGGTGGTTGCTAGATCTAGGAGCTAGCTACCACTTTGGAGCATTTTTAGTTGAAAAGGACATCGCCATCGTGCTCAGAAGGGCCAAAAACCCATAAATCGATTGCCAAATCGTCCAAATCGGAGCAAGTTGTCCTTCGAGGAAAAAAAAATTGTTGGCCAAGCCATACGGACCAGCCATTATTGCATCGGTATGAATTTATTTTTTGTAAAAAAAATATATATATATATTTTTCTGCAAATTTAAATATTTGTCAAAAAATCAAAGAAATTTCAATTTCATTCAAGTAGCTTTTATTTCTATATAAAGTTTTATTATAAAAAAATTAAAATTAAAAAGTTGGGGACACCTATGGACAAAGTACAATATAAATTCCTATACCAACGTGCCTAATCCCTCCTCAAGACGTGTTTATCGGGCGTGGTGTTCCGCCAACACGCTAGACTCTACATTTCCTTCAATGACCCTCCAACACATTACCAGCGCTTGCCTCCATTCGCCTGTCCATACTGCTAGTGATCTCCATTCAAAATTTGGCGTCCTCATTCATTCGATAGGGATGGTCGGAGCGATCATTCGACAACCAACTTATTTTAATTTATGTTCATTTTCCCCGGCAGCAAGGAAAGAAATTAATTCGTAATCCAAATGATCGGGTAATTTTACAAAGAGCGCATTTTTTAAAAAGAACCACCGCTAAAAATCCAAATAGCTAGCGAATATTTTAATTCATTTCACAAAGATTCTCAACATAAAATCCGCCAGCACCAACAAGCGAATATTCCATGAAGAAGCATAGCCTTCCGTTGAGAAGTCGGATAATCACGGATCACAATATCAGCCACAATGATACCTGATGTTGAGTCCACCTGTTTATTTTATAGTGGTGTACCTGCTTCTAACTTGGTGGGATAGATTTTCCAGAATTTTATTTCATTAAAATTGGCCCAACTCTCATTTCTACAACTTTGAGGCTCCTCAGACAGTAATATATGAACTCCTTTTCAGGTGCCATTTTTTTTGAAAGTGCATGATTTTTCGTCTACTTCTTGAATCTGCAATCAATTTGAAGCGATCTTGAGTGGATTTTGAACTTTCAGCATATGGTCCTTTTTGGCCTATTTGGCACTTGTATTGCATAGATCTGAATTTAGGTCTTTGCTTCATTGTTCTAGTCTATTCTCAGCCTATTTGTGCTAAGTTGTAAATCAAAAATCATAAGTCCACTTAGCCAAGTTGCAAGTGTCCTATTGTAAACGCACTGCATTATAAAGTGCCAAAATCATCTATTTTGGGGGGGGGTACTTTGATTAAGTGAATTTGGGGGGATGTATCTTGTGTGATTGTGCCTATTTTCTCTCTTGTGCTCTTGCATTCCATCATGGGTTCATCTAAAGTTCCACTCTTAACTGCACATAATTATGCTACATGGAAAGTACGTGCATGGAGTAAACTAATGGAAAAAGGTTTAATTTACTACATTGATGGAACCATAACTACACCTTTAGATCCTAAGGCAGATCCAACTACATATATGGAATGGCTCACTAAAACTTCTATGGCATTGGGTACACTTAGAAAGTTCATTTCAGATGATCTCATTTTCCATGTTGATAAATGTATTGCAGCCAAGGAAGCTTGGGATAAGCTTGTTAATTTGTATGGCAAGGTTGATAAGGTTAAGGGGTGTAAGCTTGAACATGATCTCCTAAGCCTTGATCCCAAGGATTTTGATACAATTCAAGATTATGTCACTAAGGAAAATGAGCTAAGAGCACAACTAAAAGATTGTGCTATTGAGAAAGAGGATGATCAATTGGTCTTCAACTTGTTGGACAAACTTCCAGTTGAGTATGCAGCCTTTGTTTCAAGTTTTCAAACTCAAAGATTGACAATTAGTAACTTCACATCACCATATTTTGAGGCTCTCACAGATCTTTTGATTCTTGAGCAAAATAAGTTGATGAAAATGGGAATTCTCAAGTCTTCAACTTCAAAAGCATTGGTGGTCAATCATGGAAACAACAAGGAAGGAAAAGGAAAGGACCAAAAGCAATCTTCACCAAAGCCACAAGGAGAGAACAAACAATCCACTCCTCCACAACAAAGCTCAACTTCATCTTCTTCAAAGAAGTACAACTATTCAAGCAAGAGGGAGCAACCAACATGTGCATATTGCAAAAAGTTTGGTCATGAGGAGCATCATTGTCATGTTAAGAAAATTGATGAGTTGAAAAATATCCTTAAGAAGGACAACATCAACTTGCCAGTTGCATATCAAGAGAAGGATTCATCGCCTTCCACTTCTTCTAAGGGAAAAAGTACAACTCTCATGGCAACAACATCAAGTTCATCTCCTTCTTCATCTCAACATGAGAAACATAAGGGGCAAGCATTTCTTGCTTTTGCAGATTCCAATTCAGATAGGTGGATCCTTGATTCAAGAGCTTCACATCATATGACTTTGTCCAAGGATATGTACTCTTCATTTGATTCTTTTTCATCACCACCCATTTTGATGACCAAGAACACTTCTTTGGAAGTTTGTGGGAAGGGGTCTATTAACATTGAAGGTGGAGAATTTAATGATGTTCTATGTGTGCCTAATTTGTCAAGGAACATCCTTTCCATCTATCAGATTACACATAGTGGTATAGGAAAGAGTGTAGAGTTCACACCAGATTTTGTCATTGTTCGGGATTTGCATAACAGGGCTCTTGTTGCATTTGGGGAGGTTGATAATCATTCTCGGTTCTACACTTTCTCATATTTTTCTCCTATTGATGATTTAGTTCACCCTAATGTGGACACACTTGAGGAGATTGAGTATGGTTACTTGAATCTTGGAGTGCTCACTACTCCTGAGGTTCTTGAACATATTACTGATATTCCATCTCCTACATTGACTAATGTACCTAATGATACTTGTGTTCCGACAGTTTTAGTGCCTTGTGATTCAATGCAACAGTGCATACCTTGTCTTCCAGCAACAGCTTCATGGGATGACTACTTGACAGACATTGGCAGCTTGTTTGTGGGGTCTTACCTTGCAATTTGGGAGACACATTTGATTACTTACATCTTCTCTTTGATGAAGTTGATTCTTCTACAGTTGTTGCGAGGGAACACTCTGACCCTCCTCTACATGATCAGTCTTTTGAGGTTGATGTGATTGTGGATGCATCTATACAGCAATTGGAGGAGGCCACTTTCTCTCTTGAGGAGACATCGTCTTTGGAATATGTTCTACCTTCATCCTTGCTAGATCCAGAGTTGTCTTTTTCAATGGATGGGAGTGTTGTTGCAAAGGGTTTCTCACAGGTTCCAAGAAGTGACTACACTATTGCAGCTTCACATGGTTTGGGAAAGGCATCTTTTAGCATCAACACAAGGGACTTTGAGTAGATTTCAAAGACTCCTTACGTTTTGAGGGTTCTTCCTTCTTCACTTATGGATTCGGGAGACTTCATTCATGCACCTTTGGTATTGTTTCTTCCTAAGGGGAGGAACGTTGTTCAACAGTTTTGGAGCAGCTTCTTCATCCCTTCCATGGGTGATCATTGTACATTGAGGGGGGGCTACTTTGTCTCTCTTCTTCTTCTCTTTCATGGGGGGACTTTTTCCTCATCTTGTGGTTTTGTCCTTCTACATTTGTACATTCATTTTATTTCATCTCTCTTTTGGGGGGTAGTTTTTCCCACTGGGTTTTTCTATCTTTACTCCACTTGTGAGAGATTTCATTGCATTTGTACATGGGTACCTAACAAGGCCTAGTAGTTGGGACCCATCTTGCATTGTTTTCTTTTGTGTACATTCTCCCTAAGTTGCACTTAAGGGGGGTGTTGGTGTAATTAAATGTCTTGTGCCTTGTCCTAGATCATGATTACACCTTAGTTAAGTTTACTTAGGGACCACATAGGAGGTTGTTGGAGATTTTCCACTTTTGGTGGACTTGACATGTCATTACTTTATCACTTCCACCTTTTGTGGACACATCATGTGATTATCTCTCCACCTTTTGTGGGTGATCCACCTTTTGTGGTGATTATCACATTATCTCTTTTCCACTTTAGGTGGAGTGATAACTTTTCATATTTGTCTCATGTCATAAGATTACGACACTTTTCATAATCTTATGCCATTCTATGTTCTCACCTTGGCTATATAACCAAGGGGTCTCCTATTTACTTTTGTACCATTCCATCATATTTGCATTATTGGCAGAATACAGTTTATTCTTGTCATCTTGTTTCTATCTCTCTTATGTTTGTGCTTTCTATTAGGCCTCTAGATCTTGGGTGGCTTCCTTCATAGCCAATTCTTACACAAACCAATGAATGGACAAATAATTAGGTTCAATCTTGGTCTTATCCATCTCGATTGTATCCAAAAGTTTTATGCTACACATGTTAAGGGTTTATCCATTGTCAACAAGGGTTTTCTTTATCCCACACTATTAATGATAACCACTATCATGAAAGCTTCATTTTGTTTTTCAACTTCCAAAGGATGTAGCGCACTTTGGTGAAAATAAATATCTATATTAATTGAATTAATTCCTTGAATTAGGGTTGCTACATCATTTGTATTTGCACTATGAGGAACCATAACTTGTTACAAATCCATTTGAAGCATGGTATGATAATTAGGTGAAGATTGAATAAGGTCCCATAAAGAAATCTTAGTAGGAGTTTTTTTAAGTTGTTCCACAAGATCATACTCCTTTCCACTATGCAAAGGAAACCAAGGAGAACTAGGAAAGATAGGTTGAGGAAATGGTAATTAAATGGGAGTGGTTTGTGGTTTCCTATTGTTCCTTGTGTTATATGTGTGAGTGACGGTATTATAAATTGGTTGTGAAACATTTTGTTGAGGAGGTCTTATGATAAGCACAAGTTTATTTTGCACTTGAGGTCGATGTGAGGGTGGGTAGATGGTAAGAAGTGGCTCAAGAGATGACTTGGGAGGTCCAATAATTAGAGGACTCTCAAGAGGTCTAATAACCCAAGGAGATCTAATGTTCAAAACCTTAGCAGACTTATCGTTATTTTGATGATCTTTTAGCAAAGGGGAGTCTAATGTTATCTCATCATCCTCATCTAATGAATCCACATTACTATTGTTTGAAAGACCTATCAATTATATCATTTATTTGCACCATTGATATCTTTCCTAGCATGAGAGATTTTAGGAGAGGATCAAACAAGATGTTGATCACATTCCATGATTAGATTTTGTAAGATAGCTTCATCATAAGTAGGGGAGGCATCAGGAGTAGAATAACTATTATTTTCTTGCTTAGCAATGATTGGATCCTTTTTTCAATTATATCTTCACAAGTGGGAGAAGCATTAGGAGAGGGAGAAACAAGATTCTCATTCAACTCTCAATGAGTGTATCTTCTAACACCAAACTATCTTCTTCACAAATAGGAGAGATATTAGGAGAAGAAAAAATGTTATTGTCATGATTTTCCATGATTGCATCCTTTTTCACTAAAGCGTTCTGACAAGTGGGAGATGAATGGAGACAAGGTAAAGTGATGTTAATAAATGTATCAATGATCTTATTCTCTTGTTCCATAATATCTTCCCAAGTAGGAGAATTTTTAGGAGAGGAGCTTTCAAAAATGTCATGACTCTCAATGAGTGTATCATCTAACACCAAGATACCTTCATCACAAGAAGGAGAGGTATTGGGAGAAGATCAACTATGATTGTTATGATTGTCTATGCTTACATCCTCTTTCGCTAAAACGTTCTCACAAATAGGAGAGATATTAGGGGATGTGGAATTAAGGAATGTGTCAAAAATTTAACTCTCTTGTACTAAGAGACTCTCATAACTAGGAAATATATTAGAAGAATGACTAACATGCTTGTTAATGAGCTTTCTCTTGGCATACTTATAAATAAAATATGCTAACAATTTAGAATTTTGCAAAAAATGAAAGATAATCTAAATTATGCAATGCTTTAGAAATGTAAAAAATTGTCCTATAGGCTTGATGATTTTGAATATTGAAATGCAATCTAATTTTTATGAGTTTGTAACAAATGAGACAAAATAACACCTTTTCTTGAACATATACTAACTCTTTTTCAAAATTTTAAAATACAGTTTGAATAACAGAAATAGGAAGCTAAAATAGAGATTTAAATGCACTCAAAAATTGGTCGGAATGTCTACATAGGGACTCATTCACCCATGGGTGAATGTGTCCTTGTTCAAGTTTTTTAAAATTGAAAAATTTAAATTTTGGGCTTCTGTATGTAATTTTTGTTTTTCATTGCAAACACATATTTTTTTGATAGGTTTATCCAGATTAGGGTGTCTAAATGCAAGTGAAAATAAGGTCAAATAATAAGCAAGATGACTATTTTTAGAATGCAATTTGAACCTAAATCTAAACCTTTATGATTGAAGAATGGTCTTGGTGCAATTACAATACAAAATTAATGTAAACCTAATGCAATTTTTTAATTTTTTATGAATTTAAGTGATGCAAATATGCAAGATCAAACCCTAAATATAATGTTCACTAATGCAAGTTTGAAAATCCCTTAATTTAATGCATCTAATAAAAATCTAATGCAAACTTAGTGCAAAACCTAGATATATGGCTGAAATAGATTCAAATTTTTAGAATTGTGTTGTACAAAGTTAGGTTCACTAAAATGAAACATAAAAAATATAGTGTTTTCCAATTGGAAATGGGGAAAATGGGGGTGATGGACCTATCTTCCTATATTTCATTAGGAAATGAGATCCCCACAAAGAATTGACTTACAAATCTTAGGTGATTCAACTTGCGAGAAGTAATCTAAATGTTATTGATTAATAAATATTCAAGGAATACATTTGCATTTATATGGCATAGCGGAAGCAGTTGAATGAATATTGAACGAAGGTAGTTGAGTGAAATAGTTACATTTGATTAATTTTATACACACACACACCTACCACTATATACAATGTAATATAACCAAATTACTAATAATGCTAACATTCCCCCCCTTATTACATGTTCCTACAAATGTACCCCCTAAAAGCTCTTATTCACTTTTCCAAGGGACCCCCCTTAAGGCTTACATAACAAAACTTGATGAATACAAAATGTATATACATCTTTGTGAAGATCTTCCTTGAAGAAGCAAATCCTAAATTAGGTGGCTCCTCCAAGTTGCCTCATAACCCTTGAAAAGGTGTATCCCCTAGCTGAATTCCTGATTTCTTCCTCCCATGAACCTTTTGAATTATAGACCATAGTTATTGGACAACCATCCTCCAAGTTGTCTCCTTGACCCTCATAGAGGTATAACCCTTGGTCCAGACTATAATTATTGGAAAATCATCCTCCAAGTTGTCTCCTCGACCCTCATAAAGGTGTAATCCTTGGTCACAACCTCGAGTGCTCACTAGGCAACAATCCATATTGAGCTCTTTACCAAAATCCTTACTTGTTTCCAAAAATAAAACATCACAATATATGTATTTTTCAAATCTGTCAACAAGGAAAAGTAAGAAAATAAAGCCAAAAATTCTTCTCATGCAAAGCATCATCTCAAAGTGAGAAGGTAACTTGAGATGATGGAAATTCCTCAATCCTCTAGTGCCACTAGCCTCCAATAGGATAATCCATTGCATAAATCAATTTGGTTTCGATTCCTTGAAGGTTGTTTTTAAATTTCTTGTTGGTGCCTTGACACTAGTACAAAAACAACAATATATGACTAAATAAACCACTAAAAATTGCATATAAATGACTAATTTTGGTCACGTGTCCATTAGTAGTTTATTGCCGGTCATTTATAACGCAACCAAATTTATGACTAAACTATTTTAGTCATTTACCTAGTCATTGATTTGGTCATTGATTTAGTGGTTAATTTAGTCATTGATTGTTGTTAACTAGTCATTTATTTAGTCATGGTAGTGATTTATTTAGTCATATATTTAGTCATTAATTTAGTCATATAATTAGTCATTAATTTAGTCATTGATTGTTGTTAACTAGTCATTTATTTAGTCATGGTAGTCATATATTTAGTCATTAATTTAGTCATGGTAGTCATTTATTTTAGTCATGGAAGTCATTTATTTAGTCATTGTATTCATTTATTTTAGTCATGATAGTCATTTATTTGGGTGAATCAGTGATTCAAGTTACAAATCAAATCTAAATTAATCCTCACAAATTTATGCACATAAACTTCAAATATCATAGATATTTAAATGTTGAGAGAAACACCATGAAATGAAGACTAAAATTCTTGAACAAATATGATTGATCGCAAATAGATCACAAATTAAGAGGAGCCACAACACAATATTTATTAGTCTGAAAATTTACTTCATTAAGCCTCATTGATAAATCAAAACCTCAATAATTACAGCCTCACTGATAAGTCAAAACATATCAATGAATTTATTTCCTTCAAATTTTCATTTGGATTTGAAACTCAAAAACCAAATGAAACTCAAGAATGTTTACAACAATTATACTTTACAAATCTTTACAAATTGAGGCTTTTGTTTTCCATATATTCATAGCCTTGAGAAAAATTGAACATTTGAGATGAGCTTCACTTCAATTTTGAATTGAAGTTAATGCATGGCTAAGCTAAGAATGGGCTAATGATAGCTTCTTCATTGCCATTAATTTTCTTTTCCACATTTCAATGCTCCCTACAACCAAACAAATCATCAAAAAATGGACCCTTCATACATGTAAATCTATATTCACAAAAGAAAGGTGACAGTTCAAATAATAAATTATCAAACTGTCCTGCAAAATTTAAAACACTACTTCAACTTCATTTATTTTTTGCATGAATGTTACTTCAGCTTCATGATTTAATGCCATAAGCATTCATAGGGTAGGAGCACTCATACTTTTGGATACAACAGAGGAAACATGCCCAAAGTTTCAAACATTGTTGGAACAATATCTTGCCAAATTTCAATGTTTGTCAACTACATTTACAATGTAATAAAGTTTCCTGCACCTTATCTTCAAAAAAGGAAATTTGACAGATTGTGTTTGCAACATAAATTTTTTCAGGAGCCAACTGCATAGAAATATTCTTTAATATTTTTCCTTTTTATTAACTTTCACCTCTTCTTGGCCAATTTAGTCCTTTTCTTTTTATATGTTTTCTTTTCCTTTCCTATGGAATTTTTAAAGATAAGCTTTGTCTATTTTTCCTCTCAAGCAATGGCTTCTGACCTCATAATGAATCCATTATTGGGGCTCAAAAATTTGAAAAAGAAAACATTTATGCAGATAGCTCCAAAAACCATCTCACAAACTTTAAAAAGGAAATCAAAATTGCATACAAAATAAAATTGTTGAAATTTACAAATGAGACTCTTTACAAAAATAAGAATAACTTGGGGAGATAAAAGAAAGAATAAACAACAATTTAAGCTCAATGAAAAAAGCAACATTTGAGACTAAATGACACCAAATGAAAGAATGTATCAATCAATAACATGCAACCTTGGGAGTGAACTAATCTCAAACCAGCAAGTAGCCATAAGACAAAGCAAATGCCCAAAAATGTGAAGTGACATGTAAAAAATCATGAATAATCACCACATAAACTTCAATCTTGCAAGTGGGAAAAATCTTAGTTGACAGTTCAAATAATAGAGTATGTTTCTTTTAAATGAAAATTATAGTCAGATCCTAATAATGAGCACATATGAGGTTTTAACATTCAAGTTCATTTACCTTGTGTAGATAAGGTCGGTTTCCCTTGCAAATACCCAGCATTGAACATAATCAAACACAAAAAAAAAACCAGTAATGGGTAATATATTCCAGTATGCAATTAAGTTGAATGGTATCTCCAGCATATTATTATTGCTTGCTTAAAAAAAATGCAACCAGCAAATTTATGTTTTTTAGAGATGATAGAAAACTTGTCAAAAGATTTGCCATATGTAGGAAGAATGGATCACAGACTTGATCAAAAAAGGTGTACTTGTTCAATTCCTGGAAATGGAACCTAGCTTGATCTTTAGTTGACAGAATGTGATCCCACAATGAGATTTAAAATGACCACACACAATCATATCTCCATCAACTCCTTTTCATATGTAGAAAGCTGAAAATATTATAGCCTGTGACTAGGACTAGAAACAAATGATGTTCAATATAAATGAAGTGGTACCAATGCACTCTTGGGGATGTTTAAGGACACTGAAAAAGAAGAAAATGATATAAATTTCACACTACAAGAATAGAGAATCATTGGCTAGAAAATACTTAGTGGTCAATTTCTTCAATAATAGAACACATAAATATTATCTACTCTGTAATTTGTATTGGAGAACTTGAAACATATATATGAGAAAAGCTACCAGAGGACCTGATTTATAGAGTTTCTTGGTGTTACATACTTTGCAGCTACAAACACAAAGATCTACAAAACCATATAAGATATCAGACTACATATAGTCCTATGTATATAATGTTTTCTGTATAATCAATAATCTTTCAAATTTATTTGAAAAAATGATTCCTAGTGAAAAAATTTCTAGATATGCTCATTCACCTACTTTGTATTCCTTGAAAATAAGGATCGAAAATATGTTGTGATGTTAAGAGCTAACAAAGTGGCGAGGGTGGAAGTGTGGGTTGTGAATAACGCCTCTCTTCATGGAGTCTCCTCTTGGCATCGACTCCCACCTGTGCTACAACCACTCAACATTATGTAGCATCGTAATGGTAAGGAGACCAGAGAAACAAAGATGCAAGAGCATAGTAGATCTAAGAAAAAAATACCTTCTGGTAATGGCCTTTTGACTTCTCCAATTTGGTCAGTTGCAGCCTGAAAATAAGGTTTTGATGAGGGTTTTAGAGTATGTTTTTAAAATGAAAATTATGGCCAAGATCCTAATACTAAGCACATTTAGGTTTTAACATTAGGGAATCCTTAAAATTATGGCCAAGATCCTAATACTGAGCACATTTAGGTTTTAATGTTAGGGCATCCTTTACCTACGGATTTTGTTGCTTTCCCCGCCACTATTGGTTTTGGCTCCTCCAAACTCTTCCTCGTTGGTTTTGACCTTTCACTTCTCCAATTTGGCGAGCTGCAGCTTGAAAATAAGGTTTCAACAAGGGGTTTAGAAATTTACTAGTGAGGAGTTGTTTATTAAAATAAAAATTATCGCACCCATTATGCCTGCCCACTAGGGTATTTTCCTACTAAAATAAAATTGAAATGAAATCAAAATTAAATAAATTGCAGTTTTTATACAATAGATACTATTAAATATATTATATTATATAACAATATAATATAATATTTATATTATAATATGATATTTATAATAGTATTATAATATATAATAGTATAATATAATATTATATATAATATATAATATATAATAATATAATATAATATTTATATTATATCATATTAATAATATTTATAATATAATATAATATTTATATTATATCATATTAATAATATTTATAATATAATATAATATTTATATTATATCATATTATATTTATAATATAATATAATATAATATAATATAATATAATATAATATAATATTTATAATAATATTATAATATATTATATAATATTATATTATATTATTATTTAATATCATATTATATTGTATTGTATTGTATTGTAATATAATATATTATGATTATATTATATTATAATACCACCCACTTTCTCAATTGGAAATATATTTTTAAATATCCACTTTAATATCATATTGTCCAATTTGTATTTGTGTGACTAATTATTTAGTTGTGTTATTAGTGAAATTGACCACAATTGCTCTTTGATACATTTGACATGCTAACACAACAGGAAAATCAAATTGGCTTCAAATCATAGTTAAAAACATTAATGATTCATTAACAATGAGTAATAAAAGTTAAAGAATGTAAATGTTAAAAAAAATTATAAAATATGTGAAGGCCTTAAGACTGCACCGAGAGGCAATGTCTTCCACACAATAGGTATTTTTGGTGCACCAAGCAACTTAGGAGGCCAAATGGCTCGCTTAGGTAGGGGTCCCATGAGGGGGCTTAAGCTCTATGGATTATGATTAAATTCGAAAGAAAAAAGAATAAAGGAGTAATAGTCATTTATTTAGTCATTTATTTAGTCATTTATTTAGTCATTTATTTAGTCATTTATTTAGTCATTTTTATTTGTCTGACAAATTACTTAGTTATGATTTTACCCAATGACCAAATTAGTCACTTGTGATGATCAAATTAGTCATTTATTTTCCAAATTCTACTAGTGTTACTCACATGACTAAAAGTTTTAGTCACGTAGTCATTTATTTTCTAAATTCTACTAGTGTGATTTTGCAATGCACCAAAGGAAACTTGATATTAGGATCATGAAATTTCTTGATGTTCTCACATTTGCAAATCTTTGCAAAAATAGTCACTATCTTAATAATTTGAATGCAATATTGTCGCATCTTCTAATAAAAATTTATCTCAAAAATCTTATTAATTGAAATTTTTTGTCCATTTCTCTTCTTCACCTTCCATAGCTTCCTTAAAAAAAATGAGAACTTAGACTTAGCTTGAACATAATTTTCCAAATTGAGGTAATAGTGAATAATATTGGCCTTGACATAGCATTCTTTGACAACATTGGTATCCTCTATGCATTTGTATAATAATTTTAATATTTGGGTGGTTAGGGTAACACACATATTGGGTTGCCAAAATTAAAGTCATTTCATAGGCATATAAAACTCTCTAATGTTGAAATCCATTAGTAGATATTGATAGAGTAAGATTTTATAACATGCCTATTTGCAATTGATGACTTTACTTGCAAGTTGTTACTAGATAAAAATGGCAATAAAGAAGTCATTCAAAATATTTTACATTTTACACTATGGATGGATCATTATACTTACAGCATTATACAGCTGACCGGGTCACCATTTAATACTGCGATGTCATTGGAAATTCTTTTCAATCTAAACTTACAAGAAATCCTCAACTTAATAGATAGCTCTCTAGTCACCAAATTCTCCAGACCATTTCCACCTTAAAGATGTATTTTCTCTTTTAAATAGAATAAAAATAACGGTATCCTTCTAAAGCTGACTTTCCACATTAATGGACGAATCAACATTGATACTTCTCCATGTGAAAACTTATTTCAATATTTATCTCAAGACAGGGAATGATACTTTTGAAGATAGACTAACTTAAATTTAACACCAATTGCATTCCATTGAATCAAACAAGTAATAATGGTTTAAAATTTCAAATGGAAGAGCACAATCAATGACAAGTTGACAGCCCCACATCTCCTCTAGCAATCAACCATGTTGTTTAGGCCATATCTTGTAACATTCATTGATACTATATTTGCAAATCCACACCAATTTTCTAGATCACTTTCATTATGTGTGATGCTTGTATTTATCAAAGATCATCACCACCCATCATCACTCACTCTGATACCATATGTGATAATTAATCTGAATGTTATTGATTGATTAATATTCAAGGGATACATCTGCATTTATATGGCATAGCATAAGCAATTGAACGAAGGAAGATGAGTGAATAGTTACATTTGATTAATTGTATACACCGACACACCTGCCACTATATACAATGTAATATAACACAATTGCTAATAACGCTAACACAATTCAATGGGGGAGTTTGTTGGTTCCTTATGATTGAGGATAGGGGTATTAGCCATATAAATTGTATAAAATAGTTAGGGATTGCTGCTAAAACAATCTTGATTAACAAAATATAGCCTGATAAAGATAACCAACGGTAGCTCTGCTACCTGAAAGCCTAAACTCTGAACAATCTTCCTTCTAATGGATACCTTGGAGTTAAAAACATATATCTTGTATTTTTGTGCATTTATCTTTTGCCCTTACATTGAAGAGTACATTTCTAATACTCCTTTTATTTCTTTAGCTTCTGCAATATTTTCTTTCCCATATAGCAAAGTGTCATCTACAAAGAGAGTATGTGTAACTGAAATAATTGTATGAGGAATATTAACACCCCTTCACTGACCCAAATTATGCCTCTCCTTTATTGTTCTACTCAAAGCCTCTTTCATAATAATGAAGAGGAAAGGGGATAAACCCCTTTCCTTACCCCCTACATTGCACTAAAAAAACCTAAAGGTGCCCCATTGATTATCACTGAAAACTTGGCTCCTAATAAATAAGAAAATATCCATTTGCACCACTTACTACAAAAACCAAGTTTGGTCAATACTTTTATTAAAAAAACTCTAATCAACCCTATCATACGCTTTCATCATATCAAGCTTTACAATGAAGGAAGATGATTAGTGTTAATAGAATGAAATACTTCATATGCAATTAATGCACCCTTAGTTGTTTCTCTTCCTGGAACGAAACCCCCTTGCTCTTGTGAGATGAATTTAGGAATGAGATGTTGCAACCTTAAATAAATTTCCTTTGTGAAAATTTTATAAACTGTATTGCACAATGAGATGGTTCTAAACTTTGCAAAAGTCTTTGGCTCCTTTTCTTTTGGTAAGATTACAATATTTGTCACATTAAAATTACTCAACATTGTACCATCTTTCCGTGATTCTTTCATGGCTAGAAGTAAATCAAATCCCAATACATTCCAACATTTTTGAAAAAAGAGAGCTGAAAAGCCATCCAGACATGGGGCCTTTTCTAGAGAAAGGGAAAACACTACTGTCCTTCTTCATTCCTTATAATTATTAAATATATTTTAATTAGTTATAAGTGTAATCTTAATTTAATGAAAAAATCTATATAATTATAATTATAACTTAATCAATATTTAATGATAATTATAATAATAAACAATTATAATTATAACTTAATAAACTTTTAATAGCCCTTTACCACGGGACGGGGGGAGACTAGAACTCGTGACCAGCAGAGCCGCAACGGAATTACTTAGCCAACCGAGCTAGGGCCCCTGCCCAATAATAAACAATCTTGAACCTAATTTTTTAATTATTATTATTTTAGGATTTATATTATTATTTCACTAAATGTTGCAGACATGTAAAATTAACCTAACACCTATCATACACTTTAAATGACATTTTTACATCATTGACATCATTATCATTGAATATCACCATATTTCACATCAATTACGTCAAAAACCCTAAATTTCTCTATTAATTGAATAATACAACATTATTTAATTATTTCACCTTTTTTTATCAAATTCGACCAATTAAATAAATTTCATTTATTTAATAAAGTCCTAATCTAACTTAATTCTTCCTAATTAATTAAATAATGTCAATTATTTAATTATGTTACTAATTCACTTTATTCCCCTAAGTCAATTAAATTATTAAATCATAATTTAATTAAATAACTTTCCCTCTAAATTTTCAAATAATCAAATTAAATTGCTCAAAGCATCATTAAAAATCAAATCAAACTAATGCAACTTTGTTTACAAAATTCAAACTTGATTTGCACGTTTAACTCCAAAAAAGAATTAATTAATTAAATCAATTAATTAATCATTCTCAACCACTTTCCTAATTGAGCAAATTATGAATCACTGATTGCTCAATCTATTTCCTGACAGACCAATCTATTTCTTGACTGACCAATCTATTTCTTGACTGATCAATCTATTTATTCAATCACACAAATTGTGTAATCAATTTGCACAGATTATGCCCATCTAAATCCTCTCAACATCTTTCAACTGTCGATCAAGATATTCTACTACGCAATCTTGATCGTCCATTCCAAATCACAAATTCTATATAAAAAACCTTTTTCGTCACAAAAAAGGATTAGGAATCAACATCATTCAAAAAATGAAGTAATGCAGGAATCCATAACCAATCCTTGAAGCTTTGAACACATATCTTTGATCAACACACACGTTCTTCAAGCTTTCGCAATGCAACTATGGAGGCTTTGCATTGATACAAACAACCCACATCTTCATGAATACACTCTGACATGAGATGGGTAACGATTTAGTGTAGTGAATTCAATTGTTTTGGTTTTATTTCATTTACTTTGCCTGAAATTCATTGTTCTTAATTGTTCATTTCATGAGTGAAAGAATGATTCCTGATTTATGTTTTTGAATTATATTAGTTTCGATGCATTGCATTTTATCTTGTTTACACTCATAGATTTCCCCCTCACACATTTTGGCACACCCAGTGGGACCACGGTCCTTAGTACTAATGATTTTCTAAGTTTAAATTGAAGTTGCAGGTTTCGAAAGCACTCTGGAAAAATCTTCATGCACAGTTCCATAAATTTTTCACATTTGACTTTATAGTTTTAGCACTTCTGCTCAATTTTTTGGCACTTTTGACTGGTTTCTAGCGCACTTGACATTGATTCTAGTGCTTTTAATTAGTTTTTGTGCTTCTACTTCTAGAAATAGAGGTTCTTTTGACTTTTTTGGCACCTTTGCTCTCTGATAGAGGGTGCTTTTGATTGGGTGCTTTTGATTGTTTTTCCTACGCTTTTTCCTGTTCAGTTTTATCTGAAAACTGAAGGTTAAATTTTGAATTCTAACATTAGTGGGTGCCTGATTTGAATGTGTAACAAGTATTAATGGTTCTTTATGTAGGATTTGCAGAGGTATAATGGGTGTTTATCCTAAAAAAATCCTTAATACTTTTACTACAGGGAAGATGAAAGGTTGAAGAAATTTTATTTTCAGAGCTTTGCTAGGTTAGAAAATTTTAATTTAGTGCTTAAAAAAGAACTCACAAACAAAACGTTTTCGATTTTGTGCTCTAAAATGAATCTTTAAGCTTTTTAAGTTAGAAAATATTTCATTTTGTGCTTAAAAAGAATCCCACAAATTTAAAAAAATGATTTAGTGCTCTAAAATGAATCTTTTAAGATTTCTAAGTTAGAAAAACTTTCATTTGGTGCTTAAACAGAATCCCACAAAACAAATGCTTTCACTTTAATTCTCTAAAATGGATGTTTTGATTTTTTTTTACCAAACAATTTCCTTTTGATGACGAACACTCGATTTCATTTTGTTGATCGTTAAGACAAGGTTTAGAATGAACACTTCATTTTGGGCTTAAAAATGAACAAATCAATCTTTGTCTTGCACTTTGTCTATCTCATTGGTTGATATCCAAAAACACTTCTATTGGGTGCTTTAAAAAGAACTATTTCTATCATGTGCACACCTTATTTCATATTTTGTGGATAGCACCGCTTGAGACACTTAAAAAGAACATTGCAATGAAGTATATTCCATGTATTTCGTGTTTGGAAAACTAGGTGACTATCCTCTCCCCTCACACCTTTTTGGTGATCTTGGGTGATGAAAGCCATCTTGAGTTTCACACCTTTTACTTCAAAGCATTCCTTTTTAGAGGGCCTTCCTTTTGAGACACACCCTGTGCTGGAGAACTCAAAGGCAACCCAAGCAGGACTTTGTTTTGGTTCACTATATAAACTATTGTGGGTGTGAGAAAATTTCTCACCTACCAGGTGTTGTTTTTCTATATTGATGAATGCCTTCTCCAATATCTGTGTGATACGCTAAAACCCGCAAGGGCTAGGAGGCCTCTTAATTGAGTGAATCAGCACATGTATAGACATCCGAAAATAATAATCCCAAAACATGACTAAGAACCAAATGTTTGTAGAAGCTATCGCTTTTATCCAAAACATACTCTAAAGTGGTGCATCAGAATTTACTTTCAAGAAGTTACTTACCAAGTCCAACTTATGGTTTAGAATAAAAATCCCCTTCATTCATTGCATGTAAAATCATCCCTCTGGAGCATGAGGTAATCCCATATAGGAGGAAGTTTCTATCCCTAGGGTGTACATTTTTTTCATTAAATTTCCAAGGATCTATCGGATACTTCGAAACATCAAACATTGTGATTGAATTGAAAAATTAACACATCAAAACAAACACTCAACATGTTTATCAAAATCACAAACCCTTTGACTTAGTGCATGCCTTTAAGATAAGCCCTATATTTGCACTCCTTAAGGATATTTTTGTGCCCTCAGCACACACGCCTCGTTCGAAATGGGGACCCTCTCTTTCCTTCACCTTGTCGAGTCACTTTTGGCTTCACCTCGTTTTGTGTGCCCCCATTTTAGTGTTCAAAATGGTCAATGAACCTCAAAGAGTCATCTCAAGTTGGCCATGTTTCACCCCCTCAAAATTTCTAAGTCTTATGTCTTTGCGGAGACCTCTCGGCAGTTTGCCTCTACTGGCGTCCCTCAAGCTCTGTGGGTCCACCCTCATGGGTTTCCTCTGGCAGTTTTTCCTATTGCATTCACCATGCCTAATGGCCAAGGGACCCCGTCCTCCTACAGCCTAGGACCTGCCATTTTGATTGTTGTTTCCCCATGCTTCCAACGACTAAGTTTAAATGACCATCCTTGGGACCCATCAGACCCACCCTTTTGGGTCACTCCTCTCAAACTTCCATCACTTCTATGCCATTCTCTAATGGCTGCTCTCCGGTTGAGTTCCACATCTCAGGGCCTAATCTCCTTGGTGTTTCCTGATTATCACCAAACATTTAAACGGCTATCCACAAACAGATTTTCGGTTGTTGGACTCTGAAGCTCCCGTGGTTGTTTTTGAAATTATTGTTTACCAACCCAATGGTCGTCGTACATGCATTTAATGAAATAATGACTATAAATAGTTGAGTTTGAGAGGTCATTTTCACTTGTCAGTTTTTCCAGAGCGATCCATAGCTAGCTTCTATCGCCACCATCAGTCCCAAGTCGACCGATCGCCATCTCTGAATCATTACTTCTAGCCAGATCATCTACATTAATCAGGTTCTTGAGGTTTAATTCGTCACCTGTTCCACGTGTCACTTTTTCCTTGATTTTTTTCAAAATGAATGAATTAAAAGGAGGAAAAGTATATGAACTAGATAGAGGAAAACCAGATGACCTAGACCCATGTGATGAAATTTTAAGAAACCCTCCAAATAGCTTGTGTAACGATTGCGGAACTTACACCTCCCGACACCATTCTTCGGCCAGAGTGTTTATGCTCTGTGAGCCCAGGCCCCATCATCGCCATCACAACCTCTGAACAAAACCAAAATTACAAGTGGCGAACCTGCCTAGTGGACCCGCGATCGTGGGGTGTTGTCACCCTTCTAGCCGTCGAAACTTGGCAAAAAAATTATAAAATTGAAATGGAGTCCTACACGTTGTCCAGGTACGCACCCACGGGACTCTGTCCCCAGGGAATCATTCCTAGTCTTTTTTTTTCAAATGGCATTCTAGTACCAACCTCCCCCTTTTCTCACCGCGCAACATTGTTAGTGTAAACAAGCAATCATATTCCAAGTTCCCTTTGAGTCTCAGTTGGTGGACCTTCGTCTGCAAGGCACCACGGTAACATCGTCATTTCTTATGGTGTTCGAACAACTACCCTCCACCCTCTGGCTCCTGACTTCCTCATGACTATCAAACCCAAAATACTAAAGTTTTGAATGATCAAAGGTTGGCGGGGCATCTCCATCGAACCTCCATTGTTGGAAGTTTGCCCCATCTAGGTCGTTATGAGGGAGAAAACTTCCCCCGTCCTTCCGCTTCCTGGGGCTCGATTCTCTCTTACTGATAAACTCCACTAAGCAAAAATAGAAAAAAATACAGAATCCAGGCTCTCCGCCGGACCCGATTCCTTGGGTGTCTCTTGTCAGGCTTCTGCATTCCTTCCATCATTTTCAAATGACAATCCGCGAACGGCTTTCCGCCCTAGTTGACCCAAATGGCCCAAACACCAAGGTATGATGTTGACCACCCTTTGAACTCGTCAGGCTTGCACCCATAGAACTCCACACCCAGAATGTTGCCTCACCAAATCCTTTTAAATAGAAAACCCCAGATAGCCAAGCTCCTCCCTGACTCCGACCACCTCAAAGGTGACCTAAATGGCTCCTAGTTTGAAAACGAACTTTGACCCACGAGCCAAAATGACCTATTCTCCTCAATAGGCCCAATGATTTGATCAAGTGCTAGGATGGGTGGAACATTGTGAGCCACCTTTCCCTTTTTTCCCTTCCAAATAGCTATCTGGCCAAGGAAGTCTGACCCCTAGGGCCCAAATTATCCAAACTCCCTCTAGTGAACTGCTGATGACAATCTAAGTTATATGTTAGATTTTTCAAATACTGAATTATCCATTAATCTAACATCATTTGCAGGGATTTGGCTAATGTTTCATGCTTTCATGCTTGATTTTACTCACCTCTCCTTTGTCTAAAGAGAATATATGGAATCAGATGTAGGACCCTCAAGGGAAACTGCGGAGAAGGACAAAGGAAATAAAATAGGCAAGGAAACCCATGGAAAAGAAGGAAAAGACCAGATGAAGTATCCATTCTAGGGGGAACCTTTAAGATCCAAGGTCACCACAGAGTCAAAGGAGATCTCTGACACAAACATTGGGCACATAGACATCGACGAATTCAAGCAAAGGGTCAGGATAAACCCTATGACGAAGAGTGCATGAAAAATTAGAGGCAGTGGAATAGCCAAGGTTGTGGGCTTCCCTCCCGCTCTTATCACCCCTGAACTAGTAATAGATTGCAGGGAGGTATACCAGCCCAAGACTCAAATGATCATGGATAAAGATGGAAATATGTTAGCTGATATGTATGCTAAAGCAATAACTAGAACCTTTCATATCCCTACCTTTGGGGAAATGGAAATACCAACTAGGGATGATGGCAAGGCAACGTGGGATGAAAACCCCCTTAAATGTAGGAAGCTTCTAAATCAGCATTGGTTGAAGGAGAAGAGGGTAATGCTACCAAGCTTCCCCAAGAACTATTCCAAAGTGATTTTTATGAAGATTACCATGATTTGGTAACATTGTTAAGCAGGGTAATGGGCCTCCCAACAGCTACCTACTTCTAAGAATGGATGATGCACTTTGTTGAAGAGATTATCCATGGAGAAGAAACCAAGTTCTACTGGGGTGGGATAATCAACAATTGCTTCCATGAGTAGTTTATGGTTGTTAAGAAGACCTCCAAATTCTACATGGCATCCTACTTGGTCTAGTCATTGGCCGAACCAAGGCAATACAGTGGCTTATTCAATGCTCCAGATGAAGAACCTAGCAAGGAGCTGAAGGTTTATGACAGATACCCCAAGCTACAATACAGAAATTTCAAAAAGGATTATTGCACAGTCAATGACACTTTCATAGGTCATATCATCCAATTGTTTGGGGGTGACTTCGAGAGGCGAGTCTCCCATAGTGCCAATTCCTTCCTAAAGCAGTATGCCTTTATGTTCATCCAATACCCAAAGTTCACATATATCCATGCAGAAGGCTTCTCAGAAAGACCAAATAAGCTGCCTCGGTACCCTAATGACTAGATAATACTATTGGAACGATCCTGACAGCTACAATATATGCACACTCTCTTGAGCAGAAAACATATGGTAGGGATTCCTTATCCCCTCTCCTTCAGCCAAGGGATGTACGAACTCCATACCTCACAATCTACCCACTATTCAGAAAAGGAGTTGGCCAAATACCATTTGAGACTCCACACTGCCCATCCACTAATGGATCCCTATAGCCATATCAAGAAAATGCTTGGACCTAAATATTCCCATGTGCATAGCTTTGAGGATTTATGGGCTAATTGTAAAGATGACAATGAGGTGTAGATGAGGCATTATATGTGGATGACTGCATACTGTGTAAATAAGGTCAATCTTTTCCCAGTATTTGACCAAGTGGAAGTGGATGAAAGCACTGTCATGGATCCCTAGTTTAATGTAGTTGCTAATCTGACACTACCAATGATTGATTGGGATGAGCAAGAGGTTGATGACCTCGACATTTTAACCAAGCCCGTCGAGGCTCGCACAAAAGAATGGATTGATGGGTAAGTTGCCCGATTGAAGCAACAATGGGTCACTTTGACCTATGAAGGGCTTGAAAGTGAGCCAAGTGGATCAGATGGCGGGACAGTTGCTGCCCCAATAGGGGAACTTTGAAATCCCCTCCAATTACTAGGTGAAGGAAAAGAAAAGAAAATGATGAGCAGTAGCCAAATCCAAAGGTATATGCAAGAAAGGCCTCAAAAGGGGGAATCTTCCAAGAGACATAAGAGTTTGAGCAATGTCACAAAGATGCATGTTATTCAAGAAGATCCACTCCATGAGGGAGAAGAAATGGAGGTTGAGAAACCAAAATCTCCACCTACCGCCTCCACCACTGTTGCCCCTCCACCTACTTCTCATGCCATGGTGGCTACTTCCCCGCCTTCAATGGACATCTCATTCCACCTTGCCTCTTCTTGACCTACTAGACAAGTCATACTAATTGACTCTTCTTCTGCCACCACCTCTCCATTTTCTTTTGCTTCCATGTCTCCGACCACATCTCTCCCATTAGTAACAGTGGAAATTCCAATGCTTACACTCTCACTTCCCAAGGAATTCTCTTGGCATATGTAGAAGGCTCCTAACGAGATTTTTGAGGTATTGATGAACCCGACTATTCAGGCTGCCTTGGCACAGATTCTTTCCAATATCCTCGCCTCTGTGCCACCAAATGAACTACCTGAAAAAAAAGCCATAATGGAAATATCTAAGGAGTTGGAACGACAAGAGAGGGAAGCCACAAAGGCATTAGAGGAAGAAGCAGACGACTACCATGAACACCTGGAGCACTAGCATTTACACATTGATGTGGTAATCCATGGAGAGGAAATAGGGTCCTTCGAGAGTGATGGGGAAGTAGAAAGACCACCTCCTGAAGAAGTAAAGGAGCTTAGTGATAAAATGGATGAAGACACTAAACTTCCAACTAGGCAATAGGAAGAAATTTGTAAGCCAGGTGAATAAATTCCCCACTCAACAGAACAACAAGAAAAAGAAAAGAAAGAGCAAGATGTGTCACTTCGGCACGAGGAAAAGAAGAGTAAGGAAGAAGACAAGCCTGAAGAGGAAGCCAAGACCCATGAAAGTCCAGAGATGAAGCATCCTGAGGAACATGGGCATGAAGAAGAAAAGGAAGAGAAGGATACTGAAAGGAAGTATAGCCCCAAGGAATGCATGCCCACCAAATCCCCCATCAAACACACGGTGCTCATCTGAGACTCTGATGAAGAAGAAGGAAAAGGAAAAAGAATGGAATAGCAAGCTCCTTTTGATAAAGAGATTTAAGTCAAAGGGGACGAGGAAGAAGGTGATCGTGAATAACCCAAGAAAGAGTCTCAGATGCCCGAGTGGCTAGAAAAGAAGACTCCAACTCCCAGAGATCCAAGAGCAAGATTAGAGGCCATCTTGGCCTGAGCTCAGATAAGCACTAAAAAGGAGAATAAGCAAAAGTTAGATCCAAGTTGACAATGGATGCCTTTGGATCTAGAACCGTGCAAGTAGCTATGTCGGTGATGGGAGAAGAAGGAATAAGTTACAACATCTCCACCATCGACTTGGGGATAGCTACTAGAGAACATAAATTATATCACCTTTAGGAGTTCATTACTATGGTGGTGCATTTGATACAATAGGATAAGATCTCCAAGGAAGAACTTAAGGCATAGTTGACTGATTTGACAGCCTATATTCAGCAATGGTCATCAATGGAAAAGATTCCTACCACATCCTCAGCCCTGCCATAGCTGTTATCCAAGGAGAAAATCGACAATCTAGAGAAAAGGAAGAACTGGACTAAAACCATGGAGGATTGGTTCCAGCAAGTCTTATATGCTAGAAACATGGACATTAGTTGTGCTGTCAGGACAACAAATAAATTCTTGGAAGTCCAGAAATCTCTTGAGGGCACATGGAAGTTTTGCACTGACTTCCCAGGGATATATGAATCCACCTATCCTAAGATTGAGGCAATCCTCAGGTTGCCTCAAAAAACATTGAAAGAAGACCTTGGATTCGCGGAAGATGATCATTGGTTGGTTGAAAAGTGGAAGTTGGATTTTGATCATAGAAAAGGGATATTGGAGCAAGTACTTTGCAAAGTGGAGTCAGAAATTGATTAGGCCAAGGAATAAAAGGCAACTGTATTAAGTATTTGAAATTGATGATGAGCTACGATGTGTCAGTTTTCGAAATCGATCTGGGTAAGGTAAAGCCTTACTTCCATAAGAAGATGGAAAATTGAATGTGTGAAGAGCTCACCACAGATTTCATGATTTTTTTTGCTTGGGCCTTCGCATAATTTGAAAAAATTCAAGGACAATACAACTAAGTGTGATGAAGACTGGGATACACTTACGGGTCGATCTAAACAATGAAATTACCAAGTGCTCCAATCCAATATAATGGAGATCGAGAAACTTCGGGTGTTAATTAGCGAGTTCATAGAGTACGCTACTTTGAAGAAGCAAGAAGGGAACCTGATCATTGATCGGAAGCTCCTCACAGAATAGCTACAACAAAGGAGATCAGCTAAAGGACAAAATGCTACAGTGCTCCCACTAGAGGACAAAATAGGAAAAAAACAAAAGATATATTTTAAATTGTAACATATTTGGGGGTAGGTGGAACCCTTGTTTTTAGTGAATATTTTCCACACAATGCAAATGAATCTTGGCCATTCATTTTACTTTTTAAACACTATAAATATGGGGTCTCCTCTCATTTTCAAGAGAGATTTGAGTTGTTGTAAAGACATGCTACAAAAAATTTAATAGAAATACATTGACTTTGGTGGATTTATGAGTTTATTTGCATGTTTCATGATTCATCTCCCATAGTTAGCTGATTTAGATAGATTTACTTTGTTGTTTCAGTTGTTTTTGTGGAATGTTTTTTGGTTTGCATGTCTAATCTTGGTTTTTAACATGGTATCATAGCTTTGATATGTAGCCCCTTCTCAGATTTTTGGAGATTTTCAATGTAGAGCTCGTTCGGGGTTCCTCGAGGGTTTCATTCCTTGAGTATATTTATGAAGCATCTTGGATCATATTAGGGTTTTCCATTGGATTCAAAGCACTGGAAAAAGTCAGGATTGAATTTTTTTTTTTGATTTTGGTCAGTGTTTTCCAGATCTGTGAGGGTTTCAAGCTCTATAATTTTTTTGCAAGATCAGGGGGTTGCCTATTTTTCTAGGCATTTTTAGACAAAACGGACCTCGCCATTGAGTCTGCAGCACCCAGGAACCCTTATTTTCATATAAAATTTGTCCATTTTGGACACAGTCGTCTGAAGAGGCAAAAAAAATTGCCCCAAGGCCATATGGCCACTTGGCACACATTCCAAGGTTCAAATTTAAAAAAAAAAATGATTTTCTGTGCAACAGATTTAAATTCACACCGCTACCCGTCCACCACTCGGCAGCCTCCGTCACGCCACCACTGGGCCATCACCACCCTCTTTGTCGCACGAGCGCCGCTCCAACCCTCCAGCCCCTGATGGCTTACTGCAAAAAGCTCGCGGTCACATTAGGGACTGGGAGCTAGCCCCCAGCCCCCGTTGGCAGCCTCAGCCCCTCCTGAGGTCATATCAGCGACTAGGGGCTCTTTATTTTTAGCCCCTAAAGGCTTATAGGAGGCATATTGGACAGTTTTGGAGCACATTCATAGAATCGAGCATAACTTTTGCAAACAGAGGCCTTTTTCGCAAATGAGATATCGTCGGAAAGCTAGTTCAATGCTCTATCCAGTGGTGGAGGTTTTATAATTTGGTTTTGATTTTGTGATGCCCTTTTCAGCCTCGAAAGTCAAATGTTATTGTTTTCACTCCAGGAGACATATCTTTTGACTCACTTATCCTTTTTTCACCATTCTCACAGCGTTGGAAAGCTAGTTCAGTCCTCTACACATATATGAGTTCCATTTTTATTAGGGAGGTAGTTGTAAACTTTGGTTTGTGCATGCACTCATTCTTGTTTTCATGCACTAGGTTTACTTTTTCTCTCATTTATGCATGTTTAGAATTCTCTCCTTTTGCAATCATTGGGTATTGTAATAAATGAAATGATATAAAGTTCCATCAGGGGGTTTCTTGCATAATAATTTTATTAGAGTGTAGTTTCACTTTGATCTCCATCTTGATTTTTGATGACAATTTGCATGGGTTGTATCTAGTTTCTTAGTTTCTTTTGGCCACATCTTGCTCTTGCTTGAAATATACAGATTCACATTGGTTCACGCTTCAAATTGAGAGCCTATGGTTATTGATCCGCATTGGTTCACATATTAGTTTGAGGACCACTAAATTTGTGGTTAATGTTCTAGAATCTTCATGGTACGTGCTCCTATGGATCAATTTTAGTCACAGTTTGCCATCGGCATCGAGATATATAGCTTCTAGATTCTTTCATTGTATCATTCCCTCTTATGGCGGGTATCATTTTATCTATTGTTGCTTCACAGATTCCAGGGTTGTTCCAGTTTGTGAGTTTTCCAGTGTTCTGTGGCATCGAGTCTATTGTTGCATTATTATGATTTTTCTATGGTTTCTTTTAAACAGAAGTATCTTTCCTTGCTTGTCATATTCTAGTTCCAGTTTCTTCTAGTGCTTCTTTGCAGCAGGTCATCTCATTGACAAGGGGTTTTGTCCCACTAGGTTTTCTTCTTTCTCTTCATTGCATTTGTACATGGGTACCTGATCAGGCCTTGTTTTCGAGACCCATTCATGCTTTCTTGTATTCATCTTAGTTTTAGGTGCATGCTTTTTTAGTCTCCCTAAGTTTCACTTATGGGGAGATGTTGGTGTAATTAATTATATAATTACACTTGCATAAGTTTACTTAGGTAATACTTTAATTCCTAGGTTAATTCTTGTCATCCTTATCTTGTTGAGCTATCTTGTTGCTCAAGATAAGATTAGGGTTATGCATACATTTCTTTTATAAAGAAACTCATCTCATATAATTTCTAAATTCCTGAATAATATTATTTGCACATCTTTATGCAAAGCTCTAATTTTATTTGTTTTTCTCTTCTGTGGAAGGTTTTTTGGTTTTTATGTCTAATCTTGGTTTTTAACATCAGTTGGTTTTAGATTGCTTAGATAGATTCGTAAATTTTGTTCAATGGTTTTGAAGATTTTTGTTCTGTTGAAGCCTTTCTTGTCCATACTTTTTGTTCTTTACTGATGATAGATAGTTGTGCAAAATTAGTCTGGACTTAAATTGAAAGCTGCTCCAAATTTTTATCTTTTGTTCATGCATGTTCATGGTGAATGAATGGTAGAAAATTTGCAGTCCTTAGAACATAGCACAAGTTTCATGATACTGTGATTTTTTTGGTTAAGTGAAATTTTGTTTGAAGGAAGTTGTCCATAGTAGAACCCTCCATGATCAATGTTCATAGTTAGTTTCATATCCAAGAACCTCTCTTCTCCCTTGCTCTTTTCTTTTTTTTTAATAAGTGACCTATGCTAAGGTTCATTACACATTGTAAAGTTGAATCTCAAGATAAAATAGGAGTTTATGATTGTTTTCTAAACCTGCAGCAAACTACACATTAACTTCCATTTTAGAAACTCCATTGCATGATCCATCTCGTATCTAGCCAAATATGTAAGTCTGCACTGTGATTACCAACAAAATCAAATCAAACATCAACTGAGATATTCCAAGCATTATCATGACCTGACACCTGAGATCCCTCGGGGTTGTAATTGGTAACCTTCTTGAATTTCTACCTTTCAAGAGAGGTATTGTGTCTATGCACTGTCTGTGTTGAGAAAGTGCTAAAACACACATCAATAGAACTGGCACTAGGAGGGCTGAGTTAAGCTAGATTGAATTGGATCATTCTCCCCTAAAATATTTCAAAGAGTGTTGAGATCAACACCAAATAAAGGGGACTTTCAAGATTTGCAGCCCCCCACAAGGGCGAAGCGAACCCAGGGAGGGGATGTCGCCTCTTCCTCTTCCTTCATCTCTTCCACTTTCCTTCCACCTTCACCTTCCTCCATATTTCATCCATTCTCCACTCAACCACTCCAAACTTCCTTCGGGCCTCATCCTTCCCATAGCCAGGTTGCTTCCACTTCTCCTGCCTTTCAAGTCTAAGGTGCAGTCCCAACTATCGTTTCCCCAATGCAGCCCCAGGTTACTATTCCACAACAACAAGTACCACCCCTGCCTCCCCTCATGGCTTGGTTGGCACAAAATCCTTTTCCATTGCACTTCAATGCTTACCATGACATGCCTAAGAATATGGAGAGCTTTTGCACGAAGTTTAATCCTTGCGATCTGCAAAGGATGGCAGAAGAACACATTAAAATATTTGAAACAACAATCAAAGATATGCAGGTTGATCATGAGGATATGGTGTGTTGGATCTTCCCATACTCGTTGGGAGAAGAAGCTTTTTATTGGTATATCAATCTACCGAGGGGGTCCATTACTTCATGGGACCTTATGATGAATGTGTTCCTGTAGAAATACAAAAAATTTGATCAGCCCTTTAGAGTTGTACTGACAGTTTATGTCAGTCCGCAAGGAAATCAACGAACCAATCATCTATTTCAATGATCATTTCCATCGCGCCTACATGAGGCTTCAAGCTCCATATGTTTTGAATGATGTTGCTTCCCTACCCATCTATTATGCAATGTTGGACAATCTTACATCAGCATTGGTAAAAAGAATGCACCCGCCACTCGCAACGTTGGTGGATGCCTACTCGGAGACAGTCATCGCTATTACCGATCTAGGGAAAAATATTTCTAGTCTGCTGCCCTCTTTGGGTCTGGTGGCTCATCTGATGTAGGTTCAAGGGCTCAACCAAGAATTTTCTCATCAGACACCTCTTATGAACCAAGTGCCTCAACTTCCCATAGTCCTGCATCCTGGACAATTGATCAACCAACCACCTCTCGTGCCTTCGTATTTCCGATATCAACAACAACATACCTACCCTTAGGCTCCCCAACAGTAGCAAGCATACTCTCAGCCACCTCAAGTACTATTATACCTACCAAGACCAAAATTTCCTCCAGCACAGCAAAATCAGCTAGTTGCCCCACCCATTTTTCTTCAAAATCAAGTGTCGTAGCCAAGCAACACCGAGAAAGACCTACTCGAGGAGCTGACTGAAATGATAAAGAGAATGTCCATAGAGATGATGCACCTGAGAAAATCAGAATAATCAATTGCAGGCCTCCCAACGCAACCTCCAAGCTAATCTCAATCAAGACAACGGAGATAACAGAGATAGTAGAGATAATTGTGAAGCGGGTATCTCCTCGAGATAGAATTATGAAAGGGGGCGGAATTCCAATCAGAATTTTGAAAGGAGACCCTCCCAGAGGAAAAACCAAACATGGAATACAAGACCCAACAATGGGGGTGTTCCCACTCCTCTTGATCAACCTTGCAGTAATAAGAAGACAACTAGTTGATTGTACCTTGTCGAGGCTGCCTTATTCGGATGGTGTCAGATTCATAAGACAAGTCGGCATTCTGAGATGGATTGTCCTGAATTCCAAACAGCCACAAAAATCTTCCAAATAGAGGTCCAGAATGCCATTGACTATGCAAGCTGTAGAGACCTCATTCCCTTTGATCCTTATGACTCCTCTTGTCTAGTATTCAAACAAGCACCATTCCCATGAAGTGATTACAATGAGCCTAAGATCGATACCACAGAGACCAAGAATGAAGAGGTGCAAGAGGTAAGTAACGAAGAAACTTTGTCTCAAGTTTTTGCTTCTGTAGACAATGGTCCAATAGATGAGGAAGAAGTATACGTAGATGAGGTTCAAATGTTCCATAAAAGAGAAACTCCCTACTACATTAGGAATAGGCAGGAAAGCAGACCTTTTACTACTTCCACTCCACCTAATAACTTTAGCACCTCACCTGACCCAAATGCCAACAACAATCTTGGCTTTCATCATGTGCCCACTCAATATCTCAACAAGAATAGGTCATTGAATCAGCCTCAAATCCAACCACAAATTCAATCCCAAGGTCAACCCCAAAATTAGTCAAGCCAAACAAAGGCCCAACCTGCTAGTTACGCCATAGGCTGAGCATTCAAAACCAAAATTGAACAAATGGGTGAGTATGTGGAAGAAGTGTTTAAGAAAGTTAAAATCAGCTTATCCACCTTTGAGTTACATAAGGTACCAGCCATCAAGCATTCCTTCTTTAGAATCATTAATGGAACTCCTTCCTCTAAGGAAGCAAAAGAAGTATCAGCCAAGAGAGTCTCTTTTAAAGACCCTACAAGTGAACCCATTATTCAGAAAATTCATGGTAAGAAGGTTGATCCACCTCAACATTAGTCGACGGGTAAGCAGCCTACCAAAGAACTAGATCAGAACAACAGACAAAACCCCAAGGATCAGCCCTTTGGGTAGACCAAGGATAGGACTAGTGATAAGAATAAAGCTCAAGTAGCTCAGATAGATACACCTATGGGCCTCTTCCAAGGAAAGTTGGAAACATCACCCTTCCTCACCAGCATCCGGATATTTAGAAAAAAATTGCACAATTGCTTGATTGGATCTGGAGCATTAGCCAATGTTATGCCCTTAGCAGTATGTAAAGCTCTTGGGATTACCCCCACTCCTTCAAAGAGAAAGGTGACCCAACTAGAAAAAATTGAGGTAAACATTGTTGGGGAGATGAATCAGATCCCAATGCAAATTGATGTAGACCCGAGGGTGCAGCAAGTTATTGATATCCAGGTTGCAGATATCCCAAATACATATAGAATTATCTTAGGACGAGACTTCACCCATGCATTGAATGGATATCTTGCAATAGATTTTTCCCACATGTGGCTACCATGGAAGGGACTGCCAAATCATATTCGCACAGTTTGAGAGCTGCATATGAAATTTATGATCATGGAGTACAACACCACCAATGAAGTGTTGTTTGTTGAAACGAAATTGGGAAATTACTGCCATTTTTCTTATTAAGAAGAAGCGGCGCCTCAGGAAGAACTACCTGCTAATTGTAAAGATGAAAATGAGGTACGGATGAGGCATTATATACGGATGATCGCATACTTTGTAAACAAGGTCAATTTGTTCGCAATAACTGACCAAGTGAAAGAGGGTGAAATCGCGATCATGGATCCTAGGTTTAATGTAGTTACTAATCTGCCACTACCAATGATTGATTGGGATGAGCAAGCAGTCGACAACCTCGACATTTTAACCAAGCATGTCAAGGCTCACACAAAAGAATGGATTGATGGGCGAGTTGCCTGATTGAAGCAACAAGGGGTCACTTTGACCTATAAAGGGCTTGAAAGTGAGCCAAGTGGAATAGATGGTGGGATAGTTGCTACCCCAACAGGGGAAACTTTGAAATCCCCTCTAGTTACTAGGTTAAGGAAAAGAAAAGAAATGGATAAGTAGTAGCCAAATCCAAAGGTATATGCAAGAAAGGCCTCGGAAGGGGAATCTTCCAAGAGACATTAGAGTTCGGGCAATGTCACAGAGATTCCTGTTATTCAAGAAGATCCACTTCGTGAGGGAGAAGAAATGGAGACTAAGCAACCAAAATCTCCACCTACCACCTCCACCACTGCTACCCCTCCACCTACTTCTCAAGCCATGATGGCTACTTCCCCACCTGAAGTGGACATCTCTATCCACCTTGCCTCTTCTTTGCCTACTGGACAAGTCGTAATGATTGACTCTTCTTTCATCACCACCTCTTCACTTTCTTCTGCTTCCATGTCTCCTAACAGTGACAATGTTGATGCCTACACTCTCGCTTCTAGAGGCATTATCTCAGAATATGAAAAATATTCCTACCGAGCTTTCAGAGGAATTGATGAACTCGGCTATTCAGGCTACCTTGGTGTAGATTCTTGCCAATATCCCCACCTCCACGCCTCCAACTCAACCACCCAAAATGAAAGCCACAATGGAAATATTTGAGGAGTTGGAATGACAAGAGAGGGAAGCCACAAAGGCATTAGAGGAAGAAGCGGATGACTACCATGAACACTCAAAGCACCAGTATTTACAAATTGATGAGGTAATCTGTGAAGGAGAGGAAACAAGGTCCTGTGAGAGTGATGAAGAAGATGTTGACACTAAATATATTGTAGAAACCTTTGATGCAAACCTAGAAGAAGAGATAACTTGGTAGCTAAATTATGTTGGAGGGGAAGTGGAAAGACCACCTCCTGAAGAAGAAAAGGAGCCTAGTGATAAAATGGAAGAAGACACTAAACTTCTGGCTAGGGAGCAGGAAGAAAGCTCTAAGTCAGGTGAAGAAATGCCTCACTTAGTAGAATGAGAAGAACAAGAAAAGAAAGAGTAGGATGTGTCACCTCAGCATGAGGAAAAGGAGAGTAAAGAAGAAGACAAGCCCAAAGAGGAATCCAAGACCCATGAAATTCTAGAGATGAAGCACCTCAAGGAACATGGGCATGAAGAAGAAAAGGAAGAGAAGGATATTAAAGGGGAGGATAGCTCCACCTAATGCATTCCCACCAAATCCCCCATCAAACACACAGTGCTCATCTAAGACTCTGATGTAGAAGAAGGAGAAGGAACAAGAATGCAACAAGAAGCTCCCGATGATAAAGAGATTGAAGTCAAGGGGGATGAGCAAGAAGGTGATCGGTAATCACCCAAGAAAGAGTCTCAGATGCCTGAGTGGCTAGAAAATAAATTAGAAAAAAATACTCCGACTCCCAAAGATCCAAGAGAAAGGTTAGAGGCCATCTTGGCTTGAGCTCAAATCAGCACTAAAAAGGAGAAGAAGCAAAAATTTAGATCCAAGTTGACAATGGATGCCTCTAGATCTAGAACCATGCAAGTAGCTATGCCAGTGGTGGGAGAAGAAGGAATAAGTTACAACATCTCCACCATCGACTTGGGGATAGCTACCAAAGAACAGAAAGTAGATCACCTTTAGGAGTTTGTTGCTATGGTGGCGCATTTGATATAGCAGGATAAGATCTCCAAGGAAGAACTTAAGGCGCAGCTAGCTGATTTGACAGCCTCTATTCAACAATGGTTGTCAGTGGAAGAGCTTCCTACCACATCCTCGGCCCCACCACAACTGTTGTCCAAGGAGTAAATCAGCAAGATGGAGAAAAGGAATAACTGGACTAAAAACATGGAGGATTGGTTCCAGCAAGTCCTGTATGCTAGAAACATAGGCATCAGCCATGCTGTCAGGATAGCAAATAAATTCTTGGAAGTCTAGAAATCTCTTGAGGGCACGCGGAAGTTCTACACTGACTTCCTAGGGATATATGAATCCACCTATCCTAAGATTGAGGCCATCCTCAAGTTGCCTCACAAAACATGGGAAGAAGACCTTGCATTCGTGGAGGACGATCATTGGTTGGTTGAAATGTGGAAGCTGGATTTTGATCATAGAAAAGGGATATTGGAGAAAGTACTTTGCAAAGTGGAGCTAGACATTGATTGGGCCAAGGACATAATGGCCAACTATATTGAGTATGTAAAATTGAAGATGGGATACGATGTGTCGGCTATCAAGCTCGATCTGGGTAAGGTAAAGCCTTACTTCCATTAGAAGATAGAGGATGGAATGTCTGGAGAGCTCACCACATATTTCATGAATTTTGCTACTTGGGCCTTCGTACAATCTGAACAAGGAAGGGACAATACAACTAAGTGTGATTAATACTGGGATACACTTACGGGCTGATCTAAACAATGGAATTATCAAGTGCTCCAATCCAATATAATGGAGATCAAGAAACTTCAGGCATTAATCAACAAGTTCATAGAGTACGCTGCCTTGAAGAAGCAAGAAGGGAACTCGATTGTTGATGAGAAGCTCCTCACAGAATAGCTACAGCAAAGGAGATCAGCTAAAGGACAAAGTGCTATAGTGCTGCCACTAGAGGACAAAATAGGAGAAAGACAAAAGATGTATTTTAAATTGTAATATATTTGGGGGTAGGTGGAACCCTAGTTTGTAGTGAATCTTTGCCACAGAATGCAAATCAATCTTGGCCATTCATTTTTCTTTTTGAACACTATAAATAGGGGGTATCCTCTAATTTTCAAGAGAGAGTTGAGTTGTTGTAAAGACATGCTGCAAAAAAATTAATAGGAATACATTGACTTTGGTGGATTTCTAAGTTTCTTTGCATGTTTCATGATTCATCTCCCATAGTTAGCTGATTTAGATAGATTTACTTTGTTTTTTTAGTTGGTTTTAGATTGCTTAGATAGATTAGTAAATGTTGTTCAATGGTTGTGAAGATTTTTTTGTGTTGAAGCCTTTCTTGTCCATACATTTTATTGTTTACTGATGGTAGATAGTTGTTTAAAGCTAGTCTGGACTTAAATTGAAAGTTGCTCCAAATTTTTATCTTTTGTTCATGCATGTTCATGGTGAATGAATGGTAGAAAATTTGCAGTCCTTAGAAGCTGGCACAAGTTTCATGATACTATGAGTTTTTTGGTTAAGTGAAATTATGTTTGAAGGAAGTTGTCCATAGTAGAACCCTCCATGATCACTATTCATAGTTAGTTTTAGATCCAGGAACCTCTCTTCTCCCTTGCTCTTTTCTTCTTCTTTTTAATAAGTGACCTATGCTAAGGTTCATTGCACATTATAAATTTGAATCTCAAGATAAAATGAGAGTTTATGATTGTTGTCTGAACCTGCAGAAAACTACACTTTAACTTCCATTTTAGAAACTCCATTCAATTATCCATCCCGTATCTAGCCAAATATGTAAGTCTTCCTTGTGATTGCTAGCAAAATCACATCAAACATCAACTAAGATATTACAAGAATTATCATGACCTGACACCCGAGAGACCTTGGGGTAGTAATTGGTAACTTGCTTACGAATTTCTACCTTTCAAGAGAGGTAGTGTTCCTATGCACTGCCAGTGTTGAGAAAGTGCTAAAACACACATCAACAGATATCCTTAAAGGTTTCTAAATATCCAATCTTTCATTTCAGGCTACATTTGGTTCAAAGTAAACATTGGAAACTATGGCTTGGGTGTCATGATTTCACAACTTGAATCCATGGACATGCAAGTCACACAAGTGTATGCTTTTGAGTAAGTCAAATATTGTTGTATCACTTGCCAAATCTCAACAACAGATCAAACAAAATCATTTGAAACTACAAAAATCATCAACGTTGAGTGAGCCAACAAATAGAACTAAAAAATAAGATTGAACAGAGGTTGCTTTTGCTACTGTTTCTTGCGCGCTTTACCAAAAAGTGGTCACACTTGCCAGAAAAAGCTCGCTTTTTCTCTCTATCCATAATATCCACTAATGAAAATATGTCATTTTTTTTCAAATCTAGCGCACTTGATCTTTTTATGCCGCATTTGACAAAAATTTCCCAACGCACCTGACCAAAAATTGGTTGCACTTTCCAAAAAAATCACTTATGACTGTGCAAATCACCAAAATTGAAAGAATACCCAAAGAGGCCACACTTGAAATTTATGTTCGCACTTGCTATCCAAAATATAGGGCACTTGACACAAACCTGGCCACAGTTGATAAAACTAGCCACTTTTTCTCACAATTTTTCGCTTTTGCTCAAAAACCATTTTTTTTTCTCTATGATCTGCTGAAAATCAAAAAAATGATCTGAAGCTGGTTACAAGGTCTTTTGTTAAAATGAAACAATTGGAAACCCAAGATACATCATATAGTCCTTCATCTACTCTCAACATTTCATCCTACTTTTGGAAATCAAAATCAAAACAAACAAACCTAGATTATTCCCTCACCCACACTTCTAAGATATTAATAGTTGCTTGAACCTCAAGGCTAGTTCAAGTAAGCTTTCCCACAACATATCCTCTAGAAGAAGAAGTGAAATATTGATATAGGCCTTTTAGCATTTTGAGATCCAAGAATAGTGTAATTCCAAAACAACACTCAAACCTTAGGGTCTTGAGCTTCATAACAACCACATTGAAACACCATTTCACCTTATGACCATTTGGTGACCAGTTGCTCCATTTCAACAACCGAGCCTTACACCAGCTATCATACAACCAAACTTTGAGTTGATTGAAGGAGAACAAATAAGCATAATCAATAATTTGAGAAGCTTCATATTTAAGGCAAAGGAAACAAACACCAAACCAGTGGAGAAATGTAGCCAAAATCTTAGATAAAGAGGAAGAGAAAGAAGATCTTGCAGCCAAAAGTCTCATATTACCACCTCTTGTGTGGCAATAGGTACCATCCTTTTAGAAAATAGAAAATACAAAAAAACACATGTAATTTCATTTCCTTAAAATAGAAAATCCAAAAATAAAAGCATTATTTTCCATAGTTAAGAGTCACAAAATGTTCACAAAGATCTTAGCGCTTGTTTATGAGAACCATGCGTTCACAACACAGAAGAAAAACTGGAAGCAGACAAAATTAGTGCTAGTATATACCCCTAGAAAAAACCACAAATGATGGAAGTGACCCATAGGGATATAAACCAAGTGACCTTATGACAGGGTATTGAGTAGAAAAACATCCTAAACACACAACCATAACATCCCCAAAAACATGTCAATTTATTACCCAAATCTGGCTCCACTCTATACACCCATGGGGACATCTTATGCCACAAATTTCTCTGATGTATCAACTATGGATTCCTGTAATCAAGGTTTTGGAGTATCTTGTCACATGGGTGATTTCAATCAAAATCCTCATCCATATCAAAATCTAACTTATCAAGAGACACAACAACAAAAAGTAGTGTTGAAACAACACCAAGATCAAATTTCCATAGATGCACTTGAGAAAAAAATTGACACACTTTATCAACAACGCTTTTGACACCCTCCAAAAAAGGGGTCGCAATATCAACAATGTCATAATTCTCATCAAAACATTGATTCATATCAACAAAAAAATCTATTTCTACAAAATCAAGTCAATCAACAACAACAATGGTCACAAAATCAAAATTGATCACTCAACATCAAAATCAAATCCATCAAAAATATCAACCTTCAAATCATCAAAATCGTCATCAAGATCAACAATCACAAAACCAACAAGAAATTCTATCTCAAATACAACAATCATCTCCACCACAAGTAGCTTCACAATCAAATCCCACTACTAAATGTGAGTACACTCCTTTAGGGGAGCCAGTTGAGGGTGTGTCAAACCAATTAGTTGATGCCAAACTTATCACACTTCCAAAACCACCATTAAGTGGTGAACCTAGCATCAAATTCCCATGGTACAATGACAAGACCTATTGTAAATTTACCATGGAGCAAAAGGTCATGATGCATCAGAATGTGTTACACTCAAAAATCTCATCCAAGACCTT
>VDFB02373365.1:56672565-56863266 GCA_007258455.2 Sequoia sempervirens | reverse complement strand
GATACAAAGTTTCATTCATTCATAGTGAAAACTTTAACAGTAGATTGCAAATCATCATTCAAACAAAACATAAGATAAAATTTCATTCCTTGAAAGATTTTCAAATCAAATGATTAACCCAAAATGAATACCATTCTAGAGCATAATATAAAGTAGGTTTAAGTCTGGCTGCTCCTACTGTCAATGAAATAGATAAGCAACATTTACAAATCTGGCAAGATCACCAGTGTACAGAAACCCATTTCTTCAAATGATCTCCATCTATGCTAAGAAAATCAGGAAGATACATCACCTCCTCCTCCTGCTGAATTGCAAAAAAAATGTCTAACTTACTTAAAAACCCTAACTTGCTAACTAATCCGATAACCTTTTTTTAACCTTTTCTAACCCAAATGTGAGAATCCAAATGTTGACAAAATTTTCATCCAGATGTGAGAATCCAAATGTTGACAACATTTTCATCCAAGTGTTAGCTTAAAATCATGATAAAACCATTAAATTAGCCATTAAGCATCAACACTGTGAAGTTTGGGATTTCAAGTTAACTAGGGAAAAACAATCTGGAAAGAATTTCGAAAAATTCCGAACCAGGCAGATTCTCCCGATAAAGCACCAATGTCAACAATGAATCATCAAAATGAACACAAGCAACATACAACAGTGAAATTCATCAAGCTAAAGCAAGATATGTTTAAGCATTCATCATTAGATTCATCAATTTTATCCAATTTCTTAAATTCCACAAAGCATAATAGAGAATTCAAAAAAATCCGGCCGGACCGGAATTCTGCAGATGACCCAAAACTCCGAACTCAGAGCACACTTCTGGGAAGATGAAGGAATCTGGGAAAATCCGGAGACATGGAAATTTCGCAGTCTTCGGAATCCCGAAAAACCTTCATCATGCTCGACTTTTCATGAAGTGATCGAAACTCAATGAATTCCGAATCTCTTGAGGTCGACTCGAATCTAATTCATGATTTTTATTTATCCCTTTGGATCGAGACTACCTGAGGAGTCAAATAATGAAAGTGCACGACAAACCAGTGATGCCTAGTTTCAACTGCTAAGACCTCCACCATGAACAACAGGGGCAAGCTCAGATTACCTAGATGGAACTCGGATACACCCGAAAAGGTTCATAGTGGGTTTGCACTGAATAATGGACCATTCATGAGCAAGCTTTGATTAATATGTAAAAAAGGCAAAACTCACCAACCAACTAAGAGTGCGTCAAATTGAATTGGGCTTCGTAAAACCCCACCTGAATCAAATTGAGGCATTGAAAAACAAGGCAAGGCATGGAAACCATTCGAGAACACACACATCGGTGAGAGATCCACTCGGGCGGAGAGAGTTAAGAAACTCACAGCGATCGGTAAGTCTCAGCGACCCGAAATTCGGAAACCCGACGGCGAAGCGGAATCCAGAAAAATTCGGCCCAGGAACAATTCCGCAAAGAGCCCAAAACTTTGAACTTCCAACATTGAAATTACTTTGCCGGGTTTACGATGGAATCCGGGAAAATCCAGATGGGTTGGAAAATCCCGAAACAGGGTGAAAACCCAAACTTTTCCTTAAAACTTAAGTTTTCAACGTGCAACCTAGGGGAACGACTTGGATGGGTGAGATGAACAACTAAGGACCTCAAAATCAATCAAAGCAATAAAATCCATAGGCCCAAAAGATGTCAGAATTTAGAGAAAAAGAGGGGGGGGGAAGGGGTCCCATTTTAATCAAATTTAAAATGGGGTGGTTATGCCCTCTCTCCCTCTCCCTCTCTCTCTCTCAAGTCTCTCCCTCCTACCCCCCCTCTCTTTCTCTCTCTGTCTCTATGTCTCTCCCTCTCTCTCTGTCTCTGTCTCTAGGGATTATGGTTTACAGTTTAAGGGTAGAGGGTAGAGGGTTAAGGGTAGATGGTAGAGGGTTTAAGGGTTTAGGGTATAGGGTTTATGGTTTAAGCATTGAGGGTTTAGGGTAGTGGGTTGAGGGTTGAGGGTAGAGGGTAGAAGTTAGAGGGTGTAGGGTTGAGAGAGAGAGGGGGGGTTGAGGGTTTAGAGAGAGATACATAGAGAGTGAGAGGGTTAAGGGTTTTAGGGTAGAGGGTAGAGGGTAGAGGTTCATGGTAGAGGGTTGAGGGTTGAGAGTAGAGGGTGTAGGGTTGAGAGAGAGAGGGGGGTTGAGGGTTTAAGGGTTTAAGGGTTGAGGGTTGAGGGTTTAGTGTAGAGGGTAGAGGGTAGAGAGAGATAGAGAGGGTTGAGGGTTTTAGGGTTGAGGGTAGAGGGTAGAGGGTTTAAGGGTTGAAGGTGGAGGGTGGAGGGTAGATGGTATAGGGTAGAGATAGAGATAGAGAGGGTTGAGGGTTTTAGGGTTGAGGGTAGAGGGTTAAGGGTAGAGGGTAGATGGTTTAAGGGTTAAGGGTTTAATGGTTGAGGGTGGAGGGTAGAGGGTTGAGGGTATATGGTATAGGGTAGAGGGTTTAAGGTTGAGAGAGAGAGAGGGGGTTTGAGGGTTTTAGGGTTTAGTGTTTACAGTTTAAGGGTTTTAGGGTTTAGGGTTTATGGTTTAAGGGTAGAGGGTATAGGGTTGAGAGAGAGAGAGACAGGGGGTTGATGTTTTTAGGGTTTACAGTTTAAGGGTTGAGGGTAGAGGGTTTTAGGGTAGAAGGTAGAGGGTAGAGGGTTGAGGGTTGAGAGAGAGAGAGAGGGTTGAGGGTTTAAGGTTTTACAGTTTACAGTTTAAGGGTAGAGGGTAGACAAATCTATTTCACTCCAACCCCTCTCCCATTGTGAGGTCTTTCCCCCCACCCTAATTGGATAACTCTCTATCCCTCTCATGTCTCTATCGCTCTCAGGTCTCAGTCCCTACCACGCTACTAGGACTAATCTCTCTCACTCATATCCCCTCTCCCTCTATCTCAAGTCTCACTCCCTTCCTATTGATATTGTGAAAGCATTTCAAAGCACCAACGCTCTCCAAATTTGGCAAGTGCCAAATGTTTTTTTACCTTGAAACGGTAAAATAGGGGTTGACCCTATGATTCAGGCTCACATGCTTCTAATTTTTTTTGGTTCAGTGCTTTACCCGACAGAGAAACACCTTTTTTATGTAGTTGACTCCCTGTTGTACCAATCTATGCTTGATCCATCACCTTTTTGCCACCAATTTGCATGGCAGACAACGTAGATGAAGACATTTTGAAGATTCTACATCATTTTACATTATCTCAAGTAATATATTCATTTTGGTAATATTGAAATGTTTATATTTAGTATGTTTGTTTATTTTTGACAATAATCTAAATTCCTTTAATGATTTTATTAATCATAACAATTGGACATAGAATTCAACATTGAATTAGATGGGAGTTGCATAATTTTTTTTAATATTTATGACTTTGAAGAAAAAAATGAAAACCATGACATAATTTAGATGAATTCATGTTTAAAATTATATAAACAACATAAACTTAACAAAAATTTTCGTATGAATTCTATTTGCATTGCTTATAGCAGTCAATTTCCAGCATGCTTACATAAACGAATTCAACTTATCACAAGTTTTTTGTTTTGTTTTGACAATTTATAGATCATTCATTTGATGATTTTATTAATCTTCATTGTTACACATAGAATTGAACATTAAATTAATTATTATTGATGGTTGTGGGAAAACTTTTATTTTCAACTAATTTGGAAAACCTAAGAGCTTTCATCAATGTTAATGTGCAAGTTTAATATGGAGAACCTAAGAGGTTTACAAAGGGTACCTATTGGAAACTCCTCCTCAATCCCAAAACTCAATGGGACAGAAACAACCAGTCAACAAAACCTCCAATTTCACCATTTATTTGTAGTGACACACTTTCAAAGACATCTAAACAAGAAACCCTCATTTTAGGCAATTTACATGGGGGTTTATTGAAAAACTATATCCCATACCTTGTATAGCCTATCCACCACTTCAAACAACCTTAATTATGTCTGCATATTCTTATAAGTTCATTCAACAACCTCTATCATCAATATTTCACCAAACCCTACTTCAAAACCTCCATTTTCAAGCAAAATTTGCACAAAAACCTTCGAAACAACAAAAAAAAGTGTTCAAACATCTTCCCTGCTCCAACAAAACATGTACACACCTAAATAATGCCTTACTAAGCCATTCCACCAAGTTACTAAACAAAACAATAGGTGGAATGGCTTAAAATGTCATTTTCATACACTCAAAACCCTTAAAACAAGGTATACAGACCAACCCTCTATAATTTCATTAATTTCACTTTTACAAGGTTTCCTTTCTTATCTTCCAAAAACTAACCTATTCTTCCTTGCAGGTTTTCAATGGAGGTTTGTTGACCTCAAAACACCATTAGGTTTCTTTGGAACAACTTTTCCAAAACAAAGTACCTACGCTGTCATAGACCACAAATTAGGTCACTTTTACAAAGGGGCCCTCTTGGAAACTCTTCCTCAATCCAAAAACTCAATGGGGTAGCAACAACTAGTCAACAAAAGCTCCAATTTCATAATTTATTTGTAGTGACATACTTTCGAAGACATCTAAACAAGAAACTCTCATTTTAGGCAATTTACATGGGGGTTTATTGAAAAACTATATCCTAGACCTTTTCTAGCCCAACCACTACTTCAAATACCCTTAATTATGTCTGCATATGCTTATAAGTTCATTCACCATCCTCTATCATCAATATTTCACCAAACCCTAGTTCAAAACATCCATTTTCAAGCAAAATTTGCACAAAAAGCCTTCAAACATATTCCCTGCTCCAAAAAAACATGTACACACCTAAATCATGCTCTACTGAGCCATTCCACCAAGCTACAGAACAAAACAGTGGGTGGAGTGGCTTAAAATGTCATTTTCATACACTCAAAACCCTTAAAATAGGGTATACAGACCGATCCTCTGTAATTTGTCTCTAAAATGCACAAAAATAATTGAAATCAATCCAAACCAAGTCTAAAATGGTTTTAGGATTGCTGCCCACAAGATTCACTCCATGAAAGATAAAAAATCTTTGGTACGTAACCGTACAGATCAAAGAAACTTCAAATTTTCTGGAAAATACACAAAAACAGGGGGTGTTTCAATTACTTCTCTTCTCAAAATTACATGCCAACCTCTCCTTGACAACTTTTTTCTAAATACAATTTTACCCTCCTTGATAACTTTTTTCTAAATTGACAACTTTTTTACATGATTTGCAACTTTTACATTTGTTGCCCAAAATGACTCAAATAACCACAAAATGCAATGTAATCAGCAGTATGGATATGTTTGAAAAAATGCAATACAAGTTCTTTTCTTGTGGTATGGAGGTAGATTTAAGTATGAAAAATGTTGTAGCATATAGACATGTTTGATAATTCCAAACAACTCACTGCCTTCTTTCATAAAATGCTTTGGTGTGTTCAATAAAATGCAATGTAATTAGCGTTATCAATATGTTTCATAAAATGCATTACTTACTTTTGTTCTATGTGTGATTGTGAATATGCAACATTCATCGTCATGCCGAGGAAATGACCAAATCCTCTAACACCAAAAGAAGATGCAGTAAAAAATGCAAGGAGAAGAGAATAAAAAATTGCAGCTCGTGAAGCAAAAGAATTGTAGCCCATACAACCAGAAATTCCTGTTCAATCTAAGAGAGATGTACAATTGGAAAAACAAAGGGAACAAATGGAATTTTTTTGTGGAAGGACACAAATGGATTGCCAAGTTGGAGGCACATCATCAACCATAGGTGAAGTTCAATGCACATCTCCAATTGAAGACACACCAGCAACAACATGTGGTCTTCCAAGTTCATTGGAAATCACATCTACAGTTGAAGACCCACCATCAACAACATTGCATTTCGAAAGTACATCAGAAAACACGCCTCTATTTGAAGTCACTCCACAAACAACATCTCAAGTTGGAGGTACAACATTGTTTACATGTCAATCTCAAGGTATGTCATCATCAATTGCACCTCTGATTAAAGGTACACGATCTATCCCCGATGTTGTTGACATTCCTAATGTTGACACAAATTTACATTTGAGAACTCCTCCTAGAGTTTTGCATAGAAAACCTAGATTTTTTATTGATATTGATTCCAATGTTTTGAAATGGATGCTTGATAAGATGTCAAAATGTACATGTCAAAGAGCTGCATAGAGGATATGGAGTTTTTTTTTTGAGAAGCTAAGTGAGGGTGGAAGATGCCAACTATTTGTTGAAATGATGAGGCAACTCAAATTTAGGCCCATCATGAAGGCTCTTAGGCTGAGAGTTTCAAATAACTCAAGTGAAAATTCCATTGTAAAGAACTTGATGAGCGCATACGAGAGCATGGGTTCTACCTCACACACGAAGGATAGTTATGCCACAAGACGTGTGATGACAACAACACTGTTAAGCAGTCAAACAAGGAACAAGCTGAACCTTACAAAGACAAGTAAGTCTTTGAAAATAAGTAGATCATCTCTAATGAGAGCCAAAGGAAAGCGTGAAAGATTGGAGGATCCAAATAGCAATGAGTTATGGGAATTCTCAGGTAGAGTGCCACGGAAAGATAAAAGAATTGCTCAAGGATTGAGAACGATCAAGGGTAGATTATTGGAAGGATAACACAATGAAATATCCTAATCAAAGAGATGTTGTAAGGAGAATTGGTAGTAAAATTCGTGAGCCACATCCAAAGCATTATTTGGATACCACTCAAACCCAATTTTTTTCTGATTTTGTACAAAAGTTTCTTGAAATTAAAATATGTCAAAGGTATTTTGAAATGCTAAAGCCTTTTTATGTCAAAATAAATCACACATGCACTACTTGTTTTTGTAGAGTACATATTGAGTTTTCTAATCATTATGATGTTTATCGACGTATATGTATAGATATGCATACTGACAATGTTTTGTAGGAATGTAACATAAGGCCTCCACCTAAATCCTCAAGGGAATTCTTATCTTCCATTTTATGTGAAAAAGAGGATGGTCAATTTTTTTACAAGAAGTCATGTTTGGATGGCACATGTGATCATTGTGGTGGCATGAAACATTTTCCAATTTTCCAACACATGGCTAGTACACACACAATTGGAGATAAAATTGTCAAATTTGGAAAATACAAGACATTGGCCTACAGTCTAAAAGATGGGAAAGAAGCAAAGAAGTGTGAATTGGTCAGTGATAAGATTCCAGTATATCAGTTTATGGGTATTTTCCGTGATTAGGTGGTGTATGAGTATGCAAGACATACACATAGAGCTCAATGGTTGGACTCATAGTTCAAGTTATGCAAGGAAGCTTTTCCACTTCACAACATCATTTTAGTTGTCGACTTCGCGGAGAACTACACACTACAGCCAAAAAATGAGGTGCAACCACAGTACTACAACTCCACACAGGTTGCTATATTTTTCCATATAGATTTCATTCATGCAAATGATAGTACAGAGGATAACAAGAAAGTATTGAGGGAGTATCACTTTTACATCAGTGATAATCACACACATTCTACTGAGTTTGTGCAAGATTGCTTTTAGATGTTCTATGCTGATTTGGTTAGCAGGGGAATATCATTCAATCAACATATCATATGGTCAAATAACTGTACATCACAACTCAAGAATGCCAGAATGTTTTACTGGTTGAGCAGGATGCATAGGATCAGTGGTGTTCAACATATGTGGAGCCTCTCAGAGGTCGGGCATGGAAAGGGGGAGCATGATGGAGCAGGTGCATGTATCAAAAGAGCCCTAGCATGAGAAGAGTTAAAGTACAAAGATAGTGTAAAGTTGACAGATGCAAGATCAATTATCCAGTGGTGCAATCATGCAATGGGTCTAGGTATCAAGGTAATTCTTTAGTTCGTAGATTTTTTCATTTAGTAGATGATACTAACATTGCAAAATATGAGGATTGTGTTACACTAACAGGATTGAGCGAGCTACACTCTTTTAGAAGCTCCAATGTAGGTACATGGACTATCCATACGTGGAAGATGGCATGCTTTTGTTCTGCATGTACACTTCAAGCATGGAATGATTGTGAGTCAAGAGAGTGGGTTGATGAATGGTTTGTAAGAAGTCTAACCCCACTTGACACTTATCAGCTCCTGACGGCTCTACAAATCACGAAGATGCAATCATCCGTTGACTTTGATCATGTATCAGACCTTGTAGAACCAAGTAATATATCTTACTTACAAGTTTTATTTTGATGTTCATTAAATACATCTAACAAGATGAACATGTCAATGTAGGGCACATATATGCGGTGATTGCAGATGAAGACAATGAAGAGGGTACACATTATTACTTGTGTCATTGTATCAAGGCCAAAAAGAAGTTGGAGGCCCCAGTTATAGATGGAGAAAACATAGAATATCCTATAGGTTCGGTGGTTGTTACTGGAACATGGATTAGAAGGTACCTAGTTAAGAATGTTGCAGTTTCATTGTTTGAGGACTTCGACATGTATCGAAAGATTATTCACTACTCAAACCTTTTCGTCGCTACCAATGTTCATTTGATCAAATATAAGGGTAGACTTGCGAACAAGAACTCATGGAAAGTGCGTGAGTCTAACCACGAGGCAATACTTGACACAATAAAGACTAGAGCAGACCGGAATGGTTCCCTGGATTGATTGGTAAGTATGCACATTGAATTTGTAAAGTCATATTATTGATCATTGCTTTATTTCAATGATTTATGTTTGATTGTATAAGGGTTTTCAAAATTGCATTAATGTAGATATGCAAAATGATGGTTATATGTTGTTCTCTATTTGGTGCAGGGGCACCAAGCTTCGGTGGTTGTCATTAGGGTGATGAAGTATTGTTTTGGCTTAGATAAGGTCATATAGACCATTTATTGATGTAATAAGTCCATTTTAGTGGTTATTAGTGAGTTAGAAGGTCTTAGTTGTAAATTTGCTAAATTAGTGCAAAGTGTCATTTTTCAAAAATTTGAAGTGCAAGAAATGCATAGTGGGGAAGCTGAACGGTCAGGGAAGGCCAAAGGTCACTTGTGGCATTGGTTTTCAATCAATTCTTGATTAAGGGAGTTGAATATATGTATGTGAATCTTGAATGAAGGAGTCTGTGGAGAAGAGTGGAAGATTTTGTACAAGCATTGATCAATAAAGCTCTGATTTCTTTGTAAATCTGAGTTTGTTTTTCTCTTTTTCAGTGCTGTAGCAATCAATTGCATGAGCCCATACTGAAGGGAATTGAATAAAAGTGTTTATTTGGGTAGAGGGATGTGTTAGCCATGTTTTTTTTTGTGGCATTGAAATCCATCTTGTTTTGAGCTCTTAGGGTGGATTTTACTGTAGGCGGGTCTGGAAGTCTAAATTTCAAGTTTTGAGGTCATCAAGTGATTTAATGGCTCATTCCACCCAATGTATATACTGTAGCTCAGTGGAATGAGTCCATTAGGTGGGGAATAGGTTAGAATATGATTCTTGGAGTAGGGGAGATCATTTTGGAGTGATGGCATGTAGCCTTGGGTGTGAAAATGTGTGATTTTGAGTGAATTTGAGTGGTTTTAGAGTGTGAATGGATGAAATCCTTTGGGGAAGTCATTTGTGAGAGTGTTTTGAGAATTTAAAGACATAATATGCTATGTTTGGGGTGTTTTAGGTGAGATTCAATTGTGGGAAGAGTGATTTTCAATGAGGCTCCTTGGAAAACCTAGGTTTGGTGGCTTGAGAGTGAGGGTTTAGTGGATTGGTAGCTTGGTGAGCGGTTGGAACTCTTAAAATTGTGAAATATTAAGGTTGGTAAGCTATTTAATGACTATCCATGATGTTTGACTTGATTGTAGGTGTTTGGGAAGGTGTCTCTTTGGAAAAGAGGCCTAATTGGCCTAGTTGCCCCTACAATACAGTGGGATTTTGGAGAATACATTGAAAAACCCATCTCCAGGCCTCCTGTGACATTATGACCACTTCAAAAACCCTTATTTAAGCCTAAACATGCTTAATAATCCTTAATATTATGCTCCCCCAAACTTCACCCTCTTTTAGTCTCTAAAACCTCAATTTTCCATTAAAAAATGCACTTCTCTCAACTAGGGCTTCATGCCCAAACATACACATGATCTCCCAATCCTTGCAAACCTTCAAACACATCAAACCCCACCAAATATCACTAAAACCAACTGTTTCTAGCCTTCTTCAAAACAAATTCTTCAATTTGCTACTTCAACCCATGCCTTTTAGGCATGAATTCATGCATTATATACTTGCTTGTCATTTGAATTGTCATTAATGAAATTATATATTAACTTATATGTTTATCTTATTTTCCTCTTGTAGGAGTAGGTGTTGGAACACTTGAAGGAGTAGGTGTTGAAACACCTCAGGGAGGAGGTGTCGAAACACCTGAAGGAGATAAAGAAAAATAGATGCCTAAAGAGGTATGTGTTTATTTTATTGTGTTTGGTAAATATGTTCCTATTACCGCAATTGTATGCTAACTTGTATCAATTTGATGTTTTTGCTCACATATATAGATTTTCATTGCAAAAGTTGGTATGATTAGTTCTTTGAGAGGGGCATATTCTACGACTCATGATAGTTTGAAGAGACGTATATATGAGGTAATCAAGATTTCAATTTTAGAGTTCAATTATAATTCAATGTATATTGATTTTGATGTTAATTATTCAATTTTAAATTATATAATATAACTAATCTCAATTGTGGTTTGAACTTTTCTTGTGCAGTTACCTTCAGAGCCAAAGAGTGCTTCAAAGAGGCTCCATTTTGATGATCCACCAATAGTTTAGGATGAGATAGACATTTTGGCATGTATATTTTGAATAGATATCGAGATGGCATATGCCAGATTTTGTAAAAAAATGTTTGAGTTGGCATTGATGCCATTTTTGTATATGGACATACACTTGATTATTGGATAATTTGATATATAGAAGTTGAGAATCAAAATAATTTGTTCTTCATGTGCATGTTTAAACTGTTCAAAAATTTAATCTTGAGCAATGGTTAAATATCAATGTACAATAGCATAAAAAATAATGGTTATATTATATAGTTGACAATAAAAAATAACAAATAATGGTTAATTATATCATATATTGCTTAGTTATGTTATGGTTAAATTATATAGTTTAAACAACTTTGAAGACAAGAACAATGGTAAAGTTTAACATTTTAACTTTAAAGTTTAAATACACAAATGTCATTGTCTCACACTACATATTTCATATTGCATTATCATTACATATTGAAATTCAAAAAATATCATATTTTTATGTTGATAAACATGCCAAAGTGATGCAGAGCAGGGTGGAAAAATGTCAACAAACCAACTAACCTTTAATATTCCTTCCAAAAACAAAGCACCATTGAACAATCATGACCAGGGTACATAAGCACTAAATCAACAATCATCTTCCAATGAAACACTCACCAACACTCCAAAACTCAAAACCCTCACTTTTGACAAGTTTCAAAGGGGGTTTATTGAAAACCTCACCTCCTGATGTAGAGTAGGGGTGGGAACCTTCTCAAAATGACTAACAAGTGAGCATCAAATCAACTTTAAGACAAATTCAAAAGATCTAATCAAAATTCACTCTTAGCCATGCCTTTCCTTGTAGCATATGCAACCCGGTTAAAGATATTTTTCACTAATGTTTTCCAAAACACCTCCAAAAAAAATGGAGAATCAGATACCCTTTTTAGGGTTATACAACATATGAGAAATCTGATATTGACTCCTTTGGACCATGTGCTTCAAAATTGACTTTTTCACAGTTTTAGGCCTCTAAATAGGCCACTTTTACAAAGGACTTGTGTATCAAACTCTCTCTTTCTCCAAAATTGCAATTGGGAAGCACTAGGAAGGGTTCCAATCCACCAAATCCACAGTCAAACTTCCATGGTATGGTCTCCAACCTATCAAACCCTGAAACCCTTGTTTTTGAGCCAAACCAAGAGAGTTTATTGAAAGTAGGGGTTACAAGCCACTCAACACCCAACCAACTCACTAGACACCCTTATAGGGCCTGCACAAACCAAAATTACACTCAAAAGGCCTCCATGCTCATTAGTTTACTAAATCACCATCATGGTTGCTCACTTTTACATAAAAATTGACACTGCCTAGCCTAGGGCATTACTCCACTGACCAATTTCATGCTCTCCCAGACTCCTAAACGCATTTGAAATATATCCTAACATGGTACACACCAATCCAATGAGTTATAAATCCATTACAGTGGGTGGATTGGTGGAAATCATTACATTATTGTCCTCAAACCCTTACACAGCCAAAACAGGGCAGTCTTGAAGAAATGAATGAAACCTTCTTCAAATGTGGAATTAAGACACCAAAATAGATTCAAATGGAGATTAACACATGTATCAACAACCATAGAAATATTTAGAGCATCATACACCTGTACAGGTTCGTACAGAAAAGAAAAACATAGGAAAACACATAAAAATCACTAAAATCAGGAAGATTCTTTATTAATTTTGATTCCAATCTCAGAGATCAACCTCTATTCAAGATTTACATAAAATTTATATTGTTTCCATTCAAACTCAACTTCCCCAACGTATCTAACTTCCTTTTGAACTCCTTAACTAACTTTATTTCTTGACAACTTTGCCAAAAATGCAATTTTTGCAAATGTCAAGCCAAATCTCCCCCCTAAACACCTAAAATGATTCAAAAAGAACTAACTAAATAATAAAATGGTCTCACAGACCTTATTTTAAACAAAATTCATCAACAACCTACAATCTAGACCTTAAACCCATGAATGAACCAAACACTTTAAATGGTGCCCCTTCACCACCTCTAGACCTCTCATTGTTTCAATGCCTCCAACACCTTCAAATATGTTTTCCCTTGCTTAATTAACTCTTAAAAAGTGCTGCCCCAAGTGTTTTCCATCACTACCTACTCTTAACCTCCAAATTTCACTCAAAACACACATTCTTGACAACTAGGCATCATGCCCAAACCCCCAAATGGCCACCCCTTCTCCTGAAATCATGCACACATGCCCCCTACACCTAATTAAACCATTCCACCGAGTTAAAGTAGAATAAAATGGGTGGAAAAGACATTTGGTGGAGATTTCCATGTTGCCCCTATGGAAAGAGCATGAATTTAGGCCTAGGAGGCATAGCTTGAAGTAGTAGATTAAAGAAATAGTTTGGAAGAAGGTTAGAACCTAGTTGTTTCAGTGTTATCAGGTGGAGTTTGATGTGATAGAAGGTCTGCAAAGGAATGGTAGGTCATTTGGATGTTTGGTCTTGAAGCCCTAGTTGAACAAAGAGTGAAAATGGGTGAAATTGAGAGGTTTTAAGAAGGAAATGTGTGAGAAATTTGGGGGCAGCATAATTTGAAGGTGAATTAAGTTTGTGCTGGGTGAAATAAGAGTGTTTGAAAATATTTTGAGGTTGAATGAGGTCTGGAGATGGGTTTTTCAATAAACACCTGCTTATTTGGTGAAAAGTGAGGGTTTCATGAAAGAGGGTCTTAGCAAGTGAGTTTTGACTTAGTGGTTGAAGAATTTGTGGTTTTGGAGGTAGTTTGAGGACTGTCCAATGGTATTTTGAGTGGGCAGCAAGATTGAAAGAGAGTTCCTTTGTTAAAGTGGGCTATTTGGAGCCCCTTTTTGAGCGTTCAAGGTTAGTTTTGTTAGAGTAATAAGTCATTACACTTAATTAATTACATCATATTGGTTAATTAATTAAGTCACTTATCACTTTAGTTACTTAAGCTAAAATTAGGCACATTAATCATTAATTATTTATTAATTATTAAGTGTGCACACTAGGGTTTTTCCTTCTAGGGTTTCCTTGAGGGTTTCTTGATCTCCTTCATAAGGATTGATCTCATTGTAATTTATTGAATTCTTGAATAATATCAATTTGCACATCTTCATGCAAAGCTCTTGCTTTTTTCTGATTTTCTCTTCTATGGAAGGTTTTTCTGGTTTGCATGTCTGATCTTGGTTTCTACTCTAACAAGTTATTCCACTTAATTAATTACATCATATTGGTTAATTAATTAAGTCACTTATCACTTTAGTTACTTAAGCTAAACTTAGGCACATTAATAATTAATTATTTATTAATTATTAACTGTGCACACTAGGGTTTTCTTTAGGGTTTCTTGATCTCCTTCATAAGGATTGATCTCATTGTAATTTATTGAATTCCTGAATAATATTAATTGCACATCTTCATGCAAAACTCTTTCTTTTTTCTATTTTTCTCTTCTATGGAAGGATTTTCTAGTTTTCATGTCTGATCTTGGTTTCTAACATGGTATCAGAGCCTTGATATGCAACCCCTTCTCAGATTTTTGGAGAAAATCATTGCAGAGCACGTTCGGGATTCCTTGAGGGTTTCATGCCTTGAGTTCATTGATGCAACATTTTGGATTTAGATCGGGCATCTCCCTTGGATTCAGATGATTAGAAAATGTCAGGATTGACTTTTATTTTACTGATTTTGGTCATCGTTTTCCAGATCTATGAGGGTTTCAAGCTTGGTGAGTTTTTGCAAGCTCTTGAGGTAGCTAATTTTTTGGGGAACTTTGGGCACAAACAGAGGTCACCATCGCGTTCGTAGCAGCCAAAAACCCTAAGAATTCCTGTCATTTTGTCGATATTGGTGCAGTTTATCCGAGAGGAATTTTTTTTTTGCTAGGGAGGCCGTATGGCCTCCCCAACATGCTTTCTGAGGCGTGGATTTCAAAAAAGATATATTTTTTTTGAAAAAAATGCTTTAAAAAAGCACATGCAATGAAAAACGCATCTACCACTAGGTGGCCGCAAACAGTCCACCATCGCCGGCCTTCACCGCCAGTTTGCCACTGACCAGTTTTTAGCCCTCGTGGGCTCCTCCTCCAACACCTCTGGTCACATGGGGGACCGGGCACTATGCACCCAGCCCCCGGCTGGCCCCTTAGCAGTCACCACGGTCATATTGATGACCAGGGGCTCTGGCCCAACCCCCAGCGCACCAACCCTTGGTCACGTACAGGACTAGGGGCTTATTTTTTTTAAGCCCCCTGGGTTGCCTACAAGGCATATTGGCCTTCCTAGAGCAACTTTTACAAAATCGAGCGTAACTTTTGCGTACGGTGTCCTTTTTTCACAAACGAGATACCATTGGAAAGCTGATTCCAACATCGATCTAGTGGTGAAGGTAGATTTTTCTGTTTTTTCTCCATATTTATTTTGTAGGTCCTTCAACTCAGATGTTATTTTCACTCCGGAGGGCATATCTTTTGACTTGGTTATCCTTTTTTCCCCATTCTCATGGAATCAAAAAGCTAGTTCAGTCCTCTACACATATATGAGGTCCATTTTTATCAGGGAGGTAGATGTGAAATTTGGTTTGTGCATGCACTCATTCTTGTTTTCTTGCACTAGGTCTACTTTTTCTCTCTCGTTTATGCATGTTTTGCATTCTCTCCTTTTACAATCATGGGTTATTGTAATAAATGAACTGATATAAAGTTCCATCAAGAGGGTTTTCTTGCATAATAATCTGATTAGAGTGTAGTTACATTTTGATCTCATCTTGATTTTGATGACAACTCGCATGGGTTGTATCTTGTTTCTGTAGTTTCTTTTGGCCACATCTTGCTCATAGCTTGACACATATTAGATTCACATCGGTTCACACTTTAGATTGAGATCCTATGGTTATTGATCTGCAACAGGTCACATCTCAGTTTGAGGGCCATTAAATTTATGGTTAATGTTCCAGAATCTTCATGGTACTTGCTCCTATGGATAATTTTTATTCACAGTTTGGCATCGACATCGAGATACACAACTTCCAGATTCTTTCATCATATCATTCCCTCTTATGGGAGGAATCATTTATTCATCTACTGTTGCTTCATAGATTCCAGGGTTGTTCCAGTTTGTGAGTTTTCCAGTGTTCCATGGCATCGGGTCTGCTATTGCATTATTATGATTCCACCTGAGTCCTTTAGTGACTCTCATATGGTTTCTTGTAAATTGAAGTATCTCTCCTTGCTTTCTAGATTTAGGTTCCAGTGTTACTCCATAGTGTTCTTCTAGTGCTTCTTTGCAGTAGGTCATCTCATTATAGGGGGTTTTGTCCCACTGAGTTTTCCTTCTCTACCTCATTCATTGCATTTGTAAATGGGTGTGTGATCGATTTTGAGTGTATCAAATGTATATTAAACAAATCAAAACACACCGATAGAACATTAAATCAAAACATAAAATTAAAATAATAGAAATGCAAACTCAGTATTCTGTAGTTGATGCCATCCTATCGTCCTCTATCTCCAGTGTCTTTGTCGATTCCATCTTGCTCTCAGATTGTATGCTAGGCTCAACAAATAGTCTTCCTAGAGAACGAGATTGAATATGAATGCATGCAATGCTAAGATATGATTAACATGATATAGGTACTAAAATGAAATATTATGAAATTACAAAAGCTAAGAATGATAATGATAATGCTAAAAATGCTAGAATGCTATAATGTAAGTAAGCTCTAATGTACGCGTGTTGTGTGTTGTAGGTAACCAATGCTTGAATTTGCAGGGATATTTATAGATTTTGAAAGATTCTGATTGGTTGAGGTGATCAACGACTGTGAAAATTCCTGGCATATCGAATGGTTGAAGATGGATAAGACTGGAGAGAAAAATAGAAGAAAACAAAAAACAAGCTTTGTTTCCTTTTTCGTAGAAGAGATAAGATGAAATGATATTTAGATGAAATGTAAAAATCATCTTTTTGTAAGATTTTGGAAAGATTTTGAAGAAGATTTAAATAATGAATTATTAAATTTAATTATTCATTTATTGGTAACATGGAAGATTTTTTTCTTAATCAAATAAGATATTCAATTAAGATTTGGATAATAATAAAAGATTTTATAATTAAATAAAATCTTTAATTATGATTTGAAAAGATATGAAAGATATATAATTAAATAAAGATATTTAATTAAATTTTTAAGAAATGACATGTAAATGAAATTAATTAAATAAAATATTTAATTAATTAGAAGAAAGATTTTGAATAGGAGAAAAGAAATATTTAAATTTAATTAAATTAAAAGACTTAATTAAATCCAGAAAGTGATAATTAATTATAATAAATAAAAAGTATTTATTTAATTAATCAAGCAAACATATGAATGTGAAATAATTAAATAAAGTTGATTTATTTAATCATGGTGGAAGAATAAAGTGAATGAACAATATAATTAAATTAATTAAATTAAATCATATGTAGAAGAGTTTTAAAAAAGATTAATTAAATAATAAATATTTAATTAAATGCCAGGATTAATTAAACATGACCAATTTTATGCATATACAATGGGTACTTGATCAAGCCTTGTTTCCAGGACTCATCTTTGCTTTCATGCATCTTTTACTTAGTGTTTTAGCTACTTCCTAAGTTCATCTTAAGGGGGGGTGTTAGAGTAATAACTTATTCCACTTAATTAATTACATCATATTGGTTAATTAATTAAGTCACTTATCACTTTAGTTACTTAAGCTATACTTAGGCACATTAATAATTAATTAATTATTAATTATTAAGTGTGCACACTAGGGTTTTTCCTTTCAGGGTTTCTTGATCTCCTTCATAACGATTGATCTCATTGTAATTTATTGAATTCCCGAATAATATTATTTGCACATCTTAATGCAAAGCTCTTGCTTTTTTATGTTTTTCTCTTCTATGGAAGGCTTTTCTGGTTTTGCATGTCTGATCTTGGTTTCTAACAAGTTTCATGGTATCATTCCAAATTAAGTACATGTGATTATGTGATATGATTAAAAATTCCCTAATGGGTTCTTGAAATGGTAGTTCTTTTGTGGGTTTGAGTGGTCTCTTCAAATTTGTGAGAGGAAAACCTAGGTTGCACACCTACAAGACTGAACAGTGAAGTCGAGAAGAGTCACCCTTGTTAGGGTTTGAAGGTTGGAAGTTTGATTTCTTCAAGTGAATTTGAGTTTGGATAGTTGTGTACCTCCCTTTCATTGCATCAAAAAGGACCTTATTCATGACCAAAAACATTAAGATACCTTAAGCACTAACTGGTGTAGGGGCACCAAGAGCATTTTATGCAAATGTTGACAATTGAGGTCTTTTGGTTGTTTAGGGGTATTTGAGTCTTTTTGTTCAAAAAATAAGGCCATTTAGACCATTTTATGATGTAATGAGTCCTTTTATAGGTCTTTAGGTGGTTGGAAGGTCTAAGTTGCAAAATATTGAAAAATATTGCAAAATTGTGTAAAAGTTGTCAAAATTACAACTTATTGTCAAATGGTGGAAGTTTAAGAGTCATCTTGTTGTAGTTCATGGGGAAAGAAGTTGGAATTTTTTTAGTCATGTTTATACATGACCCTCTTTCACACCCAAATGTTCCGAATCGCTCCGAGCTATGTTCAACCGACTGAATCCCTTAAGAGTCTGAAGTGCAAAATGGCTGCAAAATTTAGCATGACATTACTTGGACACTGTGACTCTTAGAAACTTATCATCTGAGCCTATGAGATCATGTTGAGACCCTCTACAATAACCTCTCTCGATTTTCGCTATCTTAGAGGTGTTTTCCTGTGGCAACGATATTTCACTTGGGGAAAAAGTTGTTAAATGCAAGTAGTGCAAAGTTGCAAAGTGGTGCAACTTTCGTTCTGCAACTTGTGTGACCAAAATAACTATTCCAATGCATCCAATAGGTAATTTTACACTAGGCATGGTCCTCTTTTGCACTCAAATGCACAGAATCGCGTGGAGCTATGTTCAATCGGCTGAATCCCTTAAGAGTCTAAAGTGCAAAATGGCTGCAAACTTCAGCATGACGTTACTCAAACAATGTGATGCTTAAAAACTTCTCATTTGAGCCTATGGGATTTTATTGAGCCCATATAAAATAACCTCTCTCGGCTTTTTCTATCTTGGAGGCGTTTTCCTGTGGCAGCAAGATTTTGCTTGGGGAAAAAGTTGTCAAATGCAAGTAGTGCAAAGTGGTGCAACTTTTGTTCTGCTACTCGTGTGACCAAAATAAATGTTCCAAAGCATTTGAGTGGGTAAATTTACACTTTACACTAGGAATGGTCTTCTTTCGCACCCAAACGTGCCGAATTGCTCCGAGCTACGTTCAACCGGCTGAATCCCTTAAGAGTCCGAAGTGAAAAATGGATACAAGCTTCATCATGATGTTACTCAAACACTGTGATGCTTAGAAAATTCCCGTTTGAGCCTATGGAATCATATTGAGCCACTCTACAATAACCTCTCTTGGTTTTTGCTATCTCGGAGGTGTTTTCCTATGGCGGCGAGATTTCGCTTGGGAAAAATATTGTTAAATGCAAATAGTGCAAAGTTGTAAAGTGGTGCAACTTTCGTTCTGCTACTTGTGTGACCAAACTAACTGTTCCAACACATCTGAGTGGGTACATTTATGCTAGGAATGGTAATATTTCACACCCAAACACGCTGAATCACTCCGAGCTATGTTCAACTGGCTGAATCCCTTAAGAGTCTGAAGTGTAAAATGAATGAAAACTTCAACATGACGTTACTTGGACATCGTGATGCTTAGAAAATTATTTTTTGAGCCTATGGGATCGTGTTGAGACCCTTTACAATAACCTCTCTCAGTTTTTTCTATCTCAAAGGTGTTTTCCTGTGGCGGCGAGATTTCGCTTGGTGAAAAATTTGTCAAATGCAAGTAGTGCAAAGTTGCAAAGTGGTGCAACTTTTGTTCTACAACTCGTGTGACCATGCTAACTATTCCAACATGTCTGAGTGGGTACGTTTACGCTAGGCATGGTCCTCTTTTGCACCCAAACACACCGAATCGATTTGAGCTATGTTCAACCGACTGAATCCCTTAAGAGTCCAGAGTGCAAAATGGCTACAAAATTCAACATGACATTACTCAGACACCGTGACACTTAGAAGCTTCTCATCTGAGCCTATCAGATTATGTTTTTCCCCTCTACAATAACCTCTCTTGGTTTTTTCTATCTCTGAGGAATTTTCCTATGGCAGTGAGATTTTGCTTGGGGAAAAAGTTATCAAATGCAAGTAGTGCAAAGTTGCAAAGTGGTGCAACTTTTGTTCTGCAACTCATGTGACCAAAATAACTGTTCCAACGCGTCTGATTGGGTACATTTACGCTAGGAATGGTCCTCTTCCACACCCAAATATGCCAAATTGCTCTGAGCTACGTTCAACTGGCTGAATCCCTTAAGAGTCCGAAGTGCAAAATGGTTGCAAACTTCAACATGACGTTACTCAGACACCATGACACTTAGAAAATTATCATCTAAGCCTATACGATCATGTTGAGCCCCTCTAAAATAACCTCTCTCAGTTTTCGCTATCTCAGAGGCATTTTTCTGTGGCGGTGAGATTTCGCTTGGGGAAAAAGTTGTCAAATGCAAGTAGTGCAAAGTTACAAAGTGGTGCAACTTTTGTTTTGCAACTCGTGTGACCAAACTAACTATTCCAACACATTCGAGTGGGTACGTTTATGCTAGGAATGGTCCTTTTTTCACCCAAACGCTCCGAATCGCTTTGAGCTACGTTCAATCGACTGAATCCCTTAAGAGTCCAAAGTGCAAAATGGCTGCAAACTTCAACATGATGTTACTCAGACACCATGATGCTTAGAAACTTCTCTTTTGAGCCTGTACGATCGTGTTGAGCCCCTCTACAACCTCTCTCAATTTTTGCTATCTCAGAGGCATTTTCCTATGGCAGCGAGATTTCGCTTGGGGAAGAAGTTGTTAAATGCAAGTAGTGCAAAGTTGCAAAGTGGTGCAACTTTCGTTCTACAAATCGTGTGACCAAACTAACTATTTCAACGCATCCGAGTGGGTAATTTTACGCGAGGAATGGTCCTCTTTCACACCCAAATGCGCCGAATCACTTCGAGCTACGTTCAACTGGCTGAATCCCTTAAGAGTCTGAAGTGCAAAATGGCTGCAAACTTCAGCATGACGTTACTTGGACACCGTGATGCTTAGAAACTTATCGTCTGATCCTATGGGATTGTGTTGTTCTCCTCTACAATAACCTCTCTCGGTTTTAATTTGGAAAGAAAATAAGCATGTCTAAGTCAAGAGCAAGTCTGCCCAATCTTGGCAAGGCACAAGCAAAGTCCACCATGCCCATGGTCAAGGAAAATGTCCAAGATGATGCAAAGTCCACTTGGAAAAGAAAAGCTATGTACAAACTACTGTCAAGTCCTCCCTTGGATTGAATAATGCTTGTCCAAGAAAAAGGTAAATTCCACCCAACTCAAAGCATACATGGAAAAGACAACTTCAATTCTACACTAAGCTGAAAATAGGAGATGGCAAACATATCTTGAAGTTTTCCTTAGGCCAAGATCAAAGGGGACATCCAACACATTGAGATGGTGCCTCATCATCTTCCAACCAATCAAATTGTTCCAACCTAGCATGTCTAGGTTCAATGAACTTGACACTTCATAATGCAACAACTTTTTATTGTTGGTTTATATTTAGCAGAAGGACATGTGTCCCCAAATGTAATTTTCTCATTGGTCGAGAGGTAGTTAGTTGTGACAAACCCTAATTAGGGTTTTATTTTGTAATCTCGGCCGTTGATTCAAAATCAATCTTGGCCATTGAATTGTACTCGAGGAGCCTATAAATTGAGCTCACCCCTCATTTGTAAAACATGGGAGCATCCATCACATACTACCAGTTCACTACCTTATCTATGCTTTTGCTTACTATTATGCTTTGATAGATTTTTTCCAAGAATCCATCACTTGTTCGAAAGCACTTGTTGTAGGCTCTTAGCCATAGTAGCAAGATAGTGAATTTTTTGATAAAATGCTTTGGTAGACATGTTTGAAAAATGTAGTAGCATAGACAAGGTAGTAAACTATTTGAAAAAATGCCTCAAAGAAATGTGGTCTCATGGTGATGGAATGCCATGAGAATCCAGGGAATTTGCTTGTCATGGCATTCCATCACCATGAGACCACATTTCTTTGAAGCATTTTTTCAAATAGTTCACTACCTTGTCTATGCTATTGCTTACTATTACGCTTTGATGGATTTTTTCCAAGCATCCATATAGCTTGTTCAAAAGCACCTATTTTAGACTTTTAGCCATAGCAGCACGACAATGAATTGATTGATAAAATGATTTGGTAGACATGTATGAAAAATGTGGTAGCATAGACAAGGCAGTGAACTATTTGAAAAAAAATCCTCAAAGAAATGTGTTCTCTTGGTGATGGAATGCCATGACAAGCACATTGAGACCACATTTCTTTGAGGCATTTTTTTGAATAGTTCATTGCCTTATCTATTCTATTGCTTCTTATTATGCTTTGATAGATTTTTTCCAAGCATCCATAGCTTGTTTGCAAGCACCTATTTCAGGCTTTTAGCCATAGCAGCAAGGCAGTGAACTATTTGATAAAATGCTTTGGTAAACATGTACGGAAAATGTGGTAGCATAGATAAGGCAATGAATTGTTTGAAAAAATGACTTAAAGAAACATGGTCTCATGGTGATGGAATGATATGAAAATCCATAGAAATTTAAATGTCATGGAATTCCATCACCATGAGACCACATTTCTTTTAGGCATTTTTTTCAAGCAATTCATTGCCTTGTCTATAGTATTGCTTGCTATTATGCTTTTGATAGATTTTTTCCAAGCATCCATAGCTTGTTCGAAAACAATTGTTTTATGCTTTTAGCCATAGCAACAAGGCAGTGAACTGTTTGAAAAATACTTTGGTAGACATGTATGAAAAATGTGGTAACATAGACAAGGCATTGAACTATTTGATAAAATACATCAAAGAAATCTGGCCTCTCAGAATGCCATGATAAGAAAATGCAATTGGTAGCTGCTCCTACTTATTAGTTATGCAATGTGAAGTAATTGCATAATTGCTTAGGTTGACTTTGTAAAAACTATATTGTAATTGAAATTTAGTCATCTATCAACATCTAGTTATTAGTTATGCAGTGTGAAGTAATGCTTTGAATTTGAAAGATGTGCAATAAAATGTAATCAACGATATGAATATAAACTACAAAAAAATATTTTTTACAATTCATTAGTTAAAATATTTATTTTATTTTCTCTATATATCTCTATATGTTATGGAAATACCTTTCAATTTCAAAATAAATAGATTTTGTCTCTTGTTCTACAATTTTTTACATTTTTTTTAAATATGATTTTTTCCTGACATTTTAAAAAACTCTTATACTTTTGGTTTATCAAAATTTTCCCCAAAAGATTTTTGCTGCTATGCATTGGAAGCATGAAGCATACACGTGAATACATGCACTATATGTGAAGTATACACATGAATAAGTGAAGCATACATGCGAATAAGTGAGGCACAAGTAATTGAAGCATTCCAAAGGATACCAACCACCAAGAATGGAGCTTATTTACACAATACGCTTTAGTTGAAGCTTATTGAGCAATCGATAGTAATTAATTAAGCATTAGATGTAAACAAAACCCATGCCTACAACATTCAAGCATATGATTTACACAATACGAATGATAACATCATTCAAGAATGACAGTAGCAAAATAATATTTTTTTAATCAAAAAGCCATAAGGTATACAATGATATATATTGATAAAAGTATATACAATATATCCAAAAAATCCATACAGGCTTAGTACAAAGGAGCCATATTATGGACATAAAATGTCACATATATATCGATAGTACAAAACATATGTTCCAAAATGCCACATAGGCATACAACAAACGACCCTAATACAGTCATTTCCCTCTAGGGGAAGGAAATAGATCCCGTGCTACCTTCAAAATTCGGCTAGATGGAGTGACTGTTGGTTCTCTGGTCTTTTGAACATGCTCGCTAGTCCTCCTCTCTTCACTCTAGACCTTCAACTGATACAATAAAATGTAAAGATGTTAATACACAAAAATGAATTGTGGAATGACATATAACAAAATGTAATCACTTACCGCATACATATAGTCATCATTCACATTTACATCATTACCACGTCCACGATCTGGAGTGACAACCACCTCTAGCAACCATCAAGATAGAAATTAAGCTACACAAAATTATTGTGAAAATTTTCTATAACAAACCATAAAAGAGAAAATATAATGTCAAATCAACTAATCTATTGCATACCTCTCTCAATGGATCAGAGTTGGCTATTGCTACAACAACTCTGTGGTCCATTGTGCCACCAACATCACTAAGGCTGTCTGATGTCAACATCTGCAAATGGTAAATGAAAGAGTTAAATGGTAGGGTGACCTATTAAATGTTAATTTGATGGGATTAGGAAGGAATAAAGGAACAAAAGGTGAATTAGGAGAAGATAATGTGACAAAATCAAGGAATACAAATGCAATGTTTGTGTTTCTCATCAATTTTTTAGATTTGTATATGCAAAATTATGAAAACTAGCTAACATTGTTTTACAACACCATTATTGAATAAAGGCTACCTGAGTGTAAGTTGTTTGAGGAAATGAATTGCGAGGTGTGGAGGTGGAAGGTCTACCAGGAAACTGTTTGAAATCCAAAGCATGTTATGAGACAAACATTCAAATATAACATTCAACTATTCAAATGCAATAATAATATCTTTAATACTAGTTGCATACTTGTGGACTCAACGTCCAGAAAAAATAAGGGTCTGTAGGAATGGGGCACGTCTCATGAACACTCCAACCCTAAAATTTCATCATATCAAAATTCTACTAATTTACTTATTCTTAAATTTCAAAATATAATTTAATAAACAACATTAAATGAACTTGCTGAATTTTACCTGAGTGTCAATGCCCAATGTATCATTCAGCAAATCATCTGTGAAAGCCATCACCTCTGCAACTGATGTAGGCTGTGTAGCTACATCCCAAGCACTCTAATAATCATATGTGCAAACTACACCACAAGTGCCACAATGGTAGGGTGGAGCTCGAGGCCTACACGTCTCCTCCACACCTGGCTCTACTAGAGGCCTCGTACATTGTAAAATGGTTTGGGTGAGTGAGCCAATCGACTCTAATGTGTCCACCTCTACACTATCCTTAATAATGGAAGGAATGGTGACATGCTCCACCATGGATCTGGCCAAGGGTCTCAGTGCCAATTGTGGATTACGTTGTGCAACAGGCCTATCATGTGTGGAGCCCCCACCTCTACCTTGAAAGTCTAAGGTGTCAAGATAATTTGGCATCTTATTGAGGATAAACTCACAATAGAGTTTCCTCAAAAAGTATTGTGGTACCTCATGGTTATTACATGGAGGTTGGTCAAATACCATCCACCACCGCTCCCAAAATTTATTTCTACTTAAATCATGGTGGTACCAATGGATGGGGAACCTCCTGCATGTATGAGACAAAGGTGCGTTGGTTTTCGGGTCTATAAATAGGGCACACAAGTTGGATTTGCTAATTTTTTGTTTTTTAACATCTGCATATGATAAACCTCTAGCATAATATTGTCTCATCTCATGCCTCTTATTTGACCAAAAAATTATTTTCTTGCTCATTTCTCCTACATGAGATACAATTGAATTCAATGATTCAGCAATCCCTCTTCTATAAGGGTGGGTTTTGACATGCTCGGCTAATCTTCCAATTAATTGTTCAATGTATCTTTTATTGTTTTCAATTTGATTTAGAATATTTTCTTGTGTTCCTTGAGGATTCCTATGAATTGATGGAGGGGTTTTAGGTTGTTCTTGAATAGGAGGCTCTTCCTGAGGGGGTGACTGTGAATTCTCAATGTTTGGAGGTGGAGATTCATTCACTCAGAATTAGAACAAAATTTTATTATAAAAACCTATTTCAATCTGCATTATAAATCAAATTCGAAATAAATAGAATAAAAATACATACCTCTTCACAATCTTCGACGTCTCTGATGTGTTGGCGACATCCTCTTGAAAAATAGCAAGCTAAGGATGCAAATAATGGATGATATTTGGTGAGTGCGAGTTGCAGACCTCAAATCCTCCAAGTCAAGCCGTGGGTTGAACTGAAATAAGGTTTCAAAATGCATTTTTTTTCTTTTATTTACCTTTTACATTTGGTGCACACCAAATTTGGCGTGCACCAAATGGCCAATTTCCGCCTTTTTTGCGAATTTTTACAATTTGACACCTAAATTGTGTCACAGATTGGTGCACTTACCCCCATACACATGAGAACACCATATTTATGTGGAAAACCTAAGAAGGGAAAAACCACGGTGACGATTAGCTCACAATATAAAGTAATTGCAACACCAAATATAATAAGCTCACTGTCAGAGGGCTCACTGCTAGATTATAGAAATGAAGAAAGAAGATTTTTACAATGGGAAATCCATCTCAGAGTAACATAAAAGTTCAAAAATTGCACCACCAATACATTCACACTCTCTCTAAAGAATGTAGACACCTCACTACATCTAGTAGTCTTAGTTGTTAAAGATCACATTGCACTTCACACTTTTGCACATCACATTACAATTCAAATCACACACACTTCATACATACATCCTCCATCAAATCAACACACACACACACACATACCCAAATATATGTCATCTTCAACCTTGAAGAAAATTTACAAGGCCGACTATGCACCTCAAACATGCAAATTTAAATTAGGTTAGCACCAAAAAATTCCCGTGGCAGAGAGGAATGAAAGAAAACCACATCACACCTTAACTTAGACCTAAATCCATACATATATGCCACACCACACTTCCACAAACACCGAAGCATTTCCGTAATTAGTGTAAAAACCCAAGGTCAACTAAACTTGTGTAAACACCATTAAACATTTGAGTACACACTTCATAAAATCCATAGATGACTCATAGACCACACACAACACTTAAACATAATATGAAACATTCCATCAACACCCTATAATCTAAAAAAATCCTTTGCAACATATTTCACCTGAAAAACAAACTCATCCTATACACCCAGTCAACCTTCCACATACTGTAACACATGAATCCAACCTTATGGAGCTCCAAACTTTGAAAATATCAGATTGAAGATAGATATGAGCAATGTAAGAGCACCCTTAGATCCACAAGACCATAAACCACACTACAAAGAAATGTAGAGAAAACCATTTCTCCTACACAACACTACTTTCATAGTTCACACATTGGTGAACACAAATTTCTTTGTACAACAATCCAAAATCTAAAACTCTAGATATAACACCTCTGAACACCTTTGATCAACATATCTGAATTGCTTAAGTAGATCTTCAATATAGAGAAATGCGGAGCAAGAGGGAAAACACTATTATTCTACATTGAACACTCTTTACCACACTATTTCCTCTTTTATTCAAATTTTCTTAAAAGCACTTGGAAACCAAGCACCAAACATTGTCTCATCTTCAACACTTTCTCATCACCACCAATCCAACTGCACTATAGCAATTCAACCACACACATGCTTATCAAGGAAACACTAGAGGTTAACACTAGTGAGACTACTAATGACAATATAATGCAAAAAATCAAAGCATCTTTAAGGTTGACATCAATGTAACAACATAGATATGTTTTTGATATTGGGGAAAATAGATTTTGAAGGGATCCGAAACCCTTTACAACCAAAAAGCCAAACTGCTGAAAATAGCCAAAAAGACCAGACTGCAGAAAAGACAACCTACAGTCAACAAAAAACCAGCTCCCAAACAAACACCGTTAGGTTTTATAATTAGAGTTTCGCTTGTTGGAGCGAAGAGTCATATCAAAAGAAGGCCCAAAGGGTTTAGATTTTTTTCTAGTAACAGTAGTCCAACCTTCTTCAACTTGTGCTGCCTTAGCCTGCCAAGCCAGCCCATCATTTTCCTGAGGATGAAAATCCGCAGCCCTAGAGGTAACATCATAGTTCTCTTGAATAGGTGTGGAAATGACTGGAGAGCTATCAGAGATGGGAACCAAAGCACCATCACTAGAAACAGAAATCGGTCTAATCGTTTGCTCAATATGATTTATCATGGTAGCTCCCCCAGCGGAGGAAGGAGAAACCCCAGCAATCGAAACCCAAGCAGCCTGTGAATCAGAAGCCCCAGCAACTTGTGAGTCAGAAACCACCACCTCAGAGAAGCTCCTTAGCTGATCAGATTTCTTCTCAACCGTGTAATGTTGTTGAGAAGCACCATTCCACCAAGTAGTTGTCTTTGTCTTCTTCTCGAATCCACATTGCGCAGCAGCATGTCCTGTTTTGAAGCATCTTCTACAACATAGATATGTTGACATCAATGAAAACAAAAATTGCACATACTTCCAACAATCTCCCCCTTTTTCATTGATGGAAACACATGATATGAAAAATCACTAGCAACAGAATGTTCAACAACTCTGACCACCAACGCATACTATACAATAGTGCATAATGCTCTCCCTTACACAAGCATTATCCTCTCCAACACTTTCTCTTTCTCCTCCTTATTTCATAAGGTTTTTCAATTGAATCTCTCCCCCTTTGACATTAGTCACACATGTGTATTTTCTCTACAACTTCCTTTTCTTCTACTGCACTCTGTTTTGTTCACACCTTCTTTGCACACTCCCCCTTAGGAGTACACGACATACTTCATCAACTAGAAACTGCTACGCATATCCTTTGACATAGCTGACAAAGGAAAATACATGTATACCACACAATGACAATACTTAACCAAAAATGCTACTACCTACTGCCCCTAAGAGGTAGCCACCAACATTAGTCCAAAATAAGGAATGAATCTTTGAATTCAATGGACTAATGCATATTTATGCATCTAGTTGAAAGGAGGGGAAATAACCCCTAACTTCTATAGGAGATACTCAATAGTATCCTTAGGAAGAGTGTTTGTGAAGATATCTACAACTTGATTTTTTGTAGGCATATACTCCAACTTCACCTCATTCTTTGCAATCTTCTCTAAAAAAGAGATACCGAATTGCAATATGCTTTGTCCTTGAATGCATTATCAGATTCTTTGAAATGTTAATAGAACCTGTATTATCCCAAAAGATAAAAATAAGTTCATCATATACCACTCAGATGATATCCTTTAAAGTCTACTCCATCCACAACACTTGTGTGTAACAAGATGCTGCCACAATGTATTTTGCTTTTTATTTTTGTGTCCCTTCTAGGTCCACCTTGAGCATTCCTTCAAGCTAAAATTTCTTGTTCCTTCAGTCCTTTTTTTTTCTCATTATTTCTTGTGCCCCCAATCTCTTTCCCTTTCGTACCTTTATGTTTCCACTATCTTTTCCTTCTCTACTTCCTTCCTCTTCTCCAATCTTCCCTTCATCTTGGGTCTTTGATTATCTTTATTTTCTCAACATTTCTCTCCCTAACCTTAGTTCTTCCCAAGTTGTCACTCGTTTAAATCCTCTTCCTGACTATGGTCTTATGTTCTTTTAAGATTCCTTTTGTATTATCCCCATTCTTTTGTTTGTCCTAACTCTCTATCCTCTTCAAGTTTTTTTAATTTTTATTATGGTTTTCTCCTATCCCTTCTCCTATATTTTTGGTAATTCTATCTTCCATACCTATATTTGAATTTGAATTTATTAACTATATATAATATGTCAATCTTAAATATGGTTATTTTTTTTAATGTAAAAATCTAATTACTTTCTCTTTTTATCACTTTCATATATTATTTCAATCATATGCACACCTTCATTTACATCTTCATCTAGTTTTTATTAAAGTAATATTTTCTTATTCTCTATATTTATTTAGAAACTCTATCTATTGGAGAATTTATATTTCATTCTTTTTTAACATTGTAATCCTCTCCTTATATATCTAACCACTTAATTTTAGATACATATACAATATTCATTACATATAGTAATTTTCTTTGTTAATCTTTATTTTCTTCTTTTCTCCATATTCCTAATAATTTATTCTCATCTGTAGTAATTTTTTTAGATTTACACTTAGTTTTATCTTGTATATATTTTCCTTCTTGTTTGCATGCTTATATATCCATATTTATATTTTTATCATTTTAATTTCTTTATTTTAAGCTCAAATTTTCCATAGTTTAATCCTTAATGTATTTAGACATTTCTCTTCCTTTTTTAGTTTATATTTACCTATTGAAAATTCCTCAATATATTAATAATCATATTATATTCTATTATTTCATTCCTTAATTTTTATTTTTCTAATTTTCTAATTTTTATTCCTTCATTCATCAACCTCTTACATATTTTTATAATTTCTTACTTATATTAGTATAGTTACCTATTATTTACTAATTTAATTTTAAAGATTTCAATCGTTGAATCTTAATAATTAATAATTTAATTTATTTTTTATATTTTCTCCCAACAAATCAATTACCTTAATTTTGGAGCCTCCCCTCCCCTCATCTATGTAGCTAGTTGGTTTGCTACACAAATATCTATTCTCTTATATTTCGTATCATCCTAATGATGGATCATGTAGTGTGATCCAAAATGTTGATGAGGAAAAATATTAACATAGTTTAATCCATAAACTGGAAACTCTATCTTTATAAATTGTAGAAATTTAATGTCTTTAATTTAAAATGCCATATTTAGATGTTTACATAACATACTATTATCATTATACCTAGCTATGATCTTATGATAAAAAAATGAATATGTGAATGCATAGAGATTCATAAAAATTATATCTCATATTCCTCATTATTTTTCTATAGATACAAAAATAATCAATGTAGACGAACAAAAATATATATCATATAATATGTAGACATTTGAATTGTTTCATATCTAGAAAAGAATGATATTGTAACTACCTATTTTTTGAGCATCATAGATTGACGATAAAAATAAAAAAGTATTACTAAATCAACTCAAGGACTTGGTATGCCAAGAGTATGGTAGTTGATTTGCTAAATTATAAAACTAGTATGTTTGTTTATATATACTTATGTTCCCTCTTTATGGCTATTTTAGATGAGTCAAGCAAGAGATAGTAGTGTCATGAATGGATGACCTACATTTAAATGCAACTTATAGTTAAACATATTTGACCAAAGTGATGCTATTGTTATATACATCATTAGTTCATAGTAAGAGGTCATTAGTAGCTAGACGATATCTAGCATCTATATGATTTATTGCATGTGATAATGATTGTACATTTAATAATTGATTTTCAAATTTAGTTTTCTTGTAGATTGGTGATCCCACAATAGTGGTTTACAATTTTTGGCCAAACTGGACACTGAAATAATTTTTTCTAACTAAATCTTCAATTTCGGGCACCTATAGCGGCTAAACCGTGAGGAATTTGAAGATGATGCATGCTAGAGTTTCGTGACATTTTGTTTGTAGATTCTCAATATATTTTTTTCAAAATTTTTGGAATCAAATTGCACCTCTTTTTCCATCTCCCTCGAAAACTAGTTTTTTTCAGAAAACAACATTGTTAAGGAGTGATGCTCACCATATAACACATAAATTTTTTTCCATGAAGGATAAAATTCTAATTCTTTCAAATTTAGATTTGTAACTCCGATATCTAGTGCTTCCACTTGGTTAGATAGTGCTTTATTGAATATTTTTTCCTTAATCAAGTTTCGAAGTCAAACCAATTACAATTTAGACATAGGCAGACCGTATAATGCATAACTTTTTTTGTATGTATGAAAATTCAATTTGTTTTTTGTTGGATAAGGACTTCAATATCTGGTGCACTCATATTTTTCATTTTTTTTGATAATTTATTCTATTTTTCCACGTGAAGAATAGAGAGCTTGATTTTCGGTGAAAAACCTACATTCACAAGAAATAAAAAATACATATAATAATAAAATTAAATTTATTTAAAATTATACTTTCTGGGAAGCTTATAATAAGTACTATGTACCTACAAAAAATAAATTTTAAATGAATTCATTTGATCCCCCAAAAGGTAAATCAAAAGTGAGTTTTATCAGCATTTTGATAAGTGTAAAGGAGACTCTGTTATAGGTATGGTTTAAAATTAGCAGGGTTTTATCCAAGGGGGTTTGGTCTAAGGTAGTTTGATCAAAACCTCTTCAATTGAAATGCTTTAAATGGAACTTTTAAAGGCTTAAATCATTATATTTTCTAAAAATATGTGATTTCATCAAAAATCATAATCTTCCAGAAATTGTAAACCAACTTTGTGGGATCACAACTTCTATGTCAATATTTGTCACTTTTATTAAAGGGTCAAGACACTTCTAGTAGAAAGTTGAGTGGGGGTCTACCTAATTTTTGGTTGGAGGTAAAGTATTTAGATGATTCTCTCCTTATGTATAGCTTGATAACCATAATGGTTGAGTTCAGATGAGATGACTTGACCATGCAATATTTATATATAATGAATAGAATAAATTTTTGTATAAACTAATATGCAGTTGTAGAATGCTAGGATAGTAGTTCTTATTATTTGTAATGGACTTTGATTAAAACAAAATATTCTTGAGACATCTATCATGATACATTATGAAATTGGTTAGAGATGTTTAACACAATTCATTTATTTCACGAGTTTATGATATTTTATATTTCAAGTTGAAATATAAATTATCTTTATGGAAAAAAATTAATTAATTAATTAATAATGAATTATAATTTAATTAATTAATTTAATAATGAATTATAATTTAATTAATTAATTTAATAATGAATTATAATTTAATTAATTAATTTAATAATAAATTATTTGATTTAAATTAATTTTTTTGAGGTAGTTTATTATAAGATGTCTTTCTATTGAATTAAGGTTTTTATATGTAATTATATGATAAAACTGGTGTCATTCTTTAAATCTTTGGGATGACCCCAAGTTCTAGTAGAGCCTAACATGTGGAGCTTAGAGACATCTCTTGTAATAAGGATTTGGATCTCTCTATTTACAATAACATTTAATTTTAATGTGTTGAACCCAAATCCTTAGGCCATCCTTTTGATAAATTCAAAGATATAAAATTAGGAATTAACATTATCAATATTCATAGTCTAATTATAAATCCACTTTAACCAAAACTATGTAATTTATTGATCCAAACCAAATCAAAGCAATCCTACTTTAATTAATTTTAATTACTTTAATATTTCTCTACCTAATTTCTATTGAATAACTTCTAATTACTTAATAAAATCCCAATCAAAAAGAGCATTATTTATTTTCCTACATCAAGTATGATCTTTGATCATACTTGATCTGATGTTAGTAAATTATAAGCAAAGCAAGTAATTTTAACTAGCTACCAATGGTTCATATTTGGAGTATGGTCGAATATATATGCCACATCACAAAGAAATAAAAGAAACAAGGTCGAAACGTTTTATTGAAGCTCGGTTTCAAACTCTTATCTTTGTTTAAATGAATAATACTGGTTGCAAACAAGTAAAAAATAACCTAGAGAGAAGCACATTTAGCAGGTTCGAAGGAGATCCTGTTATGGGCATCGTCATAAAGGAAGTGAAAGTTCTGTTGCTGTATGTTTCCCAAGACCCCCACGTCGCTTGTAGAGTTCATGGCCAAGCACAAGATGTTGTTCTCTATTTTAATAAACGTATTTTCGGTAGGAAGAGGCATATTCACGCCACCCTCGAAGTGAAAAACTACATTAGGCAGGCTTAAATTGCTGGTGTTTGAGGGAATCCGATAGCACAGATCCAACTCAGCCTTCACACGAGGTAGATGAATTCGGGCCTGAATGGCAGCTTTGACAACTCGGAAAGCTTCCGGCACCAAATAGGTGAGAGTAGTACCCGAGTCAATAATCATCCCCCCGCTACCGTCTTCCTGAAGATCGAAAGCCCCCGGTGGAATCTTCAACTTCTTACCGCCAACTGTCACTCCAGTCATGGGAACATACCAGAACGTCGGAACAAAACTGTTTTTCTTTAAGGTTAGCCTCTTGCCAGCCTTCAACTTTGCAGAATTCCCGAAAAACATAGTGCTAGTTTCGTTCACGTCAGAAAACATGTCGACCAGGCAATAAGAAAACCTGTTGTCGATCTTGGAGCCCAACTGAGAAACCAACGAAAGAGGACCTCTACCCAGCCCAACCAAGCCTCCGCCCTGGAATCCATCTCCTATGCTGTCATGGGAACACCCAAAGCTTATGTTCCCAAAAGTCGAATTGGACCTGCTTCCTATCGTGAGTGTTTCATAAGAGAGCACACCATTGGTTGCGGAGCCGTCCTTATACTCGTAGGTATACCTGCAATGCCCAGCTTAAATGTCATACATATTTGCAGGTCAAAATAGATCCCATGTTTTCAGCATATTCTTTTCAAATCATCTAGACAAATGACAATATCAGCTTTACACAAAATAGCAATATGTCAAGTGGTTGTTGAGGGCATGACGTGACGGTTAAAAATAAGGCAGGATATTAAATCTATCAGCATTGTGATGGTTAAAAATATGGTATGAGGAATCTATCACGATGCATATGGTGTGATGGTTAAAAATATTGTATGACGAATTTATCAAGATGAATGTGGTGTGATAGTTAAAAACATGGCATGATGAATCTATCAAGATGGGCATGGTTTGATGGTTAAAAACATGGCATGACGAGTCTATCATGATGGGTATGGTGTGATAGTTAAAAACATGAAATGCCAAATCTATCAAGATAGACATGGTGTGATGGTTAAAAATATGACATGACAAATCTATCAAGATGGACGTGGTGTCGTGGTGTGATGGTTAAAAACATGAAATGAAAAAATTATCAAGATGGGTGTCATGTGATGGTTAAGAACATGACATGAAGAATCTATCAAGTATCAAGATGGGTGTTGTTTGATGGTTTAAAACATGACATGAAAAATCTATCAAGATGGGCCTAGTGTGATGGTAAAAAATGTGACATGACAAATCTATCAAGATGGGGGTGGTGTGATGGTTAAAAATAATATGGCATGCCAAATCTATCAAGATGCGTGTGGTGTGATGGTTAAAAACATGGCATGACAAATCTATCAAGATGGGTGTGGCGTGGTGGTAAAAAACATGGCATGACAAGTCTATCAAGATGGGCATGGTGTGATGGTAAAAAACACGACATGACAAATCTATCAAGATGGGCGTGGTGTGATGGTTAAAAACATGGCTTGACAAATATATCAAGATGGGCATGGCGTGATGGTTGAAAATATGGCATGCCAAGTCTATCAAGATGGGCATTCATGTGATGGTTAAAAACATGTCAAGACAAATCTATAAAGATGGACGCGGTGTGATGCTTAAAAACATGACATGACAAATCTATCAACATGTGATGGTTAAAAACATGACATGACAAATATATCAAGATAATAGTGTATGATGATTACAAACATGGCATGACAAATCTATCAAGATATGTGTAGTGTGATGGTTAAAAACATGACATGACAAATCTATCAAAATTCAAACTTCCATTGAATTATTGAGATCACAAACCTTGTGCTTTCACTATGATCTACTGTGATAGTAAAAAATATGACAGTAGAAATCTATCAAAATGAACACAATGTGATTGTTAAAAACATGACATGACAAATCTATCAAGATTCAAACTTCCACCAAATTGTTGAACTCACAAACCTTGTGCCTTCAGGAAACCTCTGAACCCACAGATCTAACTTAAAATTAGAGAGAGATCCTCAAATAAAAGCCTCTAACCAACCCCAAAAAAAAACAATATGCTGAGTTATAGGTAAACCGCGCCTACCCGCAATCAGGATCGCAGCTGGTCCTAGCAGGTCCCAGTGCGGAGCAGAGAGGATCATCACAGGAAGCAGTGGAGTACGTATTAGATTCGGACGGGTCGAAGATGGGCGTGGATTGATTAAAGCAGGCCTCGCATGGCTGGCATTGAGTCCACAGGAGATCACTCCCCGTATCTACAATACCTTGGAATTTCACGACCGGCCTTCCCAACCCTACCTCCATTAGATACTCTCCGTCCCCGGCAACAACTGTCGTTTGAACGGCATTATCCCACTGATGGTCCAGAGATTTGAATGCCGATGCCCTTCTTATTACAGCCTTAATATTTTCAACTCGTTTCTTACTTCGCTTCACCGCAGAGAGAAATCTCTCAGTGAAAGTCATAGAAGTCTCATCATCTACGCGCCTCAAACTCACCCTCTGATCACCAAAAGAATGGCCGAACGCCATGACAGGGAGAATGCAGATCAAGAGAAGAAGCACCAGCTTGAGGGCCATATGCCCACGATTCAGCCCTTCCATAACAGCAAAATCTCTTTGAATCTATGCAGAACAATGTTTTATCTATGTTATACTAGAGATACGCAAAGACTCTGGATAAAAGAGTTGCCCACCACTTCCTTCTTCATTCAAACGCCCATATCATTTATACATGTCCTCCATTAAAGTGGGTGATGCTTAGAATAGCTCGTACCATGGTGCTGCTGATTGTATGGGATCTGCCCAATTGCTTTTACTTGCTGCTGATTGTATGGGATCTGCTCAATTGCTTTTTCTTTCTTCGGAATAAAGCTATCCTAGAAAAATCTATTTGGGTTTTTACTTCAAATGTGGCGAAAGCTTTACCATATGTCTTCTTCGAATCCAAGTTTTCAGTTCCAAGTTCCAACCATCAATTCCACTTACCAAGTTCATTTTATCTCCAAACGTCCAGAAAAAAAGGCGAGTACAGATAGACTGGATGTGGTCACTGTCCCCTTTTTTAATCTCTTTCTCATAGATAGTTTTCAATCTGTTATTCAGCTCCATTCAAATAGTTCAACGTCGAGATTACCGTGAAATGCCAGGAAGAATCCTAACGCTCTGGATATGCGTACCACTCACATTCACATTTGTTCTTCACATAACTCATTCACATATAATTCACATTCACATTTGTTCTTCACATATATGATATCCATGCTGAAATCTTTATACTTAAAGAATCAATTTGAGGAGTATTCATTCAATAGTTTGTTTTATTATAGATTTGAAAATTAGGAGAAGTGAATTTTTTAAGAATTTTTTAATTTATATTATATTCATGCATAATATAATTGTAATATTTACATTCGTCATTTTTATTAATACTTTACATCATATTAAAAGTCATATTTTTCAATTAAATAAATATTTATCTTTTTTTTAATAGAGATACAAAGATTTATAACTTTAAATACTTTTCAAACTATTTATCATGCTAAAAATTTCAGATGTTAAGAGTGGATTTATAAGAATGATATATTTTTTATGCAATTTTTTGTGAAATAGTTCAACGTCGAGATTACCATGAAATATGAGGAAGAATCCTAATGTTCTAGATATGTGTACCTCACATTCATATTTGTTCTTCACATGGTTATGTGATATCGAGATTATAAGTTTTAGGTTGAAATTTTTATAATTAAGAACTAAAGATTAAGGAGTATTCATTCAATAGTTTTATTATAAATTTGAAAATTAGGAAAAGTGAAAATTTCATGAGTTTTATAACTTATATTATATTCATGCGTAATATAATTGTAATAGTACATCTATGTCATTTTAATTAGTATTTCACATCAAATTAGAAGTCACTACTTTTAACTCAAGAAATATTTATCTTTTCTAAAATATAGATACAAAGATTTATAACTTTAAATATTTTTGATACTATTTATCAAGCTAAAAAATTTAGGTGTTAAGAATGGATTTATAAGAGTAATATATTTTTTATGCAATTTTTTTATGAAATAGTTTAACGTCAAGATTAACGCTCTTGATATGTGCACCACTCACTTTCACATTTGTTCTTTGCATGGTTGTGTGATAATGAGAGTATAAGTTTTAGGTTGAAATCTTTATAGTTAAGAATCGAAGATTGAGGGGTATTCATCAATTAGTTTGTTTTATTATAGATTTGAAAACTAGGAGAAGCGAAATTTTACAAAAAAAAGTAGGACTTATATTATTCATGCATAATATAATTGTAATACATACATCCATGACATTTTTATTAATATTTTATACCAAATGAGAAGTCATTATTTTTAACTCAAAAAATATTTATCTTTTCTAAAATAGAGATACAAAGACTTATAATTATGCCGAAGGCGTGTCCTATTTGAGAATGTCAAGCCAATTATTGAAATCAATGGTAAAGAGATAATTAGAAGCAATACACGATGGTAAAATCAATCTCATCCCTTCAATATTGCGTGAGTGATTAATGTTTCCTTCCCTTGCTTTTCGTATCAGTAGAGTGTTGCTTATGCGGATGATTCGGTAGATCTCTTCATGGGAATCGGAAAACAGTTGTATGATAGGCTATTTTTTATTAATGGCAGGCAGGTATCGGCCGTAGTAAGATAAGATAATAAATAACAAATAATAAACTGCCGTAGGAAAAGCTTTGTCAGTTTCTAGGTAACCACACTCTCTCCATTATACAATGGAAGAATGAGAGGGAGTATTCACTTGGTTTTACCGTCACAAAAATAGCTTGGATATTCCTATAAACATTCAGAGATCTTTGAAAAAAGAAAAACTGCAAACCCTTACAAGAAAACTCTTACAGGACTGGAATTAACTTACCGTTAATAGGTAATTTCTTCAATTAAATCATATTTTCTGTGTTCTTTGTTTTTATTATTTTTGTCCATATTAATTTATTATGGTTTTCTAAATACTTTCTTTTAAATTTGCACAACCCTAGATTCATATAGTATTATGCATCAGGGTTTGAAATTGTGTAGAAATGGCGGAAGTTGCAAATAGGGGCTCAAAATCCTTGAAATCTTTAACAGCAGCTACCAAATAAACGTAAAAAGCTTCACTAAAAGATTACAAATTTTGTACGCCCACTGGAAAGAGCATAGGAGAGCTTATGGGGCGTGTGCAAGTTTTTAAGATGAGTTTCTGAATTCAGCTGCATAGTACTTCAGTGGATCTAATAAAGGCTATACTAACTGTAACTAAAAAGCAAGATAACTAAAGATTACACTTTATACCAAAGTCGGTTCCTTATTTAAAGGGAAGAATGCTTGCAAAGGTGAAACTATGCGAAAAGCTACCCTTTCTTTTGGGTGGGAGGAAAGTAGTAGATCAAGTATGTATTGCAATAGGTCTACCCGAGTGAAATCATAGCTAATTTCGGAGGGAATAACTTAATTTAGTTTTATGAGAAGAATCTCGCAAAGATGAAAAAACATGTCAGGCTTTCTTTTCTTTTGGATGGCAATTGGTTGTCAATCATAAGGAATTATCTTTTACTAAACAAAAAAAAAATTGTTTCTTGCATGATCCACAAAGAAAGGGCCACAAGGCAATTGACCATAAGATAGATGATCTCCTTGAGTTTTTATATATAATAAGACACAATGAAGATATAGAATAACAATCTCCATTTCCTTCTATATTGCAAGAGTGTGTACCACTTCCTTAATATTATAAATAAAATAAAATATATAATATATATAATATAAACTAATACTATAATATTTAAATAATAATATAATATAATAAAATATAAATACAATAACATATGATATATTAAATATTAGAATAATATAATATAAAAAAAATAGTATAATAGTCAAATAATAATATAATATAATCTGATATAAATATCATATAGTAAATATTAATATAAATATAGTATAATATAAAATATTATAACAATATAATAATAATAAGTATATAATAATATTAATATAATATAGCATAATAACATTAGTTTAATAATGATAAATAATAATTTAATAATATTTTATTAATAATATAATATTAAAGATAAATATAATTTATTAAATATAATATTTAAAAAATCATATTAATGATAATATAATAGTGGAAATAATTTAATAAAAATAATAATATAATATTATAATAATAAGAATAATAGAATATTATAATAATTAGAATAATATACTATTGTAATAATTAGAATAATATAATAGTAACACCGAAGTAATAATAAAATATTATCAATAATATAATAATTTAAATATTAATAATATATTACTAATATTATCAATAATATACTAATAAAAATATAGCACTATAATAGTAAATATATAACAAAAAAAAATAATGTAATAATAGTGTTGAATTTAGAATAGGTGCTTCTCTTTAAATAATATTTTGATGTTTTAATGGTGAAAAATTGTTTTGAATTTTTTTTAATTACTAAGAGATATAATATTTCTATTTTACATTTGTGTGAGGAGGAAATTTATGAGTGTAAACAAGATAAAATTTAAGGAATCAAAATCAATCTAATTCAAAAACATAAATCAAGATTCATTCCTTCACTCATGAAATGAATGATTAATAACAATGAATTTCAAGCAAAGTAAATGAAATAAAACATAAACAACTAAAAATTCACTACACTAAATCATTACCCATCTCATGTCGGAGTGTATTCGTGAAGATGTGGGTTGTTCATATCAATGTGAAGCCTTTGTAGTTGCATTGTGAAAGCTTGGATAATGTGCATGTTGATCAAAGATATGTGTGAAGCTTAAAGGATTGGTTATGGATTCTTGTATTACTTCGTGTTTGAATGATGTTGATTCTCTGATCTTTTTTGTGAGGAAAGAGATTTGTTAGATAGAATTTTTGATTTGGAATGAACGATCAAGATTGCGTAGTAGAATATATTGATCGATGGTCGAAAGATGTTGAGAGGATTTAGATGGGAAAAATCTATGCAAATTGATTACATAATTTGTGTGATTGAAGAAATAGATTGATCAATAAAAAAATAGATTAGCCTATCAAGAAATAAATTGGTCTATCAAGAAATAGATTGAGAAATCAATGATTCATAATTTTCTTAGTTAGGAAAGTGGTTGAAAATGATTAATTAATTGATTTAATTAATTAATTCTTTTTTGGAGTTGAATATGCAAATCAACTTTGACTTTTGCAAACAAAGTTGCATTAGTTTAATTTAATTTTTTATCATGTTTTAAAAAAATTAATTTGATTATTCAAATTTGGAGGGGAGGTGATTTAATTAAATCATGATTTAATAATTTAATTGACTTAGGGGAATAAAGTGAATTAGTGACATAATTAAATAATTGGCATTATTTAATTAATCAGGAAGAATAAAGTTAGATTAGGACTTTATTAAATAAATGAAATTTATTTAATTGGTCAGATTTGATAAAAAAATGAATTAATTAAATAATGTCGCATTAGTCAATTAATAGAGGAATTTAGGGTTTTTGATGTAATTGATGTGAAATGCGGTGATGTTCGATGATAATGATGCCTATGATGTGAAAATGTCATTTAAAGTGTGCGATAGGTGTTAGGTCAATTTTACATCTCTACATTTTCCCCTCTTTGAGACAAAGTACTGGTTGCTTTGTTTCAAAGATTCGATGTTTTTGATTATGGAACAAACAGGTTTTAAAGGGATCCCGAAACCCTTAATAGTTAGAAAGCATAAGATAGAACATTAACAGAGCATAAACAAAAACAAAACGCTGCCCACTAAGACGGAAATAGTGGAAACTAGGGCAATGCAGCAAAAAAACTGATAAAAACTCGATAAAAAGCCATAGCCCCTAGGCCAAGTTCCTTAGGATCTCCGCCGCCTCCTGCTCCAACTTGTTCATATTAAGTGAAGACTTCTTGATCTCCTGGATGTTCATTAAAGCTTAGTCTACCTTCCTTTTTAGATTTGCTTTGGTCTTGTTACTCGGTCCCCCACTATCCGACTGCCCTTCCTCTTTGTCCAAATCAAGAAACACAACATTTTTAACATGATGGGAATTTTCTAGGTTCTCCACCATGGTATTCATGGTTTGTGCAATGGATTTTAAAATCTTATGGCTCATAACCAACACTTTGTGGAGAGAGTTTTTGATGTTCCTCAGCTGCTCCTCCATATCCGCCTACTTGCCTTCATAGTTGCTTTTGAAATACTGTAACTCATCCATCATTTTCTTGAGGCACTCAACCATATACTTCTTCTCTTCCTCAGTCCATAAATCAGTGGCCCAACCACTACCATTGCCTCTATTATTATCCTCATCAACTTTCTCCATTTTACTGTTCATGGCTCTCTGGTTCAACTTAATCTCCTTAATTTCAAAGAACACCCATCTCATCAGCCTAAAATTATCCATGACCCCATTACGGGCTATAGCAAGAGTATCAATGGGAAATTCCCGTTCCTCCTGGAAATAGTGATCCCCTACCTTGAGATCCATAGGGAAACGGGGCCTCTCATCTCTATCAGTTGCAAGGTGGCTGGAGAACGAAACTGACTGTGAGCCCTCTTCATTCTCATCATAGGATGGGTCCTCTGACACCTTTCTATTACCCTTATTCTAAGGAGAATCCCTAGATTTTCCTTTCCCCTTATCAACAATCCTTTCCTTAGATGAAGGTTTTTGGTATGGTAGAGTCAGCATGGCTTTAAAATGATCATGAATAAGGACAAGCAATCCTTCATGAAGAATAGAATACCTGGTAGGGTTCTATTTATGGCTTTTTAGATTGGTATTCAGAGAAGAAGCGAGATAAAAAAGAAAATAAATCTTGACCTCATGCCTGAAGTGATTAAGGAGGATGAAATAATACCCAAAGACTCTGGTATAACGACAATCCAGAGTGACATACTCCATCAACACATTCAAGACCCTCCTCCAATGCGATGCAATCCTTTCTGAATCATAATAACTTCTGGAAGTCCTTCGTAACTCCTCCCTCTCAGTGTCTGACTTAGGAAATTTATTGATCACTTTGTCGGATTGCTTCCTGTCCCTATAGAAATTGATACCCTCCGTCGAGAGGCCTGTAACCTCAGCTACTAGCTATTCATTGATGACCACTTATCTTCCAAACAAGTTTATCTCACCATCCTTCCAATCTTTAGCAAAAACCTTAGTAACCTCCGGGTCCCAACCATGGAGTTTCTCAATGAAGACAGTAATGCCACCATTTTCCAACTTCTTCTAGAGCTTCAGATTACTCCTTAACTATTCACTACTTATCGACTCGACCTTGCTACTTTTTCCACCCATCGTATTGTAGGCATGAATAAAATAGTCCAGAAGCTCACCAAAACAAGCACCTAAAATGCCTAGAAAGCGTACAAGACTAACAACATGCAAACGGGAAATAAAGATTCGACGTTAAGATCAAGTTTTGAAAAAAAATTATATGCCCTATTGTGCCCTAGTGGTGAGCAGAATGATGGTAGGACTTTGGGCTACCCCCTTGAGAGGTTGGCCAAAAATTTTGATTTTGAGGTTAGGCTCATGACACTATGCTATTTCAGTTTCGATGCGTAGAGGGCAAAAAATCAAGTCTATAGGTCTTTTGTTGCTTGTCCAAATGTTCTCAAGAGGTTTAACTTTTAACCTAGGAAGGTTTCCTAAGAAAAAATTAGGGTTTTATAGGTGAAAATTAGGGTTTGTGATGCTTAATATAGGTAAATAGGGTTTTAATTACCTCATTTTCTCTTTGAGCCTATAGAGAATTCTTGCCTTTGGATTTCTCATTTTGTCAGTTTTTGAGGATCTATGGTGTTGATTTGGGGAGCCCCACATCATGCGAATGTGGTTCAAGAGTTTGGATGGCTTGTAGGCATCAGTGCCCCGGTATGTAGCTTCTTGATTTTTGTTTTCATCTTTCCATGTTTCCATAATTAATGCACGAAGTCAAACTAGTCAATAGCGCTAGAATTAGGGTTTTGGTGCATTTGCATTAGTTTCTGCACTTTTTCTCTTGAACTTTGGCTGTTTTTGATATATTTTTGCGCACTTGCTTTAGTTTTGTGGTTTTGACTTAAATTTCCACTTCTACCTTTCACCCTTGACTTGCTTTTTTTCCTTTTCTTGTTTTCCTTTGTTTCCCACACTTTTGTGTTCAATTTGTGCTTTTGACATAAATTTATGCTTTTGAAAATTTCACCTTTGAAATTTCCCATCGCTTTTGTCAAAAAATTGTCGTGTTTGCTTGTTTTAATTGCTTTTGCTAAAATTTCTCCGCTTTTGACTTTTTGGTAACCCTAAGTTAGTTTGTTCCTTATTTTAGGTTCATTTTGTGTTTTTAGGGTGAATCTCTAATATTGTGTGTTGAACATTTCTAGGTGGTCCTTAATCCACTCTAGTCGAGGGAGTGATGATCATGAGATTTGTTTGATTTGATTGCAGGTTTCAATGTATTAGAGCGATATTTTCTTGATGTTGTTGGGTTGCAGCACATTTGTTACATGCCCACCATTAGATGTCATAGTGCGATGATGATTGTGCTTGTGGAGAGGTGGCATTCAAAGACCTTTTCCTTCCATTTACCTACTAGGGAGGCCACCATCACTCTTGAGGACATGTGGAGGATCCTCCGCATACCCATTCACAGAGAGTTGGTTACATATCATGTTCAATGGGGCACTCATGCTATGTGTCACATTCTTGGTGTGAGACTTCTGGAGGTTCGACAGTAAAAGATAATCTTGTCAGATTTTGTTGGTAGTGTTGATCTCATTTCTCTTGTTCTCTGTGGTTTGGTGTCAGGGCTTATTATTCTTGATAGGAGAGGTCATCAATTTCCTATGGATGGGGTATATGCATTGAGAAAATGTTCGAGCATGGGACTAGATACACATGGGGTCCATGTCTTCTTTCCCACCTATACAAAGATATGCATGAGGTTGCATATCAGGGTGGGAAATCTATTTCCGTTGGTGTTTCTCTTCTCCGTGTATGAGCCTGTGAGCATATCTCAGTCACATGACCTGATGGTATATTGGATTGTACTATTGAGAATCTATACTCTTATCGCTATGGAGATTTTCTACATTATACATTGAGTGGACAACTTTCCTACTGGTGCTGTACATTTGATGATATGCCAGGTTTTGTGTGGAGACCCTATATGGATCTTGAGGTGTGGCCTGATGATCAAGAGCACTTAGTATACTACCGGAAAAATACATGGTTGATTGGTCGCACACACTCTCTTTTGGAGAGATACCTTTTAGATAGGGTTTGTAGGTAGTTTGGAGAGAGACATGGCTGGTTTCCTAATGCGTATGAGGCTCGGTTTGGTTGGACCACCAGAGAGGTCCATGTCTAGGGTTTATAGGCTAATTGGGGTGTTGTCGTTGCTTCTTTTAGAGCTTTTGCTCCAGTTGGATGGGGTTGGCTAGTGGGCTTAGTGGATCTGGGTACTACTCTCAATTATAATCAGTGGTGGGCACAATGTGTGCCATTGAGATTTACATATCTTGGTGGTGATCCCATAGTGGGAAGAGTAGGCATTACAGGTTGGCAAGGAGAGAGATAGCGCATCAAGATCTTAGCAGAGCAGGTTGGTAGGGCTCAGTAAGATGGTGCCTAGGGTGATCAAATGTAGGATCAGGGATAGGTTCTAGGTCACCCTCCACCACTTAGGGATGGAGGTGCATAGTTAGCTGTAAAGATAGTGCGACGATAGGCCGCCGAGGCATAGATTTCCACATTGACAATAGAGAGACATTGCTTAGAAGGAGAGAGATGGTTTTAAGGTGTTTTGGAATTGTGTGCCTCAATCCCACTAGCGTAAACCTCTGAGAGAGCAATTTCGGTGTTATTGTTAAGATGTCTGGACGAATTGCATAAGTGTTACTTTCATGCTTGTACCACTATACCTCTAGGTGATTGTAAGAGAGGTGTGGTAGTGCGGTGTATACCGCCATTCTATGGAAGCCTTCTAGCTATCTAGCAGTAGTGCGGTGTCACTACTGACCCACAGCTGTGTTGGAGAATGTTGGTATTAGTGTGGTGTTACCGCCACCTCACGAATGAGTTGGAGACCTCCTGTGATGGTGTCGTGTTGTCACCACCACACAGTGAGGGTGTTGTGTCTTGGCTACAGTAGAGCGGTGGGCATTTGGATCTATTTGGCTGGATGGAGGAAGTTGATCAGATGAATTGGCAACCATTGGCCTGACATGGTAAACTGCTAATTGACGGTTTGTCTTCTGTAACGACTAGAAACTAAATTGGTATGTTTCCACGCATGGGTCTAAAGATGTAGTTTTCGACTGGGATTCTCTCAGAAGGAAAAATGCTATAAAGTTGTAATACTTTGTAATAGTGTTGGAACGCTGAAGAATGTGAAGCCAAAGACCTATGTTGGCCAAAGGCTAGGTTGGCTGAGAGGCTAGATGGTAAAATTTGTGCTAATTGAGGAAGGCCGAGGCCGTGAGGCCGAGCTAGGAGAGAGAGAGCCGAAGGTTGGGCAAGAGAATGAAATTCTATTTTGAAGGTGGTAACTCATCCACTCTCTCTGTGTGGATCAAATGTGAAACCTCCCTCTATGTGAATCTACTTTGTATGCTGTGAAAGAGTGCTGTAATAGAGTGAGGATTGTAAACACTTGAGAGGTTGATCAGAGGTCCATGAGAGAGAGGATCTACACTATGTATTGTGAGAGGGTATTGTAATAGTGTGAAGATCGTATAAGGGGTTATGCTATCTAGTTTTTCTCCAGAGTGAAAGAAGATGTAATCTATGTAAAGGCTTAGTGCTTGAGTTGTATTTGTAACTATTCTGTTGCAACATGAATAATATAATAGGTGATTTGGGCTTTTGGAGTGTGGGGTTTTTTACCCGAAAGGGTTTTCCCCATGTAAATCTGTGTGTTCTGCCTCATCTTTCATGTCTCATGTTTCTTGGTTAGAATTTGTTAATGGTTGTTGTTGAAATTATATTTTCATGAGTTTCTCTCAAAAGGGTTAATGTGGAAAATGCACTGTGTCTGATTCTGCTTTGTGGCATAGTTGTATGTGTCTTTGAGGTAATTTAATAAGATTAAAAGTTATCGAAGGCACTACTGTTCTTGGAGTTTCTCCTAGATGATCAAAATTTTCCAACAAGTGGTATCAGAGCCTTCTTCTAGTTGCTAGTTCTGGGTATTTCTCCTGTGAAGATTTCTTAGTCTAGTAGGCTTGAAGAAATCTGGAGGAATTGTTTGGTATATTGATCCTTTGGTGAGTGGAAGTCTTGTGGTATTCAGAGATAACACACAACATCAAGGGTGGTGAATATGGGAAATGGAGTGGTTTTATCTTCTTTGAGAGGCTTACGTCCATATGTTGTGTTTGATCTTGGAAGATTGAATGGTTGGGTGTTGCTATGCTATTCTCTTTGGGAAGTTTTGAAGAAGATCATACTTTTCATAGCTGGCTTCTAGAGGTGTATGTAGGAGTATGTTCTATAGGTACATGATGTGTAGTGTTTCTCTCTTTGGTATTGGTTATCTTCTTGAAGGTTTGATTTCATATCACATTGGCTTGAGATTTGGTCGGAGCTGGTGTTTTTCACTCAAGTTCTTGAGTGGTAACTTGGAAGTTATTTATCTCTTTCCCGTGTTGCCTGTGAAGAACTTAGGAAAGCTGTGAAGACTGGTGGTGAGAATTGTTCTTGCAGGTTATTAATTTGCAGGTTGTACATATCATTGTGGATGTTTCCTTGGTACTACATGGTTACACTTTCTATGTGGTATCATTGGTAGAATTGTTATGCTTTCAATCTTTCAAATTTGGCATTTCTCATGCAGTGTGAGTTCCTGAAAGTGTTTATTCTTCATTGACTTGTATACACGTGGAGCTTGCAGTTGTAAGTACATGGGTTGGTTATGTTGTTGGCATAAGTTTACTAATGTTCGATACCTTTAAGGTATGGATGATTGGATGATCTAGCACTTGTTGTGGGTGCTATTTTTAGTCACGTGGGTTTATTAGTTGGATAGAAACAGTCAGTCTAATTGTTGTTCTAGCTAATATTTTTATCTTGTTTTCTGGAGTGATGGCAATATCTTGGATATCATAGGGATCTTTTGCTTGTGTTCGTTAGACTGGTGCATATTCACCTTGGCTTGTACCTTTCTTCCAAAGGTGGCATGTTGGAGGATGACAAGGATTTTTCCTTGAATGGTGGACATCTTAGATGTTGTTGTAGAATTTTTGATGGAGCATGAGAGCATGTTTGAGATCTATGTGGTTTCATGGAATACTATGATTGGTTGCAATGGTGGACAGTTAGTTGCAGTTGGATACTTGATTTTGTTGCAGATTTTCTGGTAGACTATTATTTGTGGAAACTTGTTGATTGGATGTCTTGAATGCTACTAATCAGAGACTTGAACAAAGTAGATTCTGAACTGATGGTGCTAGTGTAATCTCAGTAGTTCCTGAGTGCTCTAGAGGCGCTAGTGTGATCTTCATCAAGTGGGAGATTGTTGGAATTGTGTGCCTCAATCCCACTAGCCTAAACCTCTAAGAGAGCAATGTCAGTGTGACCATTGAGATGTTTGGCCGAATTGCATAAGTGTTACTTTCATGCTTGTACCTCTATATCGCTAGGTGATTGTAAGAGAGGTGTGGTAGTGTGGTGTATACTGCCATTCTGCAGAAGCCTTCTAGCTGTCTAGCGGTAGTGTGGTGTCATCACCGACTTGCGGCTGTGTTGGAGATTGTTGGTGATAGTGCGGTGTTACTGCCACCTTGCAGATGAGTTGGAGACCTCATGTGGTGGTGTGGTGTAGTCATCGCCACATCGTGAGGGTGTTGTGTCTTGGATGCAGTAGAGCGGTGGGCATTTGGATCTGTTTGGATGGATGGAGGAAGTTGATCAAATGACTTGGAAACTATTGGCCCGAAATGGTAAACTACTAATTGATGATTTGTCTTTTATAACGACTAGAAACCGAATTGGTATGTTTGCACACATGGGTTTGAAGATGTAGTTTTCGACTGGGATTCTCTCAGAAGGAAAAACTCTATAAAGTTGTATTACTTTGTAATAGTGTTGGAACGTTGAAGAATGTGAAGCTAAAGACCTATGTTGGCTGAAGGCTGGGATGGCCGAGAGGCTAGCTGGTAAAAGTTGTGCTAACTGAGGAAGACAGAGGCTGTGAGGTTGAGCTGGGAGAGAGAGAGCCGAAGGCTAGAGCAGGAGAAGGAAATTCTGTTCTGAAGGTGGTAACTCATCCACTCTCTCTCTGTGGATCGAATGTGAAACCTCCCTCTATGTGAGTCTGCTCTGTATGCTATGAGAGTGTTGTAACAGAGCGAGGATTTTAAACACTTGAGAGGTTGATCAAAGGTACATGAGAGAGAGGATCTACACTGTATACTATGAGAGGGTATTGTAATAGTGTGAAGATTGTATAAGGGGTTATGTTGTCTAGTTTTTCTTCAGAGTGAAACAAGATGTAATCTTTGTAAAGGCTTAGTGCTCGAGTTGTATTTGTAATTGTTCTATTGCATGAATAATATAATAAGTGATCTAGGCTTTTGGAGTGTGGGGTTTTTTACCCAGAAGGGTTTTTTCCACATAAATATGTGTGTTCTGTCTCATCTTTCATGTCTCATGTTTCTTGGTTAAAGTCTATTAATGCTTGTTGTTGAAATTGGATTTGCAAGAGTTTCTCTCAGAAGGGTTAATGTGGGAAATGCAATGTGTCTGATTCCGCTTTGTGGCATAGTTGTACATGTCTTTGAGGCAATTTAATAAAATTAAAAGTTACTGAAGGCACTACTGTTCTTGGAGGTTTCTCCGAGATGATCAAAATTTCCCAATAGGGTGGAGCGAGACACAAAGATTAGGCACCGTCTCATTACTGAGACACAGTTAGAGGTTGTGACTATTGAGAGAGACAATCTCATGAGGATAGAGCATGATAGTATACGAGATGAACGAGATCGGTTGTTACAGATGTTGACATATTATTAGACTTTAATGTATGAGGCTTCTATTTCTAGAGCACACCGTCATCCACAATTTGGAGAGCCTAGTGTTGTTGGGGGTGGTGTTGAGTCAGATGGGAAGTCTATTAGATAACTAAATATAGATGGTGATCCGCAGCCTGGTCTTTAGAGTCCTCCTCTTCATGCCGGGGAGTGTTATATTTGTACTTGATCTTTGTGATATTATTATTCATAATTATATTGTAGACATGATTATATATATATATTCATCATCCTAGTCGAGGCCTCTTATATATGTATTATTTTATATTATCCTATCACACTTATTCCCATGATGATGTACCATGACATTCTCCTTTTTGATGATGATATATATGAGATATACATGCTTCAATTCAGATCATTACATGTTTATGTGATGATTTATGGATGACGATGTATGACGATGTATTCTTTTACATGTTTTTTGTACTTTTCTGATGTAGGCATATGATGTGGATGGATGGATTGATAATATTTTATATAATATGATGTTTTATTATGTATATGATGGATGTATGATATATGATGAATGCATTCCCTATATATTGTACATGATATTTTATTGGTTTATTATCATCATGATATGTATTGATGACATTGTGGATGTAGGATGGATATGGAGCTAATGATATTGTTTATGTAGGATGATTGTTAATTAGAAGAAATGTTTGATGATGGATATAATTTTGATGTTTGTTAGTTGTTGATGCGTTACTTTTGCTTTGCTTGGAGACTTCACATTTTGAACAATCCCTTTTTATGTAGCAAATAGATACTATCCACCAGGGTATTAATGACCGAGGTGACGTATCTATTACATGGAATTTGACTCAACATACAAAGAATATTCTTGCTCATACCAAACATACAAAAACTTTGTTTAAAATATATGGGTGGGTTGTGTTAAAACTTTTTTGGACCACTTACACAGGTAGGTATAAAATGCCTAACATGCAACTGCTACACGAATAATTTCAAAACAACTTCCATACACTCAATAAAGCAAGTATTTTCCATGGTAGTATCACAAAAATATCTTACAAATAGCACACTGAAATGAAACTCAATTCCCCCATTCCTTCTTCTCTAAATCCTTATGGACATCCTCGAGAGAGCCTGGGAATGAGTCAATAAAATAAATCCAAAAGAAAAGACTATAAAAAGATAAAAAAAAAGTTGCAATATCACTTGCCATATCTATTTTGGGTGGGGCTATTATCTGGTGTTAATCATGTCTATCGTAGGAAAGGATCTGTTAAGGCATATCTTAGGATGTTTTTGGTAAGTTGTCAAAAAGATAGGTAGTTAATACTTTGGCTTTGTTTTTGTCTATTTGTGATCAAATATTTTTGATTTTTTGTTTGAAATTTCTAGCTTTTGATGTTGCTTTGTTTTTTTTTCTATTTTGTCAAAGGGTGAATGTGATGATTTGTTTATTATGGATGAAAATATTTATTATGGATTGTGATGATGGAGTAGGATTTTTTGTTTTTTATGAGTTTAATTATGATGATATTTTGTTTGTTTTGTTGTTTTCAGGGAACTAACCTAGGGCCTTAGGGGCTCATCAAAGATAATACTTTCCTACATTGTACACATAGAGGCTCATAGTTTGCTTGGTTTGATGTGAACATGTTTTTTATCTTTTCTATTTTGTGAATATTTTTGGATTTTATGGTTTTGTGACCTGTTTTTTTGGATTTTGAATATTTTGACTAATTTGAATGAAAGCATGATGGACACCTGAGGGACTAACCTAGGGCCTCGGGGGCTGATCAAATATAATCTTTGCTTACGTTGTATACGTAGAGACCACATAGTTTGACCTATGTTGACTCAAAGCATAAACTTGTTTTCAAGATTTCAAACATTGATATCTAGGATTGATATTACACTTCTATTTCTAGAGGATATGTTGTAGGAAATCTACTTGAACTAGCTGTTGGGTTCAAGTAAATGTTAATATCCCATACTTGTTGAGTGAAGGAATAATTCAAAATTGTTTTTATTTTTTGTTGTTTTCTAGATGTTTTTTATTTTCAATATTTTGACCATGATAGGACGCATAAAGATCTAATCCACAAACAACTTCAAGAAGTTACCCCCAGTTGGAGACAAGACTACTTTCCTAAAGCAGTAACAATCCATGGTAGGACACATGCTTTATTATGGAACAAATGGGTGATGCCTTGGATAGTACCGATAGATAACGATGCAAGTTTTATTCAAACATAGCACTTGTTTGCCAAGTTTTCACTATGGTACCTATTCAAGAAGTGCCACAAAGTGGTTTTAGCTAAAATAAAACTTTTAGTTCTCTTTACTATTTTTTATCTTTTTTTATCTTTTTGATTTTTTTTTTTGATTTTTACCCTCTTTCCTAGGGTATTAGATATTGAAAACTTGGATTGATATTCCATTTCTGTTTGTAGAGGATATGTTGCAGGAAATCTACTTGAACTATCCTTGAGGTTCAAGAAAATGTTGATATCTTAGATTTTTTGTGAAGGAATAATCCACGTTGTTTGTTATATTTGAAGGTTACCTTGGTAGTGCGTTGGTGGTACACCTTGTTGTTGGGATGAACTATTTTGAAGGTTACCCTGATAGTGCGTTGAAAGGACACCTTGTTGGGGAAAACTATATTGAAGGTTACCTTGGTAGTGCGTTAGTGGTATACCTTGTTGTTGGGATGATTCCTAGATCACACACTGAGTTAGAAGACATAGATCAAGATTTATTCTAAAGCAAGATGTAAGTACTTTCCCTCAGTGTCTAGCAATATAGGTGATGGATTATCTTGTGTTATGATAAAATGTTTAGATACAATATCCCCTTTAGACAATGCCTCATGGCTCATATAATGTTGGATATGATAGGATCAATAATAGTGACCCATGTCAAGATGTTTTCCATAAGCAAGTGTAAAGTGTACACTAAAACATTTGTCAAGATCAAGATAAGTTAGATTTGGATAAAAATGGATTGGACTTATATGGATAAGTTGATATGCTTCTAGCTGAAATGGTGCACATAGATGTTTGATTCTACACATGACGACTGTTTGCTAGGTTTTCATTATGGTACTTGTACAAAGTGCCACTATAGTGGTTTTCACTAGAGGATGATTTTTTCTTGACTATTTTCTTTATTTTTTTGTTTTTAATTGATTTTTGAGTCACACAAGATGCCTGTTTACCAAGTTTTCATTACGGTGATAGTTTGTTTCTCATATTGAACCACCTATTGGTGTTGATATAGACACTACTGGTGCTGCTATGGTTGTTTTTTTTGTCATGATGTGCGAACAATATCCTGCTTGGGGGAGTTTTTTTTCTAGGATATGAGCACTTGAATGTAACCCCTAATAATTCTTATATTCCTTGTTGATACCAAAGTTAACCTTACCTTGATACACACACCGTGATAGAGTTCCCTTAGAATCCTTATGATAAAGAGTTTCTACCAACACATGGTCAATGTGAGGGTTTGATATCATGGATGGTGAAATGTGTTGAGGGATATGATATTTAGATGGTTTGGTTGACGACTTGGAACCTTTTATTTTCCAAAATTGGGATGATGAGCAATAATGGGTGGATATGGAGATTTGATTGGGACCAACGTCTTGATATACCTTGTAGGTTTCTCTTGAAGATTTCTTTTGCATCATTGGACATCTTTGATGGATGAACTTCCCATTTTTATTTTTCCCCATAGTTTCTTTGATTGATGGAGTTTGATAGGGATGATTTTCTTCTTTTTCTTTTGTATCCATTTGTATTTGCTTTGTCCATTTTGTTTTATCAATTCTTTTGCTTCAATGAATTGTTCCTTTCTTTGATATAACTTTTTCTCTTGTTGTTGGTCCTAATCAGAGGGTTGGAATATGCGTGGATGAAAATTCATGATACAACTAGTTGTAGCATTGGTAGTAGTTTCATCATAAAGACCCTTTGTGCTCTTTATGATGATGCTTGCATTAGATAAAGTTGCCCCCAATACTATAGAGGTATCACTAATATGTTTAGATCCCTTAATTTTTGAATAACCAAGACCTTGATGCTTAGGATTGCCAATAATATACACCGGTTCTAGGATACCCTATTCATGTAGGCCTAGTCCTCTGTCTTGATAATGAATCTATTGAAATTTTTTATTTGCAATAGGATATGTCTTACCTTGGAAACAAGGTACTAATCCTTCTCTGCTCTATTGTGGATCTTAAAATGTGATAGCTTCTTCACTGATAGAATCCTTCATATGTGGGATAGCTTCTTGATTAATATTTTCAACTTTATCCTGTGAAATATCAGATTTTGATGGCCCTTCAAAATATATTGGTGCTTATTTGACTATTGTATACCCAATGCTCTGCTGCTCAAGATTGTTATTTATCTTTGCTGATTTTAAGATACTATGCTCCATATTTTCATACTTCATGTATTCAATCTTCTTGGAGGATGTTTATGATTTTAATGCTTCTTCTTGATCAATTTCAGATATGTCTATAGATTCTGTTGTGCTTTTATCATGTGTAAAGATGTTAAGAGTAGGTGACTCTTGTTCCTTGTTTATGATATCAAGAGTATGAGACTCTTGTTTTGGATGAAGATCATCTACATTTCAATTAGGAGTAAGCATATCATGGGTAGATGTATGTGTACTTGGTGTATGGATTTTTTCTTCTTTTAGAAAAACTTGGATATCTTGGAAGATATCTACCAAGTCATTGTAGTATTTTGATGATAAGGATTCTTGATCTTTAATTTGTGTGGTATTATCTTTGATATACTTTGGTTCATGCTCTTGAAATGGATCAATTTCAAAGAAAGGATTTCTTGTAAAGGATCCTTGTATTTTCTCAAAATGTGGGGATATGGGTGATAGCTCTTAGCTTAGATTTTCTACATTATGTATAAGTGTGGGATTAAGAGTCTCTTGATCATCAATCTATACTATCATGAGGTTGGATGATATCAGTATATCTTGGACTAGATCATTGCTAGACTTTGGTGATTGATTTTGATCATGCTTTGGATTAAATTATTGTTTTATGTCCTCTTGCTCACTGGATGATGTAGAGACATTGTCGATGTGATTAGTGATAGATAACTATTGATCATTATTTTCAACTTTTGAGTTTGAGATATTGTCAATGTTGTCATTGGTAAATGGTCCATTGATTCCATCTTCAATAGCTATTTCTCCTTGATCAATAAGGTCTTGGATGAGATTTTTGAGTGTAACACATTCTGATGCATCATGACCTTTTGCTCCATGGTAAATTTACAATAGGTCTTGTCATTTTACCATGGAAATTTGATGCTAGGTTCACCACTTCATGGTGGTTTTGGAAGTGTGATAAGTTTGGCATCAACTAATTGGTTTGACACACCCTCAACTGGCTCCCCTAAAGGAGTGTACTCACATTTAGCAGTGAGATTTGATTGTGAAGCTTCTTGTGGTGGAGATGATTTTGTATTTGAGATGGAATTTCTTGTTGGTTTTGAGATTGTTGATCTTGATGATGATTTTAATGATTTGAAGGTTGATATTTTTGATGGATTTGATTTTGATGTTGAGTGATCGATTTTGATTTTGTGACCATTGTTGTTGTTGATTGACTTGATTTTGTAGAAATAGATTTTTTTGTTGATATGAATCAATGATTTGATGAGAATTATGACATTGCTGATATTGCGACCCCTTTTTTGGAGGGTGTCCAAAGCGTTGTTGATAAAGTGCGTCAATTTTTTTCTCAAGTGCATCTATAAAAATTTGATCTTGGTGTTGTTTCAACACTACTTGTTGTTGTTGTGTCTCTTGATAAGTTAGATTTTGATATGGATGAGGATTTTGATTGAAATCACCCATGTGACAAGATGCTCCAAAACCTTGATTACAAGAATCCATAGTTGATACATTAGAGAAATTTGTAGCATAAGATGTCCCCATGGGTGTATAGAGTGGAACCAGATTTGGGTAATAGATTGACATGTTTTTGGGGATGTTATGGTTGTGTGTTTAGGATGTTTTGCTACTCAATACCCTATCATAAGGTCACTTGGTTTATATCCCTATGGGTCACTTCCATCATTTGTGGTTTTTCTAGGGGTATATACTAGCACTAATTTTTTCTACTTCCATTTTTTCTTTTGTGTTGTGAACGCATGGTTGTCATAAACAAGCATTAAGATGTTTGTGAACATTTTGTGACCCTTAACTATGGAAAAGAATGCTTTTATTTTTGGATTTTCTATTTTAAGGAAATGAAATTACATGTGTTTTTTTGTATTTTCTATTTTCTAAAAGGATGGTACCTATTGCCACACAAGAGGTGGTAATATGAGACTTCTGGCCACAAGATCTTCTTTCTCTTCCTCTTTATCTAAGATTTTGGCTACATTTCTCCACTAGTTTGGTGTTTGTTTCCTTTTCCTTATATATGAAGCTCCTCAAATTATTGATTATGCTTATTTGTTCTCCTTCAATCAACTCAAAGTTTGGTTGTATGATAGCTAGTGTAAGGCTCGGTTGTTGAAATGGAGCAACTGGTCACCAAATGGTCATAAGGTGAAATGGTGTTTCAATGTGGTTGTTATGAAGCTCAAGACCCTAAGGTTTGAGTGTTGTTTTGGAATTACACTATTCTTGGATCTCAAAATGCTGAAAGTCCTATATCAATATTTCACTTCTTCTTCTAGAGGATATGTTGTGGGAAAGATTACTTGAACTAGCCTTGAGGTTCAAGCAAATATTAATATCTTAGAAGTGTGGGTGAGGGAATAATCTAGGTTTGTTTGTTTTTATTTTGATTTCCAAAAGTAGGATGAAATGTTGAGAGTAGATGAAGGACTATATGATGTATCTTGGGTTTCCAATTGTTTCATTTTAACAAAAGACCTTGTAACCAGCTTCAAATCATTTTTTTTGATTTTCAGCAGATCATAGAGCAAAAAAAATGGTTTTTGAGCAAAAGCAAAAAATTGTGAGAAAAAGAGGCCAATTTTATCAACTGTGGCCAGGTTTGTGTCAAGTGCCCTATATTTTGGATAGCAAGTGTGAACATAAATGTCAAGTGTGGCCTCTTTGGGTATTCTTTCAATTTTGGTGATTTGCATAGTCATAAGTGATTTTTTTTGGAAAGTGCAACCAATTTTTGGTCAGGTGCATTGGGAAATTTTTGTCAAATGTGGCATAAAAAGATCAAGTGCGCTGGATTTGAAAAAATGCGACATATTTTCATTAGTGGCTATTATGGATAGAGAGCAAAAGTGAGCTTTTTCTGGCAAGTGTGACCACTTTTTGGTAAAGTGCACCAGAAATAGTAGCAAAAGTAGCCTCTATTCAATCTTGTTTTTCAGTTCTATTTGTTGGCTAGCTCAACGTTGATGATTTTTGTAGTTTCAAATGATTTTGTTTGATCTGTTGTTGATATTTGGCAAGTGATACAACAGTATTTGACTTACTCAAAAGCATACACTTGTGTGACTTGCATGTCCATGGATTCAAGTTGTGAAATCATGACACCTAAGCCATAGTTTCCAACTTTTACTTTGAACCAAATGTAGCCTGAAATGAAAGATTGGATATTTAGAAACCATTAAGGATATCCGTTGATGTGTGTTTTAGCACTTTCTCAACACAGGCAGTGCATAGGCACACTACCTCTCTTGAAAGGTAGAAATTCACAAGCAAGTTACCAATTACTACCCCAAGGTCTCTCAGGTGTTAGGTCATGATAATGCTTGGAATATCTTAGTTGATGTTTGATGTGATTTTGCTAGCAATCACAAGGAAGACTTACATATTTGGCTAGATACGAGATGGATCATTGAATGGAGTTTCTAAAATGGAAGTTAAAGTGTAGTTTTCTATAGGTTCGGACAACAATCATAAACTCCCATTTTATCTTGAGATTCAGATTTATAATGTGAAATGAACCTTAGCATAGGTCACTTATTAAAAAAAGAAGAAAAGAGCAAGGGAGAAGAGAGGTTCCTGGATCTGAAACTAACTATGAATAGTGATCATGGAGGGTTCTACTATGGACAACTTCCTTCAAACATAATTTCACTTAACTAGAAAACTCACAGTATCATGAAACTTGTGCTAGCTTCTAAGGACTGCAAATTTTCTACCATTCATTCACCATGAACATGCATGAACAAAAGATACAAATTTGGAGCAACTTTCAATTTAAGTCCAGACTAGCTTTAAACAACTATCCACCATTAGTAAACAATAAAATGTATGGACAAGAAAGGCTTCAACACAAAAAAAGTCTTCACAACCATTGAACAACATTTACTAATCCATCTAAGCAATCTAAAACCAACTAAAAAAACAAAGTAAATCTATCTAAATCAGCTAACTATGGGAGATGAATCATGAAACATGCAAAGAAACTTAGAAATCCACCAAATTCAATGTATTCCTATTAAATTTTTTGTAGCATGTCTTTACAACAACTCAACTCTCTCTTGAAAATTAGAGGAGACCCCCTATTTATAGTGTTCAAAAAGAAAAATGAATGGCCAAGATTGATTTGCATTATGTGGCAAAGATTCACTACAAACTAGGGTTCCACCTACCCCCAAATATATTACAATTTAAAATACATCTTTTGTCTTTTTCCTATTTTGTCCTCTAGTGGCAACACTGTAGCATTTTATCCTTTAGCTGATCTCCTTTGCTGTAGCTATTCTGTGAGGAGCTTCTCATCAACGATTGGGTTTCCTTCTTGCTTCTTCAAGGTGACGTACTCTATGAACTTGTTGATTAATACCCGAAGTTTCTCGATCTCCATTATATTGGATTGAAGCACTTGATAATTCCATTGTTTAGATCAGCCCATAAGTGTATCCCAGTATTCATCACACTTAGTTGTATTGTCCCTTCCTTGTTTAGATTGTACGAAGGCCCAAGCAGAAAAATTCATGAAATATGTGGTGAGCTCTCCAGACATTCCATCCTCTATCTTCTTATGGAAGTAAGGATTTACCTTACCCATATTGATCTTGATAGTCGACACATCGTATCCCATCATCAATTTTAGATACTCAATATAAGTGGCCATTATGTCCTTGGCCCAATCAATGTCTGGCTCCACTTTGCAAAGTACTTGCTCCAATATCCCTTTTCTGTGATCAAAATCCAGCTTCCACATTTCAACCAACCAATGATCGTCCTCCACGAATGTAAGGTCTTCTTCCCATGTTTTGTGAGGAAACTTGAGGATGGCCTCAATATTAGGATAGGTGGATTCATATATCCCTAGGAAGTTAGTGTAGAACTTCTGCGTGCCCTCAAGAGATTTCTGGACTTCCAAGAATTTATTTGCTATCCTAACAGCATGGCTGATGCCTATGTTTCTAGCATACAGGACTTGTTGGAACCAATCCTCCATGTTTTTAGTCCAGTTATTCCTTTTCTCCATCTTGTTGATTTACTCCTTGGACAACAGTTGTGGTGGGGCCGAGGATGTGGTAGGAAGCTCTTCCATTGACGACCATTGTTGAATATAGGTTGTCAAATCAGCTAGCTGCGCCTTAAGTTCTTCCTTGGAGATCTTATCTTGCTATATCAAATGCACCACCGTAGCAACAAACTCCTCAAGGTGATCTACTTTCTGTTCTTTGGTAGATATCCCCAACTTGATGGTGGAGATGTTGTAACTTATTCCTTCTTCTCCCACCACTGGCGTAGCTACTTGCACGGTTCTAGATCCAGAGGCATCCATTGTCAACTTGGATCTAACTTTTGGCTTCTTCTCCTTTTTAGTGCTGATTTGAGCTTAGGCCAAGATGGCCTCTAACCTTTCTCTTGGATCTTCGGGAGTCAGAGTATTTTTTTCTAATTTATTTTCTAGCCATTGGGGCATCTGAGACTCTTTCTTGGGTGATTACCGATCACCTTCTTCCTCGTCCCCCTTGACTTTAATGTCTTTATCATCAGGAGCTTCTTGTTGTATTCTTGTTCCTTCTCCTTCTTCTACATCAGAGTCTTAGATGAGCACCATGTGTTTGATGGGGGATTTGGTGGGCATGCGTTAGGTGGAGCTATCCTCCCCTTTAATATCCTTCTCTTCCTTTTCTTCTTCATGCCCATGTTCCTTGAGGTGCTTCATCTCTGGACTTTCATTGGTCTCGGATTCCTCTTTGGGCTTGTCTTCTTCTTTACTCTCCTTTTCCTCATGCTGAGGTGACACATCCTACTCTTTCTTTTCTTGTTCTTCTTGTTCTACTAAGTGAGGAATTTATTCACCCGACTTAGAGCTTTCTTCCTGCTCCCCAGCTAGAAGTTTAGTGTCTTCTTCCATTTTATCACTAGGCTCCTTTTCTTCTTCAGGAGGTGGTCTTTCCACTTCCCCTCCAACATAATTTAGCTACCAAGTTATCTCTTCTTCCAGGTTTGCATTGAAGGTTTCTACAATATATTTAGTGTCAGCATCTTCTTCATCACTCTCACAGGACCTTGTTTCCTATCCTTCACAAATTAACTCATCAATTTGTAAATACTGGTGCTCTGAGTGTTCATGGTAGTCATCCGCTTCTTCCTCTAATGCCTTTGTGGCTTCCCTCTCTTGTCGTTCCAACTCCTCAAATATTTCCATTGTGGCTTTCATTTCGTGTGGTTGAGTTGGAGGCGTGGAGGTGGGGATATTGGCAAGAATCTATGCTAAGGCAGCCTGAATAGCCAGGTTCATCAATTCCTCTGAAAGCTCGGTAGAAATCTTTTGCATATTTCGAGAGAATGCCTCTAGAAGTGAGAGTGTAGGCATCGACATTGTCACTATTAGGAGACATGGAAGTAGAAGAAAGTGGAGAGGTGGTGACGAAAGAAGAGTCAATCATTATGACTTGTCTAGTAGGTGAAGAAGAGGCAAGGTGGACAGAGATGTCCACTTCAGGTGGGGAAGTAGCCATCATGGCTTGAGAAGTAGGTGGATGGGTAGCAGTGGTGGAGGTGGTAGGTGGAGATTTTGGTTGCTTAGTCTCCATTTCTTCTCCCTCATGAATTTGATCTTCTTGAATAACAGGAATCTCTATGACATTGCTTGAACTCTAATGTCTCTTGGAAGATTCCCCTTTCAAGGCCTTTCTTGCATATACCTTTGGATTTGGCTACTACTCATCCATTTCTTTTCTTTTCCTTGACCTAGTAACTAGAGGGGATTTCAAAGTTTCCCCTATTGGGGTAGAAACTATCCCACCATCTGTTCCACTTGGCTCACTTTCGAGCCCTTTATAGGTGAAAGTGGCCCCTTGTTGCTTCAATCAGGCAACTCGCCCATCAATCCATTCTTTTGTGTGAGCCTTGAAACACTTGGTTAAAATGTTGAGGTTGTCGACTGCTTGCTCATCCCAATCAATCATTGGTAGTGGTAGATTAGTAATTGCATTAAACCTAGGATCCATGATCATGCTTTCACCCTCTTTCACTTGGTCAGTTATTACGAACAGATTGACCTTGTTTAAAAAGTATACGATCATCCGCATATAATGCCTCATTCGTACCTCATTGTCATCTTTACAATTAGCAGGTAGTTCTTCCTGAGGCTCCACTTCTTCTTAATAAGAAAAATGGCAGTAATTTCCCAATTCCATTTCAACAAACAACACTTCATTGGTGGTGTTGTTGTACTCTGTGATCATAAATTTCATATGCAGCTCTCGAACTGTGTGAATATGATTTGGCAGTCCCTTCCATAGTAGCCACATGTGGGAAAAATCTATTGCAAGATATCCATTCAATGGATGGGTGAAGTCTCGTCGTAAGACAATTCTATATGTATCTGGGATATCTACAACCTAGATATCAATAACTTGCTGCACCCTCGGGTCTACATCAATTTGCATTGGGATCTGATTCATCTCCCCAACAATGTTTACCTCATTTTTGTATAGTTGGGTCACCTTTCTCTTTGAAGGAGTGGGGGTAATCCCAAGAGCTTTACATACTGCTAAGGGCATAACATTGGCTGATGCTCCAGATTCAATCAAGCAATTGTGCAATTTTTTTCTGAATATCCAGATGGTGGTGAGGAAGGGCGGTGTTTCCAACTTTCCTTAGAAGAGGCCAATAGGTGTATCTATCTGAGCTACTTGAGCTTTATTCTTATCATCAGTCCTATCCTTGGTCTACCCGGAGGGCTGATCCTTGGGGTTTTGTCTATTGTTCCGATCTAGTTCTTTGGTAGGCTACTTACCCGTCGACTAATCTTGAGGTGGATCAACCTTCTTGCCATGAATTTTTTGAATAATGGGTTCACTTGGAGGGTCTTCGAAAGAGACTCTCTTGGCTGATACTTCTTTTTCTTCCTTAGAGGAAGGAGTTCCATTAATGATTCTAAAGAAGGCATGCTTGATGGCTGGTACCTTATGTAACTCAAAGGCGGATAAGCTGATTTTAACTTTCTTAAACACTTCTTCCACATACTCGCCCATTTGTTCAATTTCGGTTTCGAATGCTCGACCTATGGTGTAGCTAGCAGGTTGGGCCTTTGTTTGGCTTGACTAATTTTGGGGTTGACCTTGGGATTGAATTTGTGGTTGGATTTGAGGCTGATTCAATGACCTGTTCTTGTTGAGATATTGAGTGGGCACATGAGGAAAGCCAAGATTGTTGTTGGCATTTGGGTCAGGTGAGGTGCTAAAGTTATTGGGTGGAGTGGAAGTAGTAAAAGGTCTGCTTTCCTTCCTATTCCTAATGTAGTAGGGAGTTTCTCTTATATGGAACATTTGAACCTCATCTACGTATACTTCTTCCTCACCTATTGGACCATTGTCTATAGAAGCAAAATGTTGAGACAAAGTTTCTTTGTTACTTACCTCTTCCACCTCTTCATTCTTGGTCTCTGTGGTCTCGATCTTAGGCTCATTGTAATCACTTCGTGGGAATGGTGCTTGGTTGACTACTAGACAAGAGGAGTCATAAGGATCAAAGGGAATGAGGTCTCTATAGCTTGCACAGTTAATGACATTCTGGACCTCTATTTGGAAGAATTTTGTGGCTGTTTGGAATTCAAGACAATCCATCTCAGAATGCCAACTTGTCTTATGAATCTGGCACCATCCGAATAAGGCAGGCTCAACAAGGTACACTCCATTAGTTGTCTTCTTAATACTGCAAGGTTGATCAAGAGGAGTGGGAACACCCCCATTATTGGGTCTTGTATTCCACTTTTGGTTTTTCCTTTGGGAGGGTCTCCTTTCAAAATTCTGATTGGAATTCCGCCCCCTTTCATAATTCTATCTCAAGGAGATACCCGCTTCACAATTATCTCTACTATCTCTATTATCTCTGTTGTCTTGATTGAGATTAGCTTGGAGGCTGTGTTGGGAGGCTTGCAATTGATTATTCTAATTTTCTTAGATGCATCATCTCTATGGACATTCTCTTTATCATTTCAGTCAGCTCCTCGAGTAGGTCTTTCTCGGTGTTGCTTGGCTACGACACTTGATTTTGAAGAAAAATGGATGGGGCAACTAGTTGATTTTGCTGTGCTAGAGGAAATTCTAGTCATGGTAGGTATAATGGTACTTGAGGTGGCTGAGAGTATGCCTGCTACTGTTGGGGCACTTGAGGGTAGGTATGCTATTGTTGATATCAGAAATACGAAGGCACGAGAGGTGGTTGGTTGATCAGTTGTCTAGGATGCAGGACTATGGGCAGTTGAGGCACTTGGTTCATATGAGGTGTCTGATGAGAAAATTCTTGGTTGAGCCCTTGAACCTACATCGGATGAGCCACCAGACCCAAAGAGGGCAGCGAACTAGAAATATTTTTCCCTAGATTGGTACTAGTGATGACTGTCTCCGAGTAGGCATCCACCAACGTTGCGAGTGGCGGGCACATTCTTTTTACCAATGCTGATGTAAGATTGTCCAATGCTGCATAATAGATGGGTAGGGAAGCAACATCATTAAGAACATATGGATCTTGAAGCCTCATGTAGGCGCGATGGAAATAATCATTGAAATAGATGATTGGTTCGTTGATTTCCTTGCAGACTGACATAAACTGTCAATACAGCTCTAAAGGGCTGATCAAAATTTTATATTTCTGTAGGAACACATTCATCATAAGGTCCCATGAAGTAATGGACCCCCTCGGTAGATTGATATACCAATAAAAAGCTTCTTCTCCCAGCGAGCACGGGAAGATCTGACACACCATATCCTCATGATCAACCTACATATCTTTGATTGTTGTTTCAAATATTTTAATGTGTTCTTCTGCCATCCTTTGCGGATCATGAGGGTTAAACTTTGTGCAAAAGCTCTCCATATTCTTAGGAATGTCATGGTAAGCATTGAAGTGCAATGGAAAAGGATTTTGCGCCAACCAAGCCACGAGGGGAGGCATGGGTGGTACTTGTTGTTGTGGAATAGTAACTTGGGGCTACATTGGAGAAACGATAGTTGGGACTGCACCTTAGACTTGAAAGGTAGGAGAAGTGGAAGCAACCTGGCTATGGGAAGGATGAGGCTCGAAGGAAGTTTGGAGTGGTTGAGTGGAGAATGGATGAAAGATGGAGGAAGGTGAAGGTGGAAGGAAAGTGGAAGAGATGAAGGAAGAGGAAGAGGCGACATCCCCTCCCTGGGTTCACTTAGCCCTCGTGGGGGGTTGCAAATCTTGAAAGTCCCGTTTGTTTGGTGTTGATCTCAACACTCTTTGAAATCTTTTAGGGGAGAATGATCCAATTCAATACAGCTTAACTCGGCCCTCCTAGTGCCAGTTCTATTGATGTGTGTTTTAGCACTTTCTCAACACAGACAGTGCATAGACACACTACCTCTCTTGAAAGGTAGAAATTTGAGAAGGTAACCAATTACAACCCCAAGGGATCCTAGGTGTCAGGTCATGATAATGCTTGGAATATCTCAGTTGATGTTTGATTTGATTTTGTTGGTAATCACAGTGCAAACTTACGTATTTGGCTAGATACGAGATGGATCATGCAATGGAGTTTCTAAAATGGAAGTTAATGTGTAGTTTGCTGCAGGTTCAGAAAACAATCATAAACTCCTATTTTATCTTGAGATTCAACTTTACAATGTGTAATGAACCTTAGCATAGGTCACTTATTAAAAAGAAAGAAAAGAGCAAGGGAGAAGAGAGGTTCCTGGATATGAAACTAACTATGAACATTGATCATGGAGGGTTCTACTATGGACAACTTCCTTCAAACAAAATTTCACTTAACCAAAAAAATCACAGTATCATGAAACTTGTGCTATGTTCTAAGGACTGCAAATTTTCTACCATTCATTCACCATGAACATGCATGAACAAAAAATAAAAATTTGGAGCAGCTTTCAATTTAAGTCTAGACTAACTTTGCACAACTATCTATCATCAGTAAAGAACAAAAAGTATGGACAAGAAAGGCTTCAACACAACATAAATCTTCAAAACCATTGAACAAAATTTACTAATCTATCTAAGCAATCTAAAACCAACTGATGTTAAAAACCAAGATTAGACATGCAAACCAAAAAACCTTCCACAAAAGAGAAAAACAAATAAAATTAGAGCTTTGCATAAAGATGTGCAAATAATATTATTCAGGAATTTAGAAATTATATGAGATGAGTTTCTTTATAAAAGAAATGTATGTATAACCCTAATCTTATCTTGAGCAACAAGATAGCTCAACAAGATAAGGATGACAAGAATTAACCTAGGAATTAAAGTATTACCTAAGTAAACTTATGCAAGTGTAATTATATAATTAATTACACCAACATCTCCCCATAAGTGAAACTTAGGGAGACTAAAAAAGCATGCACCTAAAACTAAGATGAATACAAGAAAGCATGAATGGGTCTCGAAAACAAGGCCTAATCAGGTACCCATGTACAAATGCAATGAAGAGAAAGAAGAAAACCTAGTGGGACAAAACCCCCCGTCAATGAGATGACTTGCTGCAAAGAAGCACTGGAAGAAACTGGAACCAGAATATGACAAGCAAGGAAAGATACTTCTATTTAAAAGAAACCATAGGAAAATCATAATAATGCAACAATAGACTCGATGCCACAAAACACTGGAAAAATCACAAACTGGAACAACCCTGGAATCTGTGAAGCAACAGTAGATAAAATGATACCCGCCATAAGAGGGAATGATATGATGAAAGAATCTGGAAGCTATGTATCTCAATGCCGATGCAAAACTGTGACTAAAATTGATCCATAGGAGCAAGTACCATGAAGATTCTGGAACATTAACCACAAATTTAGTGGTCCTCAAACTAATATGTGAACGAATGCGGATCAATAACCATAGGCTCTCAATTTGAAGCGTGAACCGATGTGAATCTATATATGTCAAGCAAGAGAAAGATGTGGCCAAAAGAAACTAAGAAACTAGATACAACCCATGCAAATTGTCATCAAAAATCAAGATGGAGATCAAAGTGAAACTACACTCTAATAAAATTATTATGCAAGAAACCCCTGATGGAACTTTATATCAGTTCATTTATTACAATACCCAATGATTGCAAAAGGAGAGAATGCAAAACATGCATAAATGAGAGAGAAAAAGTAAACCTAGTGCAAGAAAACAAGAATGAGTGCATGCACAAACCAAAGTTTACAACTGCTTCCCTAATAAAAATGGACCTCATATATGTGTAGAGGACTGAACCAGCTTTCCAATGCTGTGAGAATGGCGAAAAAAGGATCAGTGAGTCAAAAGATATGTCTCCTGGAGTGAAAACAACAACATCTGACTTTCGAGGCCGAAAAGGGCATCACAAAATCAAAACCAAATTATAAAATCTCCACCACTGGATAGAGCATTGAACTAGCTTTCCGACGATATCTCATTTGCGAAAAAGGCCTCCGTTTGCAAAAGTTATGCTTGATTCTGTGAATGTGCTCCAAAACTGTCCAATATGCCTCCTATAAGCCCTTAGGGGCTAAAAATAAAGAGCCCCTAGTCGCTGATATGACCCTAGGAGGGGCTGAGGCTGCCAATGGGGGCTGGGGCTAGCTCCCAGTCCCTAATGTGACCGCGAGCTTTTCACAGTAAGCCATCAGGGGCTGGAGGGTCGGAGCGGCGCTCGTGCGACAAAGAGGGTGGTGATGGCCCAGTGGTGGCATGACAGAGGCTATCAAGTGGTGGATGGGAAGCAGTGTGAATTTAAATGGGTTGCACAAAAAATCATTTTTTTTTTTTAATTTTAAACCTTGGAATGCGTGCCAAGTGGCCATATGGCCTTGGGACAATTTTTTTTGCCTCTTCAGACGACTGTGTCCAAAATGGACAAATTTTATATGAAAATAAGGGTTCCTGGGTGCTGCAGACTCAATGGCGAGGTCCATTTTGTCTAAGAATTCCTAGAAAAATAGGCAACCCCCTGATCTTGCAAAAAAATCACCGAGCTTGAAACCCTCACAGATCTGGCAAACAGTGACCAAAATCAGAAAAAAAAATTCAATCCTGACTTTTTCCAGCACTTTGAATCCAATGGAAAACCCTGATATGATCCAAGATGCTTCATAAATATACTCAAGGAATGAAACCCTCGAGGAGCCCCGAACGAGCTCTGCATTGAAAATCTCAAAAAATCTGAGAAGGGGCTACATATCAAAGCTCTTATACCATGTTAAAAACCAAGATTAGACATGCAAACCAAAAAAAATTCCACAAAAACAATTGAAAAAACAAAGTAAATCTATCTAAATTAGTTAACTATGGGAGATGAATCATGAAACATGCAAAGAAACTCAGAAATCCACCAAAGTCAATGTATTTCTATTAAATTTTTTGCAGCATGTCTTTACAACAACTCAACTCTCTCTTGAAAATGAGAGGAGACCCCCTATTTATAGTGTTTAAAAAGTAAAATGAATGGCCAAGATTCATTTGCATTATGTGGAAAATATTCACTAAAAACAAGGGTTCCACCTACCCCCAAATATATTACAATTTAAAATACATGTTTTGTCTTTTTCCTATTTTGTCCTCTAGTGGGAGCACTGTAGCATTTTGTCCTTTTGCTGATCTCCTTTGTTGTAGCTATTCTATGAGGAGCTTCCCATCAACGATCAGGTTCCCTTCTTGCTTCTTCAAAGTAGTGTACTCTATGAACTCGCTGATTAACGCCCGAAGTTTCTCGATCTCCATTATATTAGATTGGAGCACTTGGTAATTCCATTGTTTAGATCAGCCTGTAAGTGTATCCCAGTCTTCATCACACTTAGTTGTATTGTCCTTGACTTTTTTCAGATTGTGCGAAGGCCCAAGCAAAAACAATCATGAAATCTATGGTGAGCTCTTCACACATTCGATTTTCCATCTTCTTATGGAAGTAAGGCTTTACCTTACCCAAATCGATTTCGACAACTGACACATCGTTGCTCGTCATCAATTTCAAATACTTAATACAGTTGCCTTTTATTCCTTGGCCTAATCAATGTATGACTCCACTTTGCAAAGTACTTGCTCCAATATCCCTTTTCTATGATCAAAATCCAACTTCCACATTTCAACCAACCAATGATTGTCTTCCACGAATCCAAGGTCTTCTTTCCATGTTTTTTGAGGCAACCTAAGGATTACCTCAATCTTAGGATAGGTGGATTCATATATCCCTGGGAAGTCAGTGTAGAACTTCCATGTGCCCTCAAGAGATTTTTGGACTTCCAAGAATTTATTTGTTGTCCTAACAGCACAACCGATGTCCATGTTTCTAACATATAGGACTTGCTGGAACCAATCCTCCAGGGTTTTAGTCCAGTTCTTCCTTTTCTCCAGCTTATCGATTTTCTCCTTGGATAATAGCTATGGCAGGGCTAAGGATGTGGTAGGAATATTTTCCACTGATGACCATTGCTGAATATAGGCTGTCAAATTAGTCAACTATGCCTTAAGTTCTTCCTTGGAGATCTTACCCTGTTGTATCAAATGCACCACCATAGTAATGAACTCCTAAAGGTGATATAATTTATGTTCTCTAGTAGCTATCCCCAAGTCGATGGTGGAGATGTTGTAACTTATTCCTTCTTCTCCCACCACCAACATAGCTACTTGCACAGTTCTAGATCCAAAGGAATCCATTGTCAACTTGGATCTAACTTTTTTCTTATTCTCCTTTTTAGTGCTTATCTAAGCTCAGGGCAAGATGGCCTCTAATATTGCTCTTGGATCTCTCGGAGTTGGAGTCTTCTTTTCTAGCCACTCAGGCATCTGAGACTCTTTCTTGGGTTATTCACAATCACCTTCTTCCTCGTCCCCTTTGACTTAAATCTCTTTATCATCAGGAGCTTGCTATTCCATTCTTGTGCCTTTTCCTTCTTCTTCATCAGAGTCTTAGATGAGCACCGTGCATTTGATGGGGGATTTGGTGGGCATGCGTTCCTTGGGGCTATACTTCCCTTCAGTATCCTTCTCTTCCTTTTCTTCTTCATGCCCATGTTCCTCGGGATGCTTCATCTCTGGACTTTCATGGGTCTTGGCTTCCTCTTTGGGCTTGTCTTCTTCTTTACTCTCCTTTTCCTCGTGCTGAAGTGACACATCTTGCTCTTTCTTTTCTTTTTCTTGTTATTCTGCTGAGTGGGGAATTTCTTCACCTGGCTTACAAATTTCTTCCTATTGCCCAGTCGGAAGTTTAGTGTCTTCATCTATTTTATCAAAAAGCTCCTTTTCTTCTTTAGGAGGTGGTCTTTCTACTTCCCCATCACTCTCGGAGGACCCTGTTTCCTCTCCATGGATTACCACATCAATGTGTAAATGCTAGTGCTCCAGGTGTTCATGGTAGTCATCTGCTTCTTCCTCTAATGCCTTTGTAGCTTCCCTCTCTTGTCATTCCAACTCCTTAGATATTTCCATTATGGATTTTTTTTCGGGTAGTTCATTTGGTGGCGCAGAGGCAAGGATATTGGCAAGAATCTATGCCAAGGCAGCTTGAATAGTCGGGTTCATCAATGCCTCAAAAATCTCATTAGGAACCTTCTACATATGCCGAGAGAATTCCTATGGAAGTGAGAGTGTAGGCATTGGAATTTCCACTGTTACTAATGAGAGAGATGTGGTCGGAGACATGGAAGCAAAAGAAAGTGAAGAGGTGGTGGCAGAAGAAGAGTCAATTAGTACAACTTGTCCAGTAGGTCAAGAAGAGGCAAGGTGGAACGAGATGTCCACTGCAGGTGGGGAAGTAACCACCATGGCCTGAGAAGTAGGTGGAGGGGAAATAGTGGTGGAGGCGGCAGGTGGAGATTTTGGTTTCTCAACCTCCATTTCTTCTCCCTCATGGAGTGGATCTTCTTGAATAACATGCATCTATGTGACATTGCTCGAACTCTTATGTCTCTTGGAAGATTCCCCTTCCGAGGCCTTTCTTGCGTATACCTTTGGATTTGGCTACTGCTCATCATTTTCTTTTCTTTTCCTTGACCTAGTAACTGGAGGGGATTTCGAAGTTTCCCCTATTGGGGTAGCAACTATCCCGCCATCTGTTCCACTTGGCTCACTTTCGAGCCCTTCATAGGTCAAAGTGACCCGTTACTACTTCAATCAAGCAACTTGCCCATCAATCCATTCTTTTGTGCGAGCCTCGATGGGCTTGGTTAAAATGTTGAGGTCATCAACCTCTTGCTCATCCTAATCAATCATTGGTAGTAGAATATTAACAACTGCATTAAACTGGGGATCCATCACTGTGCCTTCATCCTCTTCCACTTGGTCAAGTACTAGGAAAAGATTGAGCTTCTTTAAAAAGTATGCGGCCATCCGCAAATAATGCCTCATCTGCACCTTATTGTCATCTTTACAATTAGCCTAGAAATCCTCAACTCTATGAAGATGGGCATATTCAGGTCCAAGTATTTTCTTGATATGGCCATAGGGATCCATCCATGGTCGGGCAATGTGGAGTCTCAAATGGTATTCGACCAAGTCCTTTTCTAAATTGTGGCACATTGTGAGGTATAGAGTTTGTACATCCCTCAACTGAAGGAGAGGGGATAAGGAATCCTTTCCATATGTTTGCTACTCAAAAGAGTGTGCACATTTCATAGATATCGAGAGAGCTCCAATAGTATTATCTGGTCATTAGGGTACCAGGGTAGCTTATTTGGTCTTTTTGAGAATCCTTCTACATGGATATATGTGAACTTCAAGTATTGGATGAACAAAAAGGCATATTGCTTGAGGAAGGCGTTGGTGCTATGGGACACTTGCCTCTTGAAGTCACCCCCAAGCAATCTAATGATATGACCTATGAAAGCATCATTGACCTTGCAATAATCCTTTTTGAAATTTTTGTATTGCAGCTAGGAGTATCTATCATAAACCTTCAGCTCCCTGCCAGGTTCTCCATCTAGATCTCTGAATAAGCCACTGTATTGCCTCCATTCAGCCAATGAGTAGACCAACTAGGATGTCATGTAGAATTTGGAGGTTTTCTTAACAACCATAAACTGCTCATGGAAGCAATCGCTGATTATCCCACCCCATTATAACTTGGTTTCTTCTCCATGGAGAATCTTTTCAACGAAGTACATCATCCATTCTTTGAAGTAGGCAATCGTTGGGAGGCCCATTACCCTGCTTAACAATATTACCAAATCATGGTAGTCTTCATAAAAATCACTTCGGAACAATTCTTGTGGAACCTTGGTAGTACTGCCCCTCTTCTCCTTCAACCAATGCTGATTTAGAAGCTTCCTGCATTTAAGGGGGTTGTTGTCCCATGTTGCCTTTCCATCATCCCTAGTTGGTACTTCCATTTCCCCGAAGGTAGGGATATGAAAGGTTCTGGTTATAGCTTTAGTGGACATATCAGCTAACACATTTCCATCTCTGTCCACTATCATTCGTGTCTTGGGCTGGTATGCCTCCTTGCAAGCCATTACTAGTTCAGGGGTGATAAGAGCGAGAGGGAAGCTCGTAGCCTTGGCTATTATGCTACCTCTAATTTTTCTTGCATTCTTCGTCGTAGGGTTGATCTTTACCCTTTGCTTGAATTTTTCGATGTCTATGTGCTTGATGTTTGTGTCAGAGATCTCCTTCCACTCTGTGTTGACCTTGGATCTTAGAGGTTCCCCCTAGAATTGATACTTCATCTAGTCTTTTTCTTCTTTTCCACAGGGTGTGGCCCGAAAGGGTGGGTCCGATGGGTCCCAAGGATGGTCATTTAAACTTAGTCATTGGAAGCATGGGGAAACAACAGTCAAAGTGGCAGGTCCTGGGCTGCAGAAGGATGAGGTCCCTCAACCATTAGGCATGACAAATGCAACAAGGAAAACCGCCATAGGCAACCTATGAGGGTGGACCTGCAGAGCTTGAGGGACGCCAATAGAGGAAACCTCCCAAGAGGTCTCTGCAAAGACACAAGACTTAGAAAATTTGAGGGGTGAAACATGGCCGACTTGAGATGACTCTTTGAGGTTCATTGACCATTTTGAACACTAAAATGGGGGCATGTGAAACGAGGCAAAGACAAAATCAACCCGACAAGGTGAAGGAAAGAGAGGGTCCCCGTTTCAAATGGGGAATGTGTGTTGAGGGTACAAGAAATGGTGAATCTGTTGGGGAACACTTTTGAGCATTCTTAGGATAAGTATTCATTCAGAACCTAGAATCTCTAGTTTCTCATACTAGGGGTCGACATCCAAAAGTGAACTAGGAGAATAGGGTCCTTAGTTGAGTCAACCTATGGAACATCTCAGAAGTGTGTGCTTGGTGAATTCATTTCCTTTCCTCAGAAACCATGACAGATAGTGTTTAATTAGACTGAGCAAGCTACATGAACCATCCAACACCAAAAGTAACCTGAACATTGCCCCGCTGCCAATTAGGCATCCATAGCCCTAGTGGAGTTGTCGCTGTGGCCCCATGAATATTTCTCTATTTCCAGTTGGGTGTCCATAGCCTCGGTAGAGTTATATGCACACCCATATAGTTGCTTGATTTCAATTTTTTTTTTTTAGATATTTCTTTTCATACTCATCCTTTTTGCTGAACCACATAAGCATCGAAGCCTACGATGGGTTTGGGAACCACAATGATCACTAGAGTGGGCTTAGGATTTTTCGCTCACAAAGTTATCATAATAGCTGTTGTATAGTTCTTTGGAAATAATTAATATGTGGTTTGGTCTAGGATCTGAGATGAACGTAAAAAGCTTTAACAAAGGATCGAGTCCTAAGGCACAATTCAAATGAGGAAGCCATTCCATAGCAATGATCGGAGACTAATGGTTGAGAGGGAATATTTAACCAAAGAACACTAAGGGCGGACAATAAAGTGAACCATTTGTTGGATGAGCATGACCACCACAACAACAATGAAGAACACTCTTACCAAATGAAAATAGCTAGGAGACAAGAAAAAAGCGAAGTGAAGCGACGCAAAGTAGCAAAATAAAAAAAAACCAAAACCAACCTACTCTAACCAATGTACAAGTATTTACAAAAGAAGAGCTCAAGAGGGCTCAGGTTTGGAAGTAATACTTTAAATGATGCCCATTGATAGGCAATGAGACATCCTCACCCATTAGGGTCTTAAAAAAAAAAGCATTGTCTCCCAAGATTTCAGCTATTTGAAAGGGGCCAAGCCAAAGCTTGTTGAATTTGTTATGTCCCCCTTTCTTTTCATGGGCCTTGTCCCATCATAGGAATAGATCTACAATTCTAAAGGCCTTGATTTTGGCTTGGCAGTCAAACCATCTCTTGAATATGCCATGATGTTTGGCAAAATTTTCTATTGCGTGGTCACATGCTTCTTCTAAATGTAGTAGCTCGGCTAAGAGAGCTTCTCTACAATCCCCTCCTTCATAAAAGTCATTGATAAACTAGAGGGTGAGAATATTTAAGTGGATCAGGAATATTGACTCTAGGCCATAAACCAGATGGAATGGGGAATCACCAAGGGCAGCCTTGTGGTAGGTGCGATCGGCCCAAAGGGTGAAATAGAGCTGGGTGTGCCAGTCCTTGGGATTCTTATTGAGTAGTTTCTTGATCACGGTGATCAGATTTTTATTTGTGGATTCCGCTAAGCCATTACCCTTGGGATAGTAGTTAGAAAAGAACTTGAGGGAAATTTCATAATCGAAGGCCCAATTGGAAAAGTTGAGTGAAGAAAATGCAAGGCCATTGTCACACCAATGCATAAGGACAACCAAAGTGATTTAAAATAAAACTCTCAAGAAAATTCGTAACTACCTTAGTTGTGAGTTGCCTACATGCAATGGCTTCTATCCATCTAGTGCAATAATTAGAGGTAGTTAAAATGTACCTATGTCCTGTAGATGATGGTGGGCTTATCAGACCAATGAAGTTGAGACCCCATTGCACAAATGACCTCACCTCCAAAACTGGTTCCAATGGGACAACATCATTCTTCTCTCTAGTTGCAGCGATCTGACATATATGGCATGTGCGAACATGATTATGAGCGTTCTTGAAAACTATTGGCCAATAGTATCCTACTCTTAATATTTGATGTGCAGTAGAAGGACCGGATCCATGACCAGTGCCAAACTTGTCGTGAAACTCCTTCAAGACTCGATCTACTTCTTTTTTGCCAAGGCATCTCAGATAGATACCTTCATGATTCTTCTTATATAAAATAGATCCTTGCAGCATATAGCTACCACTCTTCAGCCTGAGGGTATGCTTTTCAACTCCTTGCAGGTGGGGTGGACACATGTGATTTAGTAGATAATAGACTATGTCTTCGTACCACTCCTCTGGGGAGACATCCTCAAGTTGATACTGCTGCACTGTAAGCTCAAGCCCTGCTTCAACTGTTGTTTCAGCTATTGTTCGGGTAAGTGCCTATTCTCTTACTAATTTCATGGGCTGGATCTCCATGTCATATTCTTGCAGCAACGTGACCCACTTCGCTCTTCGTTTTCCCAACTCATTTTGCATAAGTAATGTCTTACTATAGGATTAGGAACTATGAAAACACTTTATTGCGTAAGATGTAGTGCCCGAACTTCTTCACTCCTCTAACAAGGGCATATGTATTTTTTTCCATGTTGTGGTACCTTAGTTCAACATCTTTCAAGGTAGCACTCATGAAGGCAATTGGGTTCTCATTTCCATCATTGTCTTTCTGGGTCAAAATGCTAGAACATGAATGATCTGAAGCAAATGAATAGATGTAGAAGGGCTTCAGATAGTCTGCGATGACTAGCACTGGTGCCTCAGTGATCACTTGCTTAATTTATTTGAAAGCTTTCTTTGCTTCTAGGGTCCACTCAATCTTTGCATCTTGCTTTAACATGGCATTGAGAAGCTTGACAATTTCAGCAAAGCCTATAATGAACTTCCGCACAAAGATGATCTTTCTCAAGAAAGATTTAAGTTCTTTCTTATTGCCTGGCAGCTGGATTTTCAATAAAGACTGGATGTGCTCAGGGTCAATGGAGATTCCTCACTCTGAGATAACATGCCCAAGAAATTTCCCTTCTGTGACTCTGAAGATGCACTTTTAGGATTGAGAGAGACTCTAAATTCCCTGCACCTCTGGAAGACTTTGCATAAATCGAAGGCATGGTCGCTCTGTTTCTTTGAAAACATAGTCAAATCATCCATGTAGATGATTATACACTTTCCAATAAGATCTTTGAATGCGATGTCCATGGCACATTGAAAGGTGGCACTAGTGTTGATGAGCCCAAACGACATTCATCTGTAAGCAAAGGTCCCCCACTTAGTGGTGAACGTTGTCTTATGGTGGTCTTCATACTTTACCATCACTTGATTGTACCTAGAGTACTTTTCAAGGAAGGACATCATTTGTGAACCATTAACGATCTACAAAACTTCATCCAACAATGGCACCAGATAATTATCCTTTTCCAAAGCTCTGTTTAGATTGCAGAAGCCCACACACAATCTAATTTCTCTGTTCTTTTTTTTTGACGAGGACCAACTTGGCCACCCACATGGAGTGCCTGACTAGAAAGATAATCCTTGCTGAAAGTAGCTTCTGCACTTCTTTGTAAATGATTGGTTCCAGCAAGGCATTTATGGGACGTTGTCTTTGGCGGAATGGCCGCACATCTGGCCTTAGAGGGATGGTATGTGTAATGATGGAGGTGTCATAAGTTTTCAGATCTTCGTAGCTCCATGCCACCACATCGTGATACTTATATAAAGCATCCACAATCCCTTTCTTTTCTTCTGTAGTGCACACTTTACCAATAAAAATATTCTTGACTTCCTCGGCTGTCCCGAGGTTATGAGTGTCACATTGGTTGCTTATAGCATCTCTCTTTGTTTTCCAATCCTGATATCTAATTTGATCTAGATCAAATATACATTCAATTTGAACCATACCTTGGTGAATAGTGTTTGTTTTGAGGTTAATAACTCCTTCTATGTCCAATTTCGCTTCTTCCGGATCAACTTCATCAATGATTTGTGTGGTGAACACGTCAAAGCTCGTGATGAATTCCAGGATATGCTTATCATCATTGAATACCTGGAAGTGAGTGACATTTTATGGCACAGATGGGGTGGATGTCAAATCAACTGTAAATTTCTTGAGTCTAGACAAGTAGAGGGGTTGTAAAGTGTTGGCTACTTGGGCCAAGGCATCAACTTTTTGATTCTAGGAATGCAAGATCAACTGTATATTAAATGCGTCTAATCCTTCTAAGAGATCCCAAACCCTATTCCTATAGTTTTCCAATCTTCTATCGTGACATGAGTATAATTTCCTAACTTGTTTGACCACCAATTCAGAATCACCAAAAACTTGCAGCATTTTAACATTTTTGCTTAAGGCGATCAAAAGACCATGCACTAAAGCTTCATATTCCGCTACATTATTGGTACAATAGAATTGGAGTCTATGGGAAGTGAAATAGGTCTTACCTGTAGGTATGCTAAGCTCAAATTTGACATCGGCTCCCTGCTTTGACTTGGATCCATCAAAGCGTAATGTCCAGAACTTGGAAGGCTCTTTGACTCTAGGACTGATGATGCATTCATTTATTTTTGGCTGCAAGCTGTCATCCCCAACTTGTGAAATATGTGTTGGTTCAATATGATTTGGGGCAGGCTGCCCTGTTGGTTTTCCTTCTAAGGAGTAATCAATCCTTTGACATGTTCCACTACTGTTTGGCACAAGTAGCATTCGAACTTGGAATGGGCAGTGTTGTGTACTCTGCACCAGCTTGGCAGTAAGAGATCTTGGAAGTCCATTCTTGCACCCACGTTGAGTTGATCATGTATGCATTTCTCCATAAAATATCAGAAACCATCTAGCTATCCCAAATTTCCATCTTCATAAGGCTCTTGATCATCAGGTTCCACTAACATTTTTGTGATTTGAGGCACATGGAAAAGGTTGGTTAGAGGACTGCATTGCACTAAGAATACTTCTGCAGGTAGTTCTTCTTGAGGCTTTGCTTCTTCTTGATAAGAAAAAGGGCAGTAATTTCCCAATTCTATTTCAGCAAACAACACTTCATTGGTGGTGTTGTTGTACTCTGTGATCATAAATTTCATTTGCGGCTCTCGATCTATGCAAATCTAATTTGGCAGTCCCTTCCACGAAAACCACATGTGGGAAAAATCTATTGCAGCATATCCATTCAATGCATGGGTGAAGTCTCATCCTAAGATAATTCCATATGTATCTAGGATATTTGCAACCTGGATATCAATAACTTGTTGCACCCTCAGGTCTACAACAATCTACATTGGAATCTGATTCACCTCCCCAACAATGTTTACCTCAGTTTTGTATAGTTGGGTCACCTTTCTCTTTGAAGGAGTGGGGGTAATCCAAAGAGCTTTACATACTACTAAGGGCATAACATTGGCTGTTTCTCTAGAGTCAATCAAGCAATTGTGCAATTTTTTTCTGAATATTTGGATGGTGGTGAGGAAGGGCGGTGTTTCCAATTTTCCTTGGAAGAGGCCAATAGGTGTATCTATCTGAGCTACTTGAGCTTTATTCTTATCACCAGTCCTATCCTTGGTCTGCCCAAAGGGATGATCCTTGGGGTTTTGTCTATTGTTCTGATCTAGTTCTTTGGTAGGCTGCTTACCCTTCGACTGATCTTGAGGTGGATCAACCTTCTTTCCATGAATTTTCTGAATAATGGGTTCACTTGGAGGGTCTTCAAAAGAGACTCTCTTGGCTGATACTTCTTTTGTTTCCTTAGAGGAAGGAGTTCCATTAATTATTCTAAAGAAGGCATGCTTGATGGATGGTACCTTAAGTAACTCAAAGGCGGATAAGCTGATTTTAACTTTCTTAAACACTTCTACCACATACTCGCCCATTTGTTCAATTCCAGTTTCGAATAATCGGCCTATGGCATAGCTAGTAGGTTTTTGTTTGGCTTGAATGATTTTGGGGTTGACCTTGGGATTGATTTTGTGGCTAGATTTGAGGATGATTCAATGACTTGTCCTTATTGAGATATTGAGTGGGCACATGAGGAAAGCCAAGATTGTTGTTGGCATTTGGGTCAGGCGAGGTGATGAAGTTATTGGGCAGAGTGGAAGTAGTAAAAGGTCCGCCTGCCTACCTATTCCTAAGGTAGTAGGGAGTCGCTCTCTTATGGAACATTTGAACCTCATCTACATATACTTCTTCCTCATCTATTGGACCATTGTCTACAAAAGAAAAAGATGAGACAAAGTTTCTTCGTTACTTACCTCTTGCACCTCTTAATTCTTGGTCTCGGTGGTCTCAATCTTAGGCTCATTACAATCACTTCATGGGAATGGTGCTTGGTTGACTACTAGAAAAGAGGAGTCGTAAGGATCAGAGGGAATGAGGTATCTATAGCTTGCACTATCAATGACATTCTGGAACTCTATTTGGAAGATTTCTATGGCTATCTGGAATTCAAGACAATCCATCTTAGAATTCTAACTTGTCTTATGAATCTGACACCATCTGAATAAGGCAACCTCGACAAGGTACACTCCACTAGTTATCTTCTCATTACCGGTAGGTTGATCAAGAGGTGTGGGAACACCCCCATTGTTGGGTCTTTTATTCCACATTCAGGTTTTCCTTTGGGAGGGTCTCCTTTCAAAATTTTGATTGGAATTTTTCCCCCTTTCATAATTTTGTCCTGAGGAGGTACCTGCTTCACGATTATCTCTACTATCTCTATTATCTCTATTGTCTCAATTGAGATTAGCCTGGAGGATGCATTAGGAGGCTTGTAATTGATTATTCTAATTTCTCAGTTGCATCATCTCCATGGGAATTTTCTTTATCATTTCAGTCAGCTCCTCGAGTCAGTCTTTCTTGGTGTTGCTTAGCGTCGACACTTGGTTTTGAAGAAAAATGGGCAAGGCAACTAGCTGATTTTGCTATGCTGGAATAAATTCTGGTCTTGGTAGGTATAATGGTGCTTGAGGTGGCTGAGAGTATGCCTGCTGCTATTGGGGAACCTAAGGGTAGGTCTGCTATTGTTGAGATTGCAAATATGAAGGCATAGGAGGCGGTTGGTTCATCAGTTGTCCAGGATGAGGGAATATGGGCAGCTGAGGCACCTGGTTCATAAGAGGTTTCTACTAAGAAAACGCTTGGTTGAGCCCTTGAACTTGCATCAGATGAGCCACCGAACCTAAAGAGGGCAGTGAACCAGAAATATTTTTCCCTAGATCGACACTAGTAATGACCGCCTCTAAGTAGGCATCCACCAACGTTGTGAGCGGGAGGAACATTCTTTTTAAAAATGCTGACGTAAGATTGTCCAATGCTGCATAATAGATTGGCAGGGAAGTGACATCATTGAGCACATATGGAGCTTGAAGCCTCATGTAGGCGCGATGGAAACGATCATTGAAAGAGCTGATTGGTTCACTGATTTCCTTGTAGATGAACATAAACTGTCAGTACAACTCTAAAGGGCTGATCAAAATTTTATATTTCTGCAAGAACGCATTCATCATAAGGTCCCATGAAGTAATTGACCCCCTCAGTAGATTGATATACCAATAAAAATCTTCTTCTCCTAGCGAGTATGGGAAGATTTGACACACCACATCCTCGTGATTGACCTGCATATCTTTGATTGCTATTTCAAATATCTTAATGTGTTCTTCTACCATCCTTTGTGGATCACGACGATTAAAATTCATAAAAAAAGTCTCCATATTCTTAGGAATGTTATGGTAAGCATTGAAGTGCAATGGATACGGAGTTTGCGCCAACCAAGCTGTGAGGGGAGGCAGGGGTGGTACTTGTTGTTGTGAAATAGTAACTTGGGGCTACACTGGGGCAATGGTAGTCAGGATTGCACCTTAGACTTGAAAGGAAGGATAAGTGGAAGCATCTTGGCTGTGGGAAGGATGAGGCCCAAATGTAGTTTGGATTGATTAAGTGGAGGATGGATGAAAGATGGAGGAAGGTGAAGGTGGAAGGGAAGTGGAAGAGATAAAGGAAGAGGAAGAGGTGACATCCCCTCCCTTGGCTTGCCTAGCCCTTGTGAGGGGCTACAAATCTTGAAAGTCCCCTTTGTTTGGTGTTGATCTCAACAATCTCTAAAATATTTCAGGGGAGAATGATTTGATTCAATCCAGCTTAACTCGGCCCTCCTAGCTTCAATTCTATTGATGTGTGTTTTAGAACTTTCTCAACACAGACAGTGCATGGGCACACTACCTCTCTTGAAAGGTAGAAATTCACAAGTAAGTTACCAATTACAACCAATTACAACCCCAAGGTCTCTCAGGTGTCAGGTCATGACAATGCTTGGAATATCTTAGTTGATGTTTGATGTGATTTTGCTGGTAATCATAGGGCATACTTACGTATTTGGCTAGATATGAGATGGATCATGAAATGGAGTTTCTGAAATGGAAGTTAAAGTGTAGTTTGCTGCAGGTTCGAACAATAATCATAAACTTCTATTTTATCTTGAGATTCAACTTTACAATGTGCAATGAACCTTAGCATTGGTCACTTATTAAAAAAAAAGAAAAGAGCAAGGGAGAAGAGAGGTTCCTGGATATGAAACTAACTATGAACAGTGATCATGGAGGGTTCTGCTATGGACAACTTCCTTCAAACAAAATTTCACTTAACCAAAAAACTCACAGTATCATGAAAATTGTGCTAGCTTTTAAGGACTGCAAATGTTCTACCATTCATTCACCATGAACATGCATGAACAAAAGATGAAAGTTTGGAGCAAATTTCAATTTAAGTCTAGACTAACTTTACACAACTATCTACCATCAGTAAAGAACAAAAAGTATGGACAAGAAAGGCTTCAACACAGCAGAAATATTCACAACGATTGAAAACATTTACTAATCTATCTAAGCAATCTAAAACCAACTGATGTTCAAAACCAAGATCAGACATGCAAACCAAGAAACCTTCTACAAAAGAGAAAAATAAATAAAAGGATAGCTTTGCATAAAGATGTGCAAATAATATTATTTAGGAATTCATAAATTATATGAGATGATTTGCTTTATAAAAGCAATGTATGCATAACCCTAATCTTATCTTGAGCAACAAGATAGCTCAACAAGATAATGATGACAATAATTAACCTAGGAATTAAAGTATTACCTAAGTAAACTTATTCAAGTGTAATTATATAATTAATTACACCAACACCCCCTCATAAGTGCAACATAGGGAGACTAAAAAAGCATGCACCTAAAACTAATATGAATACAAGAAAGCATGAATGGGTCCCAACAACAAGGACTGATCAGGTACCCATGTACAAAAGGAATGAAGAGAAAGAAGAAAACCCAGTGGGACAAACCCCCCCTCAATGAGATGACCTGTTGCAAAGAAGCACTGGAAGAACATTGGAACCAGAATATGACAAGCAAGGAAAGACACTTTTGTTTAAAAGAAACCATAGTGGAATCATAATAATGCAACAACAAACCCGATGCCACAGAACACTAGAAAACTCACAAACTGGAACAACCCTGGAATCTGTGAAGGAACAGTAGATAAAATGATGGCCCCCATAAAAGGGAATGATATGATGAAAGAATCTGGAAGCTATGTATCTCGATGCCAATGCCAAACTGTGACTAAAACTGATCCATAGGAGCAGGTACCATGAAGATTCTAGAAAATTAACCAAGAATTTAGTGGTCCTCAAACTAAGATGTGAACCAATGCGGATAAATAACCATAGGCTCTCAATTTGAAGCGTGAACCAATGTGAATTTGTATATGTCAAGCAAGAGAAAGATGTGGCCAAAAGAAACTAGGAAACCAGATACAACCCATGCAAATTTTCATCAAAAATCAAGATGGAGATCAAAGTGAAACTACACTTTAATAAAATTATTATGCAAGAAACCCCCCGATGGAACTTTATATTAGTTCATTTATTACAATACCCAATGATTGCAAAAGAAGAGAATGCTAAACATGCATAAATGAGAGAAAAAGTAAACCTAGTGCAAGAAAACAAGAATGAGTGCATGCACAAACCAAAGTTTACAACTTCCTCCCTAATAAAAATGGAACTCAGATCACTGTAGAGGACTGAACAAGCTTTCCAATGCTGCAAGAATGGCGAAAAAAGGATAAGTGAGTCAAAATATATGTCTCCCAAAGTTAAAACAACATATGACTTACGAGGCCAAAAAAAGCATGAAAAAATAAAAACCAAAAAATAAAACTTCCACCACTAGATAGAGCATCAAACTAGCTTTCTGATGATATCTTGTTTGTGAAAAAAGGCCTCCATTTGCAAAATTTATGCCCAATTCCTTGAAACCCTCATAGATCTGGCAAAAAGTGATCAAAATCAGAAAGAAAAAGCCAATCCTGACTTTTTCTAGTGCTCTGAATCCAATGGAAAACCCCGATCTGATCCAAAATGCTTCATAAATATACTCAAGGAATGAAACCCTCGAGGAACCCTGAATGAACTTTGCATTTAAAATCTCCAAAAATCTGAGAAGGGGCTGCATATCAAAGCTCTGATACCATGTTAAAAACCAAGATCAGAAATGCAAACCAAAAAACCTTCCACATAAACAATTGAAACAACAAAGTAAATCTATCTAAATCAGCTAACTATGGGAGATGAATCATGAAACATGCAAAGAAACTCAAAAAACCACCGAATTCAATGTAATTCGATTAAAATTTATGCAGCATGTCTTTACAACAACTCAACTCTCTCTTGAAAATGAGAGGAGACCCCCTATTTATAGTGTTCAAAAAGAAAAATGAATGGCCAAGATTGATTTTCATTGTGTGGCAAAGATTTACTACAAACTAGGGTTCTACCTACCCCCAAATATATTACAATTTAAAATACATCTTTTGTCTTTTTGCTATTTTGTCCTCTAGTGGTAGCACTATAGCATTTTTTCCTTTAGCTGATCTCCTTTATTGTAGCTATTATGTGAGGAGCTTCTCATCATAGATCAGGTTCCCTTCTTGCTTCTTCAAAGTAGACTACTTTATGAACTTGATGATTAAAGCCCGAAGTTTATTGATCTCCGTTATATTGGATTGGAGCACTTGGTAATTGCATTGTTTAGATTGGCTCGTAAGTGTATCCCAGTCTTCATCACACTTAGTTGTATTGTCCCTAACTTGTTCAGATTGTGTGAAGGCCCGAGTAAAAAAATCATGAAATCTGTGGTGAGCTCTTCAAACATTCCATCTTCCATCTTCTTATGGAAGTAAGGCTTTACCTTACCCAAATCAATTTTGACAGCCAACACATCGCAGCCCATCATCAATTTAAGATACTCAATATAGTTGGCCCTTTTGTCCTTGGCCTAATCAATGTCTGGCTCCACTTTGCAAAGTACTTGCTACAATATCCCTTTTCTATGATCAAAATCTAGCTTCCACATTTCAACCAATCAATGATCGTCCTCTGCGAATCCATGGTCTTCTTCCCATGTTTTGTGAGGAAACCTGAGGATGGCCTCAATATTAGGATAGGTGGATTCATATATCCCTAGGAAGTCAGTGGAAAACTTCCACATGCCCTTAAGAGATTTTTGGACTTCCAAGAATTTATTTGTTGTCTTGATAGCACATCTGATGCCCATGTTTCTAGCATACAAGACTTGCTAGAACCAATCCTCCATGGTTTTAGTCCAGTTCTTCCTTTTCTCCAGCTTGTCAATTTTCTCCTTGGACAATAGCTGTGGTGGGGCTGAGGATGTGGTAGGAATCTCTTCCGCTGATGACCATTGTTCAATATAAGCTGTCAAATCAGCCAACTGCACCTTAATTTATTCCTTGGAGATCTTATCCTACTGTATCAAATACACCACCATAGCAACGAACTCCTGAAGGTGATATACTTTTTGTTCTCTGGTAGCTATCCCCAAGTCGATGGTGGAGATGTTGTAACTTATTCCTTCTTCTCCCACCACCGGCGTAGCTACTTGCACGGTTCTAGATCCAGAGGCATTCATTGTCAACTTGGATCTAACTTTTGGCTTCTTCTTCATTTTAGTGCTGATCTGAGCTCTAGCCAAGATGGCCTCTAACCTTGCTCTTGGATCTCTGGGAGCCGAAGTCTTCTTTTCTAATTGCTTTTCTAGCCACTCGGGCATTTGAGACTCTTTCTTGGGTGATTCACGATAACCTTCTTCCTCGTCCCCTCTGACTTGAATCTCTTTATCATCAGGAGCTTGCTATTCCATTCTTGTTCCTTATCCTTCTTCTTCATCAGAGTCTTGGATGAGCATTGTGTGTTTGATGGGGGATTTGGTGGGAATGCGTTCCTTGGGGTTGTCCTCCCCTTCAATATCCTTCTCTTCCTTTTCTTCTGCATGTCCATGTTCCTCGGGCTACTTCATCTTTGGATTTTTCATGGGTCTCAGCTTCCTCTTCAGGCTTGTCTTCTTCTTTACTCTCCTTTTCCTCATGCTGAGGTGACACATCCTCCTCTTTCTTTTCTTGTTCTTGTTGTTCTACTGAGTGGGGAATTTCTTCACCCATCTTAGAGATTTCTTCCTGCTCCCTAGTTGGGAGTTCAGTGTCTTCTTCCATTTTATCACTAGGCTCCTTTTCTTATTCAGGAGGTGGCCTTTCCACTTCCCCTCCAACATCCTTTAGCTTCCGAGCTATCTCTTCTTCTAGGTCTGCATTGAAGGTTTCTACAATATATTTAGTGCTGAAATCTTCTTCATCACTCTCGGAGGACCCTGTTTCCTCTCCACAGATTAACTCATCAATTTGTAAATGCTGGTGCTCTGGGTGTTCATGGTACTCATCCACTTCTTCCTCTAATTCCTTTGTGGTTTCCCTCTCTTGTCATTATAACTCAGATATTTACATTGTAGCTTTCATTTCGGGTAGTTTAGTTGGAGGTGCGGAGGTGAGGATATTGGCAAGAATTTGCGCCAAGGTAGCCTAAATAGTTAGGTTTATCAATGCCTCAGAAAATATTGGTAGGAACCTTCTTCATATGCCAAGAGAATGCCTCTGGAAGTGAGAGTGTAGGAATTGGAATTTTCACTGTTACTAATGAGAGATATGTGGTCAGAGACATGGAAGTAAAAGAAAGTGGAGAGGTGGTGGTGGAAGAAGAGTTAATCATTATGACTTGTCTAGTAGGTCAAGAAGAGGCAAGGTGGACTGAGGTGTCCACTACAGGTGGGGAAGTAGCCACCATGGCTTGAGAAGTAGGTGAAGGGGTAGTAGTGGTGGAGGTGGCAGGTGGAGATTTTGGTTGCTCAGCCTCCATTTCTTCTCCCTCATAGAGTGGATCTTCTTGAATAACAGGCATCTCTGTGACATTGCTAAAACTCTTATGTCTCTTGGAAGATTCCCCTTTTGAGGCCTTTCTTGCGTATACCTTTGGATTTGGCTACTGCTCATCATTTTCTTTTCTTTTCCTTCACCTAGTAACTGGAGGGGATTTCAAAGTTCCCCTATTGGGGAAACAACTGTCCCGCCATCTGATCCACTTGGCTCACTTTCGAGCCCTTCATAGGTCAAAGTGACCCATTGCTGCTTCAATCAGACAACTTACCCATCAATCCATTCTTTTGTGGGAGCCTCGACGGGATTGGTTAAAATGTAGAGGTCATCAACCTCTTGCTCATCCCAATCAATCATTGGTAGCGTCAGATTAGCAACTGCATTAAACTAGGGATCCATGATCGTGCTTTCATCCTCTTCCACTTGGTTAGGTACTGGGAAAAGATTGACCTTATTTACATAGTATGCGGTCATCCACATATAATGCCTCATCTACACCTCATTTTCATCTTTACAATTAGCCCATAAATCCTCAAAGCTATGCAGATGGGCATATTCAGGTCCAAGCATTTTCTTGATATGGCTATAGGGATCCATTCGTGGACGGGCAGTGTGGAGTCTCAAATGGTATTTGGCCAACTCCTTTTCTGAATTGTGGGCAGATTGTGAGGTATGGAGTTCGTACATCCCTTGGATGAAGGAGAGGGGATAAGGAATCCCTACCATATGTTTGCTGCTCAAGAGAGTGTGCATATATTGTAGCTGTCAGGATCACTCCAATAGTATTATCTAGTCATTAAGGTACCGAGGCAGCTTATTTGGTCTTACTGAGAAGCCTTTTGCATGGATATATGTGAACTTCGGGTATTGGATGAACATAAAGGCATACTACTTCAGGAAGGCATTGGCGTTGTGGGAGACTCGCCTCTCGAAGTCACCCCCGAACAATTTGACGATATGACCTATGAAAGCGTCATTGACCGTGCAGTAATCCTTTTTGAAATTTCTATATTATAGCTCAGGGTATCTGTCATAAACCTTTAGCTCTTTGCCGGGTTCTTCATCTAGAGCTTTGAATAAGCCACTGTATTTCCTTGGTTCAGCCAATGACTAGACCAAGTAGGATTCCATGTAGAATTTGGAGGTCTTCTTAACAACCATAAACTACTCATGGAAGCAATTGTTGATTATCCCACCCCAGTAGAACTTGGTTTCTTCTCCATGGATAATCTCTTCAACGAAGTACATCATCCATTCTTAGAAGTAGGTAGCTATTGGGAGGCCCATTACCCTACTTAACAATGTTACCAAATCATGGTAATCTTCATAAAAATCACTTTGGAATAGTTCTTGGGGAAGCTTGGTAGCATTGCCCCTCTTCTCCTTCAACCAATGCTGACTTAGAAGCTTCCTACATTTAAGGGGGTTTTCGTCCCACATTGCCTTGCCAACATCCCTAGTTGGTATTTCCATTTCCCCAAAGGTAGGGATATGAAAGGTTCTAGTTATTGCTTTAGCAAACATATCAGCTAACATATTTCCATCTCTATCCATGATCATTCGGGTCTTGGGATGGTATGCCTCCCTGCAATCTATTACTAGTTCAAGGGTGATAAGAGCGGGAGGGAAGCCCACAGCCTTGGCTATTCCACTACCTCTAATTTTTTGTGCACTCTTCATCATAGGGTTTATCCTGACCCTTTGCTTGAATTCATCGATGTCTATGTGCCCGATGTTTGTGTTAGAGATCTCCTTCGACTCTGTGGTGACCTTGGATTTTAAAGGTTCCCCCTAGAATGGATACTTCATCTAGTCTTTTCTTTCTTTTCCATGGGTTTCCTTGCCTATTTTATTTCCTTTGTCCTTCTCCGTGGTTTCCCTCGAGGGTCTTGCATCTAATTCCATATATTCTCTTTAGACAAAGGAGAGGTGAGTAAAATCAAGCATGAAAGCATGAAACATTAGCCAAATCCTTGCAAATGATGTTAGATTGGATAATTCAGTATTTGAAAAATCTAACATATAACTTAGATTGTCATCAGTAGTTCACTAGAGGGAGTTTGGATAATTTGGGCCCTAGGGGTCAGACTTCCCTAGCCAGATAGCTATTTGGAAGGGAAAAAAGGGCAAGGTGGCTCACAAGGTTCCACCCGTCCTAGCACTTGATCAAATCATTAGGCCTATTGAGGAGAATAGGTCATTTTGGCTTGTGGGTCAAAGTTCATTTTCAAACTAGGAGCCATTTAGGTCACCTTTGAGGTGGTCGGATTTAGGGAGGAGCTTGGCTGTTTGGGGTTTTTTGTTTGAAAAGGATTTGGTGATGCAGCATTCTGGGTGTGGAGTTCTGTGGGTGCGGGCCCGGCGAGTTCAAAGGGTGGTCAAAATCATACCTTGGTGTTTGGGCCATTTGGGTCAACTGGGGCGGAAAGCCGTTTGCAGATTGTCATTTGAAAATGATGGAAGGCATGCAGAAGCCTGACAGGAGACACCCGAGGAATCGGGTCTGGCGGAGAGCCTGGATTCTGTGTTTTTTTCTATTTTTGCTTAGTGGAGTTTATCAGTAAGAGAGAATCGGGCCCTGGGAAGCAGAAGGATGTGGGAAGTTTTCTCCCTCATAACGAACTAGATGGGGCAAACTTCCAACAACGAAGGTTTGATGGAGATGCCTCGCCAACCTTTGATCATTCAAAACTTTAGCATTTTGGGTTTGACAGTCGTGAGGAAGTTGGGAGCCAGAGGGTGGAGGGTAGTTGTTTGAACACCATAAGAAATGACGATGTTACCGTGGTGCCCCGTAGACGAAGGTCCGCCAACTGAGACTCGAAGGGCACTTGGAATATGATCGCTTGTTTACACTAACAATGTTGCGCGGTGAGAAAAGGGGGAGGTTGGTACTAGAATGCCATTTGAAAAAAAAGACTAGGAATGATGCCCTAGGGACAGAGTCCTATGGGTGCGTACCTGGACAATGTGTAGGACTCCATTTCAGTTTTATAAGTTTTTTGCCAAGTTTCGACGGCTAGAAGGGTGACGACACCCCACGATGGCGGGTCCACTAGGTAGGTTTGCCACTTGTAAGTTTGGTTTTGTTCAAAGGTTGTGATGGTGATGATGGGGCCCAGGCTCGCAGAGCATAAACGCTCTGGCCGAAGAATGGTGTCAGGAGGTGCAAGTTCCGCAACCGTTACACAGGCGATTTGGAGGGTTTCTTAAAATTTCATCACATGGGTCTAGGTCATCTAGTTTTCCTCTATCTAGTTCATATACTTTTCCTCCTTTTAATTCATTCATTTTGACAAAAATCAAGGAAAAAGTGACACGTGGAACAGGCGGTGAATTAAACCTCGAGAACCTGATTAATGTAGATGATCTGACTAGAAGTAATGATTAAGAGATGGCGATCGGTTGACTTGGGACTGATGGCAGCGATAGAAGCTAGCTATGGACCACTCTGGAAAAAATGACAAGTGAAAATGACCTCTCAAACTCAACTATTTATAGTCATTATTTCATTAAATGCATGTACGACGACCATTGGGTTGGTAAACAATAATTTCAAAAACAACCACGGGAGCTTCAAAGTCCAACAACCGAAAATCTGTCGGTGGATAGCCATTTAAATGTTTAGTGATAATCAAGTAGCACCAAGGAGATCAAGCCCCGACATGCGGAACTCAACCGGAGAGTGACCATTGGAGAATGGCATAAAAGTGATGGAAGTCTGAGAGGAGTGACCCAAAAGGGCGGGTCTGATGGGTCCCAAGGATGGTCATTTAAACTTAGTCGTTGGAAGCATGGGGAAACAACAATCAAAATGGTAGGTCCTAGGCCATAGGAGGATGGGGTCCCTTGGCCGTTAGGCATGGTGAATGCAATAGGAAAAACTGCTAGACGCAACCCGTGAGGGTGGACCCACAGAGCTTGAGGGACGCCAGTAGAGGCAAACTGCCAAGAGGTCTCCGCAAAGAAATAAGACTTAGAAATTTTGAGGGGGTGAAACATGGCCAACTTGAGATGACTCTTTGAGGTTCATTGACCATTTTGAACACTAAAACGGGGGCACAAAAAACAAGGTGAAGCCAAAAGTGACTCGACAAGGTGAAGGAAAGAGAGGGTCCCCATTTCGAACGAGGTGTGTGTGTTGAGGGCACAAAAATACCCTTAAGGAGTACAAATATAGGGCTTATCTTAAAGGCATACACTAAGTCAAAGGGTTTGTGATTTTGATAAACATGTTGAGTGTTTGTTTTTATGTGTTAATTTTTCAATTCAATCACAATGTTTGATGTTTCGAAGTATCCGATAGATCCTTGGAAATTTCATGAAAAAAATGTACACCCTAGGGATAGACACTTCCTCCTAGATGGGATTACCTCATGCTCCAGAGGGATGATTTTACATGCAATGAATGAAGGGGATTTTTATTCTAAACCATAAGTTGGACTTGGTAAGTAACTTCTTGAAAGTAAATTCTGATGCACCACTTTAGAGTATGTTTTGGATAAAAGTGATAGCTTCTGCAAACATTTGGTTCTTAGTCATGTTTTGGGATTATTATTTTCAGATGTCTATACATGTGCTGATTCACTCAATTAAGAGGCCTCCTAGCCCATGCGGGTTTTAGCGTATCACACAGATACTGGGGAAGGCATTCATTAGTATAGAAAAACAACACCTGGTGGGTGAGAAATTTCCTCACACCAACAATAGTTTATATAGTGAACCAAAAAAAAGTCCCGCTTGGGTTGCCTTTGAGTTCTCTAGCACAGGGTGTGTCTCAAAAGGAAGGCCCTCTAAAAAGGAATGCTTTGAAGTAAAAGGTGTGAAACTCAAGATGGTTTTCATCACCCAAGATCACCAAAAAGGTGTGAGGGGAGAGGATAGTCACCTAGTTTTCCAAACACGAAATACATGGAATATACTTCATTGCAATGTTCTTTTTAAATGCCTCAAGCGGTGCTATCCACAAAATATGAAATAAGGTGTGTACAAGATAGCAATAGTTCTTTTTAAAGCACCCAATAGAAGTGTTCTAGATATCAACCAATGAGATAGAAAAAGTGCAAGAAAAAGATTGATTTGTTCATTTTTAAGCCCAAAACGAAGTGTTCATTCTAAACCTTGTCTTAATGATCAACAAAATGAAATCGAGTGTTCGTCAACAAAGGGAAATTGTTTGGTAAAAAAAAAATCAAAACATCCATTTTAGAGAATTAAAGTGAAAGCATTTGTTTTGTGGGATTTTGTTTAAGCACCAAATGAAAGATTTTCTAACTTAGAAATCTTAAAAGATTCATTTTAGAGCACTAAATCAATTTTTATTTATTTGTGGGATTCTTTTTAAGCACCAAATGAAATATTTTCTAACTTAAAAAGCTTAAAGATTCATTTTAGAGCACAAAATCGAAAATGTTTTGTTTGTGAGTTCTTTTTTAAGCACTAAATTAAAATTTTCTAACCTAGCAAAGCTTTGAAAAATAAAATTTCTTCAACCTTTCATCTTCCCTATAGTAAAAGAATTAAGGATTTTTTTTAGGATAAACACCCATTATACCTCTACAAATCCTGCATAAAGAACCATTAGTACTTGTTACACATTCAAATTAGGCACCCATTAATGTTAGAATTCAAAATTTAACCTTCAATTTTCAGATAAAACTGAATAGGAAAAAGCATAGGAAAAACAGTCAAAAGCACCCTCTATCAGAGAGCAAAGGTGCCAAAAAAGTCAAAAGAACCTCTATTTCTAGAAGTAGAAGCACAAAAACCAATTAAAAGCACCAAAATCAATGTCAAGTGTGCTAGAAACCAGTTAAAAGTGCCAAAAAACTGAGCAGAAGTGCTAAAACTATAAAGTCAAATGCTAAATTTTTATGGAACTATGCATGAAGATTTTTCTAGAGTGCTTCCGAAACCTGCAACTTCAATTTAAACTCAGAAAATCATTAGTACTAAGGACCGTGGTCCCACTGGGTGTGCCAGAATGTGTGAGGGGGAAATCTACGAGTGTAAACAAGATAAAATGCAATGAATCAAAACTAATATAATTCAAAAACATAAATCGGGAATCATTCTTTCACTCATGAAATGAACGATTAAGAACAATGAATTTCAAGCAAAGTAAATGAAATAAAACCAAAACAAGCGAATTCACTACACTAAATCATTACCCATCTCATGTCAGAGTGTATTCGTGAAGATGTGGGTTGTTTGTATCAATGCAAAGCCTCCATAGTTGCTGGTGCAGGAGCACCTGCCTAAGTGCTTAGTTGCAACCTTATCTAGAAGGTTTTTGTTTTAAATTTATTTTTGATGTTTTGGAAAGGTTTCAAACACCTTTAATAATGTGTATGAGGACCTTTTGGAGCTTAGGAAAAAATTAAAATAAATTAGGAAATCTTTTTAGAGGCGTTCCTTAAGTTTTTGTGGAAGACTAGAAAACACACTGTGTTTTCAATCAGCAAACTTTTTGCCATTTGTGGGCTCGGAAAAAGTAACCTAACTGTTTCTTGGAATTGTATATGCAAAATCTCAACCTTTGACAAAGGTTGGAAGTGGAAAATACTGGCAGTTTTTTGGTGAATGAAAAGAACATAGTGATTTTTGTTGGAAAAAGACTAATTTTTCTGTTCTTGCGTGACAGTTGCAAGGAATGGTTTAAATAAAGTTTTTGTGGAGTTGTATGATATGTAGTGAATTATTTTTAAAACATTTCTTGTGGCATTTGTGTTAGTTTCTTCATCGTTGCTTTCTTTTGTTTAAATACTGTTTCATTTTGTTTTGCTGTTTGGACTGGTAAAGTCCAGAAACATGGAGTTTTAACTTGTTTCCTGCTCGTACCAGGAAGTATGGGAGCAGTGGAAACTAAGTTAGACTCCTTCTTTGTAAATATTGTAAATATAAATGCCTTGGTAAGTTCTGGAAGCATGCTAAATGACTTTTCCTAGGCGAGACAGTGAGAACCCGGCTAGGAAAAGCTTGAGGACAGCGTGAATAATTTGCAGGGGAGTGAAGATTTTTAAAAGATTCTTTTTTGAGGATTTATGGGAGTGTCTTGGCTCTGCATGGTGACAAGGAAGATCCCGTAATAGTCCGTTTTCATGAAGAACTTTTCACCAGTCCTAAACTGGTTCTGAACAGTTTTGAAACCCTAGTGTTCTTGGCTCCTTTTGCATTTGGATGGAGTACGGCCTGTACAGTGTTGAAACCCTAGAAATCTTGAAGGTCTAAGCATGTGAAAGACATCCCCTAAGTAAAGAGTATGGGTCCTTTGGTGGGTTTAGATCAAAATTGCATTTTGACTCTGTTTCAAAGACCTAATATTGGCTTAAGGCTACTAGCCTTTCAAAACCAAGAAAAGCATTTTCTTGAAAGAGATGGAGAGTTTGTGAATGGAGGTTGATCAAGAGCTTTAGGAAAATTATTTTGGAAGCCATGGAAGCTTTTCACACCCCTGCAACAAGATTTGGAGGTATTTTGGAGTTGAGCTAGTCTTTAAGGGTATTGAGGGCTAGAAATTGCATGAGAGGGAAAGCACCAAGAATGTTTGGTTAAGGCATTGTGACTGATTTGAAACTTGATAGCAAGGTTGGCAGGGAGGACCAGGCATGCCTAATAAATTTTAGGACCTATAGGTTGAATGGTGGAGAGAAACACCAAGGGTTACCAGTTGGAGACCTAGAGCATTGAGCCAATGATTGACTCAATCCAACCTTGTTTCTATCAAATTGGTATCAGGGCAGCTAAAGATTTGGGAAAGAAGCTTATATGTCAGAGGAAGTTGAATCAAGTGAACCACCCAAGATGGTGACAAATGCACAGTTAGCCAAGATGGTTGAAGAGCAGGAAGAGGATAACAAATCTCTAAAGGTAAGAATAGAACAGCTTGAGGAAGCACTGAACAAGGTGAAATTGGAAGGAAAAGTGCCAAAAGAAGAAGAGGTTGTAGAGGAAGACAAAGTCCCTGAACCTGACCCTGTTCTCGAGAAGGAGCCTTTCTTGAAGGCATTAAAAGCCCTAAGTGGAAAAGGACTTGAGGGTGTACCACTATTCCATGGAAAGATGGATCCTGATTTGGTAATGGACTAGATAGATGGAATGGAGAATCACTTCGAATGTGATGGAGTCACTGAAGCACAGAAGGTGAAGGTGGCAAAATCAAGGTTGAGAGGATCAGCTTTAACATGGTGGAAGTTTATTCAGACTGAGAGGGAGAAAGAAGGCAAGCAGCCCATATCAACCTAGAAAGGAATGGTTGCAAAAGTGAAAGAAGCCTATATGCCAGATGATTATGAGATCCAACTCCACAAGAAGAGGCAGAGTTTAAAACAAAAAGATCAAGATGTCAACACTTACACTGAAGAGTTCCAGAAACATTGTTTGAGATCAAAAGAAGATGAGAGCCTAAAAGTGGCTAGGTACCTCAATGGTTTGAAGTGGAATATACAGGAAGAGATGGCTTTGCTAACCCCAAGACAGTCCACCAATGCTATCAACTAGCTATCAAGATTGAAGAGAGGAGTAAAAGGAAGCATGATCAGTCCTCCAAGGGCAGAGGAAGAGGCAGAGATCAAAGAGGATAGCGTGGAGGTTACCAAGGAAGAGGTAATGAACAAAGAAGCCAAGGTGAATCAAAGCTTACTGAGCATGGAGGTGAAACCTCATCAAGAGGAGGATTTGATAGAGGAAGAGGACCTCAAGGAGGTTCAAACAAAGGAAGAGGAGCAGGCAGAGGTAACTCTTACTTTGCCACCATGAAGTGCTATCACTGTAATCAGCTAGGCCATCCAGCTTATAGGTGCCTGGAGAAAGCTTCATCTAGCAATGAGAAAAGAGTAGCTTATGCACAAGAGGACACCATGAGTGTAAAGACACCTGAGATTAGTCATATAGAATCAGAAGTAGGTGAAAATCTGATGTTTAATAGAGTGCTGATCAGAAAACCGGTCAAGGAAGAACCCAAGCAAAGGAGAGCTTTGTTTAGAGCAAGGAGCAAGATATTGGGAAAGGTATGCAAGGTCATTCTGGTTCTACGGACAATATCATCTCTGAGGAGGTAGTAACTAAGTTAAAATTGCAGAAGGTACCTCATACCAATCCCTACAAAGTCACATGGTTGAACAAAGGGTAGAGTGTCTTAGTGAATGAGCAGGTTACAGTGGAATTCTTGATTGGAGGCTACAAAGACAAGCTGATTTGTGATGTGCTACCCATGGATGCATGCCATCTTCTTCTTGGCAGGCCATGGCAATATGACAAAGGTGTTGTATACCATGGAAAGGAAAATACCATAGAATTCAAGAAGGATGGAAAAACCTTCAAGCTGCAATCATGAAGGACAGTCCAAGGGTTGAGCAGTGGCAAAGAGTTCATCAAGGATCTACACCAAGGGAATGAAGGGTATGTGATCATGATTAATCAGACAAATAAAAATGACCACACTAAATAAATGACTAAATAAATGACTATTACTCCTTTATTCTTTTTTCTTTCGAATTTAATCATAATCCTAGAGCTTAAGCCCCCCTCATGGGACCCCTACCTAAGCAAGCCATTTGGCCTCCTAAGTTGCTTGGTGCACCAAAAATACCTACTGTGTGGAAGACATTGCCTCTCGGTGCAGTCTTAAGGCCTTCACATATTTTATAATTTTTTTTAACATTTACATTCTTTAACTTTTATTACTCTTTGTTAATGAATCATTAATGTTTTTAACTATGATTTGAGCCAATTTTATTTTCCTGTTGTGTTAGCATGTCAAATGTATCAAAGAGAAATTGTGGTCAATTTCACTAATAACACAACTAAATAATTAGTCACACAACTACAAATTAGACAATATGATATTAAAGTGGATATTTAAATATATATTTCCAATTAAGAAAGTGGGTGGGATATAATATAAATATTATATTATATTATTATATATTATATATAATATAATATTATACTTATAATACTATTATAAATATTATATTATAATATAAATATTATATTATATTGTTATATAATATAATATATTTAATAGTATCTATTGTATAAAAACTGCAATTTATTTAATTTTGATTTCATTTCAATTTTATTTTAGTAGGAAAATACCCTGGTGGGCAGGCATAATGGGTGCGATAATTTTCATTTTAATAAACAACTCCTCACCAGTAAATTTCTAAACCCCTTGTTGAAACCTTATTTTCAAGCTGCAGCTCGCCAAATTGGAGAAGTGAAAGGTCAAAACCAACGAGGAAGAGTTTGGAGGAGCCAAAACCAATAGCGGCGGGGAAAACAACAAAATCCGTAGGTAAAGGATGCCCTAACATTAAAACCTAAATGTGCTGAGTATTAGGATCTTGGCCGTAAATTTAAGGATTCCCTAATGTTAAAACCTAAATGTGCTTAGTATTAGGATCTTGGCCATAATTTTCATTTTAAAAACATACTCTAAAACCCTCGTCGAAACCTTATTTTCAGGCCGCAACTGATCAAATTGGAGAAGTGAAAGGCCATTACCAGAAGGTATTTTTTTCTTACATCTACTATGCTCTTGCATCTTTGTTTCTTTGGTCTCCTTCCCATTACGGTGCTACATAATGTTGAGTAGTTGTAGCACACGTGGGAGTCGATGCCAAGAGGAGACTCCATGAAGAGAAAAGTTGTTCACAACCCACACTTCCACCCTCGCCACTTTGTTAGCTCTTAACATCACAACATATTTTCGATCCTTATTTTCTTGGAATACAAAGCAGGTGAATGAGCATATCTAGAAACTTTTTCACTAGGAATCATTTTTTCAAATAAATTTGAAAGATTATTGATTATATAGAAAACATTATATACATAGGACTATATGTAGTCTGATATCTTATATGGTTTTGTAGATCTTTGTGTTTGTAGCTGCAAAGTATGTAACACCAAGAAACTCTGTAAATTAGGTCCTCTGGTAGCTTTTCTCATATATATGTTTCAAGTTCTCCAATACAAATTACATAGTAGATAATATTTATGTGTTCTATTATTGAAGAAATTGACCACTAAGTATTTTCTAGCCAATGATTCTCTTTTCTTGTAGTGTGAAATTTATATCATTTTCTTCTTTTTCGGTGTCCTTAAACATCCCCAAGAGTGCATTGGTACCACTTCATTTATATTGAACATCATTTGTTTCTAGTCCTAGTCACAGGCTATAATATTTTCAGCTTTCTACATATGAAAAGGAGTTGACGGAGATATGATTATGTGTGTGGTCATTTCAAATCTCATTGTGGGATCACATTCTGACAACTAAAGATCAAGCTAGGTTCCATGTCCAAGAATTGAATAAGTACACCTTTTTTGATCAAGTATGTGATCCATTCTTCCTTTTGACAAGTTTTCTATCATCTCTAAAAAACATAACTTTGCTGGTTGCATTTTTTTTAAGCAAGCAATAATAATATGCTAGAGATACCATTCAACTTAATTGCATACTGGAATATATTACCCATTACTAGTTTTTTTTTGTGTTTGATTCTGTTCAATGCTGGGTATTTGCAAGGGCAACCGACCTTATCTATGCAAGGTAAAGGAACTTGAATGTTAAAACCTCATATGTGCTCATTATTAGGATCTGACTATAATTTTCATTTAAAAGAAACATACTCTATTATTTGAACTGTCAACTAAGATTTTTCCCACTTGCATTCATGAATGAATGTCACTTCACAATTATGGCTACTTGCTGGTTTGAGATTAGTTCACTTGCATTGATTTTGTCATTTAGTCTCAAATGTTGTGAGCTTGTTGAAATTTTGTAAAGAGGTGTATGCAATTTTGCTTTTTGGAGGACTCCCTTCTATTGCTTTAGTTCCACATATCTTTCCTATACATCCATTTATGTTGGTTTAAGGTACTTTTTACCATAGTTCTTATTGGTTTTTTAATTGGAGTGTGAATGCTTATGGCATTAAATCATGAAGCACATTCATGCAAAAAATAAATGAAGTTGAAGTAGTGTTTTAAATTTTGTTTGGAACTGTCACCTTTCTTTTGTGAGATTTACTCCCACATGGCAGTGCTATCATTAGGCTTAATGTGAAGTGAAGATGTTCAATTTTTCTCAAGGCTATGAATATATGGAAAACAAAAGCCTCAATTTGTAAAGATTTGTAAAGTATAATTGTTGCTTGAGTTTCATTTGGTTTTTGAGTTTCAAATCCTTTGAAGGAAATAAACACTTATCAGTGAGGCTGTAATTATTGAGGTTTTGATTTGTCAATGAGGCACTGATTACATCTATTTGCGATCAATCTCAAGAATTTTAGTCTTCATTTCATGGTGTTTCTCTCAACATTTGAATATCCAACTTGAATCACTGATGGACTACAATGTAAATGCATGATGGACCTGATGGACTAGGATGTGTGTGTGGGAAGGCAATGACTGACTAGTCATAAAATAAATTAAACTACTAATTGACCCTCCTAGAAGGGGCATCCTATTCTAGTTTTGAGGAAGTTACCAGTTGTTGACTCCAGAGCTGTACTTTGTGTTTGATCAATGATGTTATACCTCATCCCTAATAATTACTTATACATTTTTTCATGCCCCAAGATTTATTACAAGGAACATGTTAGCATTATTAGTAATTTGTTATATTACATTGTATATAGTGGCAGGTGTGTGGTGTATACAATTAATCAAATGTAACTATTCACTCAATCCTTCGGCTTGCTATGCCATATAAATATGTATTCCTTGTAGATTACAATTGCTGAAAGCAGGATTGGGTTTCAAGCTGAAGTAACATTGCATGCTACCATCTTGGTTTAGGATTAAATTTTTGATCGTGATAATTATTATTTGAGGTCACCCTTTGGTGTGCAGGGTAAAGTGAGGTTGAAAATTTTTTAATATGTTGATTTGTTTGAGTATGTATTGGTTGAGCCTTCATTAACAAGCAAGCAAGTCGCAATTAAGGAGTCAAATCATGTCCATGACATTGAAAGAAAAGTTTTGAGTGAGGTCATGGGAAAAATGCGTTAGGACTCAATGGCATTATCCAATCATTGCCTAAAAACTGAAGATTGTGATCAAATCTTGGCCGCAAATTGTGAAGGCAAACATTCTCATTTGGAAAAATGTGTAGTAAGGATCTTGGCCAAGAAGGAAATAAAACATTGATATGTTTGACTTATTCAGGCCTGTAATTGATGAATTGGAGAAGGTGAAAGGCCGTTCCAACATATTTTGATAACACTTATGGGCATCTTTGATTTATTTGGTCTCCTTCCCATTTTCATAATTGTCATGAGTAGCTCTCAACTTGAATATTATGGAGGAGAAGTTCATGAGCAAAAATTTGTGAGGATTAATTTATGCTTATTTGTATTGTTAGCATCACTGATTCAACAAATATTTTCGATCCTTATTTTCTTGGAATGACAAAGCAGACTACCATATCTATTTGAACCATCACTAAATAATTGGAACCATTGACTAAATTGACTAGTTAACATTTATAATGACTACTTAATAGTGATTCTTTAATGGTTTTAAAGCTTGTGTTTGTAGCTGCAAAGTTAACATTCAAGGACTAAATTGTAGTGTCAATGCAATGTTTCAAGTGACCAAGTTTCAAGTCATATTTGGCCGCGTTTAAATGACCACTAAGTAAATGATTCTCTTTTCTTGTAGTGTGAAATTTATATCATTTTCTTCTTTTTCGGTGTCCTTAAACATCCCCAAGAGTGCATTGGTACCACTTCATTTATATTGAACATCATTTGTTTCTAGTCCTAGTCACAGGCTATAATATTTTCAGCTTTCTACATATGAAAAGGAGTTGACGGAGATATGATTATGTGTGTGGTCATTTCAAATCTCATTGTGGGATCACATTCTGACAACTAAAGATCAAGCTAGGTTCCATGTCCAAGAATTGAATAAGTACACCTTTTTTGATCAAGTATGTGATCCATTCTTCCTTTTGACAAGTTTTCTATCATCTCTAAAAAACATAACTTTGCTGGTTGCATTTTTTTTAAGCAAGCAATAATAATATGCTAGAGATACCATTCAACTTAATTGCATACTGGAATATATTACCCATTACTAGTTTTTTTTTGTGTTTGATTCTGTTCAATGCTGGGTATTTGCAAGGGCAACCGACCTTATCTATGCAAGGTAAAGGAACTTGAATGTTAAAACCTCATATGTGCTCATTATTAGGATCTGACTATAATTTTCATTTAAAAGAAACATACTCTATTATTTGAACTGTCAACTAAGATTTTTCCCACTTGCAAGAATGAAGTTTATGTGGTGAATATTCATGATTTTTTGCATGAATGTCACTTCACATTTTTGGGCATTTGCTTTGTCTTATGGCTACTTGCTGGTTTGAGATTAGTTCACTCCCAAGGCTGCATATTATTGATTGATACATTCTTTCATTTGGTGTCATTTAGTCTCAAATGTTGCTTTTTTCATTGAGCTTAAATTGTTGTTTATTCTTTCTTTTATCTCCCCAAGTTATGCTTATTTCTGTAAAGAGTCTCATTTGTAAATTTCAACAATTTTATTTTGTATGCAATTTTGATTTCCTTTTTAAAGTTTGTGAGATGGTTTTTGGAGCTATTTGCATAAATGTTTTCTTTTTCAAATTTTTGAGTCCCAATAATGGATTCATTATGAGGTCAGAAGCCATTGCTTGAGAGGAAAAATAGAAAAAAGCTTATCTTTAAAAATTCCATAGGAAAGGAAAAGAAAACATATAAAAAGAAAAGGACTAAATTGGCCAAGAAGAGGTGAAAGTTAATAAAAAGGAAAAATATTAAAGAATATTTCTATACAGTTGGCTCCAGAAAAAATTTATGTTGCAAACACAATCTGTCAAATTTCCTTTTTTGAAGATAAGGTGCAGGAAACTTTATTACGTTGTAAACATAGTTGACAAACACTGAAATTTGGCAAGATATTGTTCCAACAATGTTTGAAACTTTGGGCATGTTTCCTCTATTGTATCCAAAATTATGAGTGCTTCTACCCTATGAATGCTTATGGCATTAAATCATGAAGCTGAAGTAACATTCATGCAAAAAATAAATGAAGTTGAAGTAGTGTTTTAAATTTTGCAAGACAGTTTGATAATTTATTATTTGAACTGTCACCTTTCTTTTGTGAATATAGATTTACATGTATGAAGGGTCCATTTTTTGATGATTTGTTTGGTTGTAGGGCACATTGAAATGTGGAAAAGAAAATTAATGGCAGTGAAGAAGCTATCATTAGCCCATTCTCAGCTTAGCCATGCATTAACTTCAATTCAAAATTGAAGTGAAGCTCATCTCAAATGTTCAATTTTTCTCAAGGCTATGAATATATGGAAAACAAAAGCCTCAATTTGTAAAGATTTGTAAAGTATAATTGTTGTAAACATTCTTGAGTTTCATTTGGTTTTTGAGTTTCAAATCCAAATGAAAATTTGAAGGAAATAAATCCATTGATATGTTTTGACTTATCAGTGAGGCTGTAATTATTGAGGTTTTGATTTGTCAATGAGGCTTAATGAAGTAAATTTTCAGACTGATAAGTATTGTGTTGTGGCTCCTCTTAATTTGTGATCTATTTGCGATCAATCATATTTGTTCAAGAATTTTAGTCTTCATTTCATGGTGTTTCTCTCAACATTTGAATATCTATGATATTTGAAGTTTATATGCATAAATTTGTGAGGATTAATTTAGATTTTATTTGTAACTTGAATCACTGATTCACCCAAATAAATGACTATCATGACTAAAATAAATGAATACAATGACTAAATAAATGACTACCATGACTAAAATAAATGACTACCATGACTAAATTAATGACTAAATATATGACTACCATGACTAAATAAATGACTAGTTAACAACAATTAATGACTAAATTAATGACTAATTATATGACTAAATTAATGACTAAATAAATCACTACCATGACTAAATAAATGACCAGTTAACAAGAATCAATGACTAAATTAACGACTAAATCAATGACCAAATCAATGACTAGATAAATGACTAAAATAGTTTAGTCATAAATTTGGCCGCGTTATAAATGACCGGCAATAAACTACTAATGGACACATGACCAAAATTAGTCATTTATATGCAATTTTTAGTGGTTTATTTAGTCATATATTGTTGTTTTTGTACTAGTGGATCAAGGCACCAACAAGAAATTTAAAAACAACCTTCAAGGAATCCAAACCAAATTGATTTATGCAATGTATTATCCTATTGGAGGCTAGTGGCACTGGAGGATTGAGGAATTTCCATCATCTCAAGTTAGCTTCTCGCTTTGAGATGATGCTTTGGATGAGAAGAATTTTTGGCTTTATTTTCTTACTTTTCCTTGTTGACAGATTTGAAAAATACATATATTGTGAAGTTTTATTTTTGGAGACGAGTAAGGATTTTGGTAAAGAGCTCAATATGGATTGTTGCCCAGTGAGCACTCGAGGTTGTGACCAAGGATTACACCTTTATGAGGGTTGAGGAGACAACTTGGAGGATGATTTTCCAATAATTATAGTTTGGACCAAGGGTTATACCTTTATGAGGGTCAAGGAGACAACTTGGAGGATGGTTGTCCAATAACTATGGTCTATAATTCAAAAGGTTCATGGGAGGAAGAAATTAGGAATTCAGCTAGGGGATACACCTTTTCAAGGGTTACGAGGCAACTTGGAGGAGCCACCTAATTTAGGATTTGTTTCTTCAAGGAATATCTTCACAAAGATGTATATACATTTTGTATTCAACAAGTTTTGTTATGTAAGCCTTAAGGGGGGTCCCTTGGAAAAGTGAATAAGAGCTTTTAGGGGGTACATTTGTAGGAACATGTAATAAGGGGGGGGGGGGAATGTTAGCATTATTAGTAATTTGGTTATATTACATTGTATATAGTGGCAAGTGTGTGCGTGTATACAATTAATCAAATGTAACTATTTCACTCAACTACCTTTGTTCAATCTTCATTCAACTGCTTCCGCTATGCCATATAAATGCAAATGTATTCCTTGAATATTTATTAATCAATAACATTTAGATTACTTCTTGCAAGTTGAATCACCTAAGAGTTGTAAGTCAATTCTTTGTGGGGATCTCATTTCCTAATGAAATATAGGAAGATAGGTCCATCACCCCCATTTTCCCCATTTCCAATTGGAAAACACTATATTTTTTTATGTTTCATTTTAGTGAACCTGACTTTGTACAACACAATTCTAAAAATTGGAATCTATTTCAGCCATATATCTAGGTTTTGCACTAAGTTTGCATTATGTTTTTATTAGATGCATTAAATTAAGGGATTTTCAAACTTGCATTAGTGAACATTATATTTATGGTTTGATCTTGCATATTTGCATCACTTAAATTCATAAAAAATTAAAAAAATTGCATTAGGTTTACATTAATCTTGTATTGTAATTGCACCAAGATCATTCTTCAATCATAAAGGTTTAGATTTAGGTTCAAATTGCATTCTAAAAATAGTCATCTTGCTTATTATTTGACCTTATTTTCACTTGCATTTAGACACCCTAATCTGGATAAACCTATCAAAAAAATATGTGTTTGCAATGAAAAACAAAAATTACATACAGAAGCCCAAAATTTAAATTTTTCAATTTTAAAAAACCCGAACAAGGACACATTCACCCATGGGTGAATGAGTCCCTATGTAGACATTCCGACCAATTTTTGAGTGCATTTAAATCTCTATTTTAGCTTCCTATTCCTGTTGTTCAAACTATATTTTAAAATTTTGAAAAAGAGTTAGTATATGTTCAAGAAAAGGCGTTATTTTTTCTCATTTGTTACAAACTCATAAAAATTAGATTGCATTTCAATATTCAAAATCATCAAGCCTATAGGACAATTTTTTACATTTCTAAAGCATTGCATAATTTAGATTATCTTTCATTTTTAGAAAAATTCTAAATTTTTAGCATCTTTTATTTATAAGTATGCCAAGAAAAAGCTCATTAACAAGCATGTTAGTCATTCTTCCAATATATTTCCTAGTTATGAGAGTCTCTTAGTGCAAGAGAGTTAAATTTTTGACACATTCCTTAATTCCACATACCCTAATATCTCTCCTATTTGTGAGAATTTTTTAGTGAAAGAGGATGTAAGCATAGACAATCATAACAATCATAGTTTCTCTTCTCCCAATACCTCTCCTTCTTGTGATGAAGGTATCTTGGTGTTAGATGATACACTCATTGAGAGTCATGACATTTTTGAAAGCTCCTCTCTTAAAAATTCTCCTACTTGGGAAGATATTATGGAACAAGAGAATGAGATCATTGATACATTTATTAACATCACTTTACCTTGTCTCCATTCATCTCCCACTTGTCAGAAGGCTTTAGTGAAAAAGGATGCAATCATGGAAAATCATGACAATAACATTTTTTCTTCTCCTAATATCTCTCCTATTTGTGAAGAAGATAGTTTGGTGTTAGAAGATACACTCATTGAAAGTTGAATGAGAATCTTGTTTATCCCTCTCCTAATGCTTCTCCCACTTGTGAAGATATAATTGAAAAAAGGATCCAATCATTGCTAAGCAAGAAAATAATAGTTATTCTACTCCTGATGCCTCCCCTACTTATGATGAAGCTATCTTACAAAATCTAATCATGGAATGTGATCAACATCTTGTTTGATCCTCTCCTAAAATCTCTCATGCTAGGAAAGATATCATGGTGCAAATAAATGATATAATTGATAGGTATTTCAAACAATAGTAATGTGGCTTCATTAGATGAGGATGATGAGGTAGCATTAGACTCCCCTTTGCTAAAAGATCATCAAAATAACGATAAGTCTGCTAAGGTTTTGAACATTAGATCTCCTTGGGTTATTAGACCTCTTGAGAGTCATCTAATTATTGGACCTCCCAAGTCATCTCTTGAGCCACTTCTTACCATCTACCCACCCTCACATCAACCTCAAGTGCAAAATAAACTTGTGCTTATCATAAGACCTCCTCAACAAAATGTTTCACAACCAATTTATAATACTGTCACTCACACATATAACACAAGGAACAATAGGAAACCACAAGCCACTCCCATTTCATTACCATTTCCTCAACCTATCTTTCCTAGTTCTCCTTGGTTTCCTTTGCATAGTGGAAAGGAGTATGATCTTGTGGAACAACTTAAAAAAACTCCTGCTAAGATTTCTTTATGGGACCTTATTCAATCTTCACCTAATTATCATACCATGCTTCAAATGGATTTGTAACAAGTTATGGTTCCTCATAGTGCAAATACAAACAATGTAGCAACCCTAATTCAAGGAATTAATTCAATTAATATAGATATTTCTTTTCACCAAAGTGAGCTACATCCTTTGGAAGTGCAAAAACAAAATGAAGCTTTCATGATAGTGGTTATCATTAATAGTGTGGGATAAAGAAAACCCTTGTTGACAATGGATCAACCCTTAACATGTGTAGCATAAAACTTTTGGATATGATCGAGATGGATAAGACCAAGATTGAACCTAATTATTTGTCCATTCATTGGTTTGTGTAAGAATTGGCTATGAAGGTAGCCACCCAAGATCTAGAGGCCTAATAGAAAGCACAAACATAAGAGAGATAGAAACAAGATGACAAGAATAAACTATATTCTGCCAATTATGCAAATATGATGGAATGGTACAAAAGTACATAGGAGACCCCTTGGTTATATAGCCAAGGTGAGAACATAGAAGGGCATAAGATTATGACAAGTGTTGTAATCTTATGACATGAGACAAATATGAAAAGTTATCACTCCACCTAAAGTGGAAAAGAGATAATGTGATAATCACCACAAAAGGTGGAGAGATAATCACATGATGTGTCCACAAAAGATGGAAGTGATAAAGTAATGACATGTCAAGTCCACCAAAAGTGGAAAATCTCCAACAACCTCTTATGTGGTCCCTAAGTAAACTTAACTAAGGTGTAATCATGACCTAGGACAAGGTACAAGAAATTTAATTACACCAACACCCCCCTTAAGTGCAACTTAGGGAGAATGTACACAAAATAAAACAATGCAAGATGGGTCCCAACTACTAGGCCTTGTTAGGTACCCATGTACAAATGCAATGAAATCTCTCACAAGTGGAGTAAAGATAGAAAAAACCAGTGGGAAAAACTACCCCCCAAAAGAGAGATGAAATAAAATGAATGTACAAATGTAGAAGGACAAAACCACAAGATGAGGAAAAAGTCCCCCCATGAAAGAGAAGAAGAGAGACAAAGTAGCCCCCCCTCATTGTACAATGATCACCCATGGAAGGGATGAAGAAGCTGCTCCAAAACTGTCAAAAAATGTTCCTCCCCTTAGGAAGAAACAATACCAAAGGTGCATGAATGAAGTCTCCCCAATCCATAAGTGAAGAAGGAAGAACCCTCAAAATGTAAGGAGTCTCTGAAATTTGCTCAAAGTCCCCTGTGTTGATGCTAAAAGATGCCTTTCCCAAACCATGTGAAGCTGCAATAGTGTAGTCACTTCTTGGAACCTGTGAGAAACCCTTTGCAACAACACTCCCATTCGTTGAACATACTCAGGAGCTAGCAAGGATGAAGGTAGAACATACTTCAAAGACGATGTCTCCTCAAGAGAGAAAGTGGCCTCCTCCAACTGCTGTACAGATGCATCCACAATCACATCAACCTCAAAAGACTGATCATGTAGAGGAGGGTCAGAGTGTTCCCTCGCAACAACTGTAGAAGAATCAACTTCATCAAAGAGAAGATGCAAGTAATCAAATGTGTCTCCCAAATTTGCAAGGTAGGACCCCACAAACAAGCTGCCAATGTCTGTCAAGTAGTCATCCCATGAAGTTGTTGCTGGAAGACAAGATATGCACTGTTGCACTGAATCACAAGGCACTGAAACTGTCAGAACACAAGTATCATCAGGTACATTAGTCAATGTAGGAGATGGAATATCAGTAATAGGTTCAAGAACCTCAGGAGTAGTGAGCACTCCAAGATTCAAGTAACCATACTCAATCTCCTCAAGTGTGTCCACATTAGGGTGAACTAAATCATCAATAGGAGCAAAATATGAGAAAGTGTAGAACCGAGAATGATTATCGACCTCCCCAACTGCAACAAGATCCCTGTTATGCAAATCCAGAACAATGACAAAATCTAGTGTGAGCTCTACACTCTTTCCTATACCACTATGTGTAATTTGATAGATGGAAAGGATGTTCCTTGACAAAGTAGGAACACATAGAACATCATTAAATTCTCCACCTTCAATGTCAATAGACCCCTTCCCACAAACTTCCAAAGAAGTGTTGTTGGCCATCAAAATGGGTGGTGATGAAAAAGAATCAAATGAAGAGTACATATCCTTGGATGAAGTCATATGATGTGAAGCTCTTGAATCAAGGATCCACCTATCTGAATTGGAATCTGCAAAGGAAAGAAATGCTTGCCCCTTATGTTTCTCATGTTGAGATGAAGAAGGAGATTGACTTGATGTTGTTGCCATGAGAGTTGTACTTTTTCCCTTAGAAGAAGTGGAAGGCGATGAATCCTTCTCTTGATATGCAACTGGAAAGTTGATGTTGTCCTTCTTAAGGATATTTTTCAACTCATCAATTTTCTTAATATGACAACGATGCTCCTCATGACCAAACTTTTTGCAATATGCACATGTTGGTTGCTCCCTCTTGCTTGAATAGTTGTACTTCTTTGAAGAAGATGAAGTTGAGCTTTGTTGTGGAGGAGTGGATTGTTTGTTCTCTCCTTATGGCTTTGGTGAAGATTTATTTTGGTCCTTTCCTTTGCCTTGCTTATTTTTTCCATGATTGACCACCAATGCTCTTGAAGTTGAAGACTTGAGAATTCCCATTTTCATCAGCTTATTTTTCTCAAGAATCAAAAGATCTGTGAGAGCCTCAAAAGATGGTGATGTGAAGTTACTAATTGTCAATCTTTGAGTTTGAAAACTTGAAACAAAGGTTGCATACTCAACTGGAAGCTTGTCTGACAAGTTGAAGACCAATTGATCATCCTCTTTTTCAATACCACAATATTTTAGTTGTGCTCTTAGCTCATTTTCCTTAGTGACATAATCTTGAATTGTATCAAAATCCTTGGGATCAAGGCTTAGGAGATCATGTTCAAGCTTACACCCCTTAACCTTATCAACCTTTCCATACAAATTAGAAAGCTTATCCCAAGCTTCCTTGGCTGTAGTACATTTATCAACATGGAAAATGAGATCATCTGAAATGAACTTTCTAAGTGTACCCAATGCCATAGAAGTTTTAGTGAGCCATTCCATATATGTAGTTGGATCTGCCTTAGGATCTAAAGGTGCAGTTATGATTCCATCAATGTAGTAAATTAAACCTTTTTCCATTAGTTTACTCCATGCACAAACTTTCCATGTAGCATAATTATGTGTAGTTAAGAGTGGAACTTTAGATGAAACCATGATGGAATGCAAGAGCACAAGAGAGAAAATAGGCACAATCACACAAGAGACACCCCCCCAAATTCACTCAATCAAAGTACCCCCCAAAAAAGATGTTTTTGGCACTTTATAATGCAGTGCGTGAACAATATGCCACTTGCAACTTGGGTAAGTGGACTTATGATTTATGATTTAGAAATTCCAAAAAATAGGCTGAGAATAGACTAGAACAAATAAGAAAAGACCTAAATTCAGATCTATGCACTACAAGTGCCAAATAGGCCAAAAAATACCATATGTTGAAAGTAAAAAATCCACTGAAGATATCTTAAAACTGATTGCAGATTCAAGAAGTAGACAAAAAATCATGCACTTTAAAAAAAATGACACTTGAAAAGGAGTTCATATGTGCCTGTACGAAGCCTCAGAAGTTGCAGAAATGAGGATTGGACAGGTACAGTGTTGAGAAACTAAAAATTCTGAAAAATTTGTCCACCAAAATCAGAAACCGAGTACACCACTACAAAGTACATGAAAAATTAGCCCAAATAAAAAAAAATTGCTCAAACAAAAGGAGCTAAAATGAGCAAGATATGAGCATTCAAAGTTGGACTGCAAATTCAAAAACTTCATTGGTGAGGGGGGCAATTTTTTTTTAGAAAATGCTGATGTCATGCTAATGCCAAGATGACGTCATCAATTTGTGGCTTAAATGTGACGGTCATTTGGCCGTCACACATGTAGATGAGCTTAAAATTGACGGTTGAATACCCGTTACACCGACATAAACTCCTCAACCCAAAATATGCTTTTGTTCACAGAATATTCCTTGTTGGTGCCAGCGGATTTTATTAGTAGAGTCTTTGTGAAAATGGTCAAAATATTCTAAGCACAACTATTGGATTTTTTTTAGCAGTCGGTTCTTTTTAAAAAAAAACGTTGCTGTAAATGCAAGTCATCGGTTAATTCGCTAGATTTCTTTCCCTGTTGTCAGGAAAATGAACGCCGCCGATAAGTCAGTTGTCAGATGATCGTCGATCCATCTATTGGGAAATGAATGAGGACCGCCGGATTTTTGAAATGGAGATCACTGACAGAGTATGGACGCCGGCGAATGGAGACCGGCCGCCTGCTGGTAATGTGTTGGAGGGTCCGCGGGGAAATGTGGGGGCCGCATGGTGGCGGAACGCCACACCAAAGTGGGACATGCAGAGGGACTGGGTACGCTGCGGTATAGGGTACCCTATGTACTTTGTCCATAGAGTGTCCCCCAACTTTTTAAATTTTTTTTTTTTTTCTAATAAAAACTTTATATAGAAATAAAAACTGCGAATGAAATTGAAATTTTCTTTTTTTGAATTTTTTTGACAAATATTTAAATTCGCAGAAAAATATATATATATTTTTTTTACAAATTTTTTTTTTGTACCGATGCAGTAATGGCTGGTCTATATGGCTTGGCCAACAAAAACTTTTTTCCTTGAATGACAACTTGCTCTGATTTGGATGATTTGGCAATCGATTTATGGGTTTTTGGCCCTTCTGAGCACGATGGTGATGTCCTTTTCGACTGAAAATGCTCCAAAGTGGTAGCTAGCTCCTGGATCTAGCAACCACCTTCAATCTTCAGCCCTTTGTAGATTTGGCCTCCAATTTCCAACTTTGACAAAACAAAAGGAAAATCTGACTATCTCGGACACTCCGGATGCAATGGCAAGCTCAAATCTGATGCAACAATCTCCCAAAATGCACCTGCAATACAAGGCCAAAAAAGGAACCCTCCAAGAATCTCTCCAAATGACTAACTAAAGGCACTCCAATAGCTCTGATACCATGTAAGAATTGGCTATGAAGGTAGCCACCCAAGATCTAGAGGCCTAATAGAAAGCACAAACATAAGAGAGATAGAAACAAGATGACAAGAATAAATTGTATTCTGCCAATAATGCAAATATGATGGAATGGTACAAAAGTACATAGGAGACCCCTTGGTTATATAGCCAAGGTGAGAACATAGAAGGGCATAATATTATGACAAGTGTCATAATCTTATGACATGAGGCAACTATGAAAAGTTATCACTCCACCTAAAGTGGAAAAGAGATAATGTGATAATCATCACAAAAGGTGGATCACCCACAAAAGGTGGAGAGATAATAACATGATGTGTCCACAAAAGGTGGAAGTGATAAAGTAATGACATGTCAAGTCCACTAAAAGTGGAAAATCTCCAACAACCTCCTATGTGGTCCCTAAGTAAACTTAACTAAGGTGTAATCATGACCTAGGACAAGGTACAAGACATTTAATTACACCAACAGTTTGATAATGTAGGAAAACAACCACTTGGTGTATCACATTACCTATACAAGTTGGAAAGGATACATTGCAAAATCCTATCCATGTTACTCCTCAAGATCTTTCATATAATATTCTTTTGGGAAGACCATGAAGTCATGGAATTAATGTGGTACCTTCAACTCTTCATCACTTAATGAAGTATGTTTACAACAACAAGGTTTATACAATCAAGGTTGATCCTAAACTAGAAAGATGTTTGCACACTGAGAAAGACAAGGAAATCCCTTTGAAAACATTGATACCAACTTCAAAAGTAAAACCATTTTTGTTCATAAGTGTAGCATAACGAAGCTTGGTATACTTATGAAGTTTGAAGTTCATGTTGTGTGGCACTTTATCAAAGTTATCAAGAGGTATAACTCTTGGTATGGTTGTATGTATGAGATCCTGTAGAACTAACATGGCTTTCCCATCAACCACTTATTTGTTTGTCTCGGTGCATATCGATTGTGTTTGTGTGTCTCACTTTCTTGGGGGCTCACCTAGTGTATATCAGATTGCACTAGCCCTTGTGAGTGTATTTTTCATGGCCACTGAGCATAACACAACTTTCTTACAGCCTATGGAGCCATGTGTTTTATAAGTGATTTTACATCCTTATGAGTGGACTTGATGGATGTGGCATAATACAACTTTCTAGTCCATATTTCTTTCCTCTTCTCATTAATTTTAACATTTTATGTTTGTGTATCTTGTCTTGTTGCTATATATTTAACAAAAGTATGTGTCTCTTTGTGCCTTTGTTGGTTTACCATGAGATCTTAGATCTTGGGGGCTTGATCATCCTCCTTGAACTTTGTTGTCTTATATTTTGAATAGTTATATAATTAGACCTCTCTTTATTGTCTACTTTAGTGTGAATTCGATGCAAGGTCATCCTCTCACTAAAGTGGGGGCTAAATGTAGTGTAGAAAAATGTAATCCTTTATATTTTCACACTTTGTTTGGGTCACCTTAATTAAATTGGACTTAATTATGCCTTAATAATCCCTATTTTACATCTACAAGCCTAATAAATTCCATTTTCCAAAGGGAAAACCTGACAACAATTAATGCCAAAATATAATACATTACCTTGAGCAATATGTGTTCCAAGAATAGGGACCTAGGACCCATTGAATGGGTTGTCCCTAAGCCTTTGAATCCATTTTTAAAATACGTTTTTGGTGGTATTTTTATAATCCCAAATTAAAATTTCAATGGATCGGCTTGTAATGTTTAATTTTTGGGAAATTAAGGATAGATACCTATAAATACAAGATTATTTTATCAAATCAACTAGATTTTTTCAACTGTATTTTTGAGAGATCGATCCTAAGAGAAAATATTATTGTCAAGAGTATTTAAGGGAATATTTCTTAGTCATTTTTTGTAGCATTCAAGATCTCAAGCATCATGTCAAAGTTATCTTCATTCATGAATATTTTTGGAGCTAACATTGTGATGTAGGTTTCAAGCATTCAAGTCAAGATACAAGCATCAAGATCCACATCCATTGAATCCATTTTATGTAAGATCAAGATCAAGATTTCAATCCTCCAAAGGTTTAATCAATGGTTTGGTGAGTTTTGAAATAGAAATTATTCATCCCTCATTCCTTTCATGTTTCATTGTTTCAATTCAAGGTTTAATTACCAAAATGGGGTTTGAACAAGGAAAACCCCCATTCACCAAAAACAAACAAATTTTCCCCTCTTGTGTATGTGTAGGTTCATAGGTTAAAAAAAGAGTTGAAGATCTCAAAGGGAAAACTTTGCAAAGTTGCATTTGTTGTCACCTTTGTTGTCAAGCCACAAAACTCAAATCCCAAATTTATTTCCAACTTTCTAACAATGGGATATGGGGGAATCAAGAGTGCAAACACAAGGCCTAAGGACTGTAAAATCATATTTTAAACCTCTACACAAAGACCCATTCACCTATAGGAAAATGAGTCCCAAGAAACCATTAGAAACTACATTTTGGTGATAGGTACACATCACTCTGCCATTTCTAGATCTTTCAAAACTTTTCTATCTGTATTATGATTTAAATTGAATTTTCAAGTTTGAATGAGCATAATTGAGTTGATTTACTTTTTTTTAGTTGTTCTCCCAAAAGTTTTTTTCAAGATGATACCCCTGTCCTCAATCTCAAGGAAACTAGTAGACTCTCCCATTGAGTTGGCTCACCTAAGGGTTGTAAGTCAATTCTTTATGGGGATCTCATTTCATAATGAAATATAGGAATATATTTCCATCACCCCCATTTTCTCCATTTCAAATTGGAAAAACCTATATTTTTCTATTTTTCACCCTTATACGAGGGAGCTCCATCCAAGGAAAGAAAATATATCATAATCTTTATCATCATATCTATGACCTAATGATGAGAGATCCATAATTAGAATAAAAATATATATATAATGAGGCTCTAGAACCAATGAGACCATACCCCATAGCCAACACCCTTAACCCCTTCTTCATAACCAAAATTTTACCATCTTTTACCATAATATTTAATGATATTACATCACATAATATTTGCATAATTATTCTCTTTTATGGCCCTATGATCTTGCATCCAATGTCTTTCCTTGATTCATGACCACTACCTTTAGATGGCCACATTTTCTTCCTAACCTACCATTAGAAATTGAACCTACTTGAACTTTAAGACATAACTACACCATTAATCTTCATATCCATTTCCTTTTTTCCTTCTCCCATCATCCCATTGTCACTTTTATATTTTTTTCTCTCCTAGCTTAATTTTCCTTTAAATTTCTATTGCCCATGCTTCAAAATCATATTTTATCTCTCCCAATTATAATTATTTTCATCCCCATACCATTTCCCCTCATTTCATTCCATCTTTCCTTCTTTTTCTATTTCCCTTGCTCTCTCATTTTAAACCCTAAAAAATCAAGCATTGATTTTTATTCTCAAAATTTCCCCTTATATTATTTTTTCTTAATCTTATTTTTCCTCTTCTCACCTATATCACATTTTTCAATCATTTATACTTCTCACCTATATCACCTTTTTCAATCATTTATACTTTTCTAATTTGTGTTTTCATTTAATTATTTCTCTTCCAATTTTTCCTTATTGTCATTTATTATTAACCATTATAGTTTTTTTTTAATTTGTGCTTTGAATTAGTTTAAGGGGAGTGACCAAGGAAGAAATCCCATTAACCATTCTATTTAAAAAAAAATCCTCCTTGAAAATGGTGTTTATAGGTCAAATACACAAGAATCCATAAAGAATATTGAAAAGTGTCAATAGAAAAGTGTGCTAGAAGTGATCAGACAAAGACCCTTGTATATTTTCAGCCCATTCTAACATACTATACTTTATAACTGAGAGAGGAAATATCTAAGAGTTGAAGACATAGGAAAGCCATATCATCAAAGTTTATATGGTTTTAAATGACCAAGTTGTTAACCTAAAAACACTTAAATTTGAAAAACACTTAAATTTGAAATTGAATTATACTGGTGAATTTTATAACTCATATTTGGTCAAAATTGTAGAGGGGTCAAATTATCATAAAAAAAGCATAAAAACACAAAGAAAATAAACGCAAGAGCATAGAAAATATTATAACTTTTGATGACCCTCAAGATTGAGCTTCAAGATGCACCCTACTCTTATTGGATTTTCTCTAAGTATAGATGTGGATTTCTCTCAATTGTACCAGCATGATGATAGCTAATTTTGAAGATGTTCAAATGAGAGGTTGAAGGCCCAATTTATAGAAAATTGGAAGGAGAAATGGAGGGATAAGATTGAAAGTTAATGGAGGGATAGGATTGATTAGGAATGTGATGTACAGATCAAGGTCATGACTAATTAGCATTGTGACAAGTGCCACAATTGATTGTGAGAGAGGAGATGAGGTGTGCTCAAACATGTGTGAGCACACCTTGGGGTGACAAGTCATTAAATTTTGGAGGCTAGGTGTAAGATAGTAGAGGTAGGTGGGATTTATCTAATTAATGAGACACGATGAGGGGGTTGAGGATGAAATTTAAAATTAGGAAATAATGGTAATGATGGGGTTAGGATAGTTAATCAATGGTTAATTGGCCTAATGAGGTAGGTGGAGTTAATAAACCAAGGGTTTATTAACTTGGGTGGAGTTAATTGTTGGAGAATGGGATAATGAAGGTTAGTAGGTTAATTAATCATGGATTAATTAACACAATGAAGATTAGAAGAATAGGGAATTTTACTGGGATCAATTAAATAATAAGAATTATTTAATTAATTGGAGGAACTATATTTTAGAGGATGATATAATTAATTAAATACATATATTTAATTGATTATATGAAGAATAATGGATTAATTAAATAAATAATATTTATTTAATTAAGAGGGGATAAAGGGGTGAATTAATTAAATAATGCTATTTAATTAATTTAGAGGAATAATGTCAAATTTAGGGTGACTACAAGAATGAGTACTTTTATTTTGTGTATCTCTACTTTTTTAATTTTTGTCTATATCTATACTATATTTTGGCTCATTTATAACATATTTTTACATTTGAATCCACCTTTTGCAAGTTTTTTAATAGGTCTCATACTAAGAAGTGATTAGTGGGTTATTTTTAATATTCCCTAAAATTTTAGGTCATTTTGATATAGAAGACATCACCACCACCCCAAGACATGGAGCTAGGCACAAGGTTTCCAAATGGCCAAGCCCTTGAATTAAAATATAATCAAAAATTTTTGGTACCTCTTTGTGCTATGCTTAGCCCATTTCCAATGATAAACACTATAGATACAAGTGTAACTTAACCCTCCTTTTCACCATTCCTATTCAACTAGTGTCATTTACAAATATCTTGTTCTTCTAATTTTGTGTTACCTTGTCTTGAGTAAATAATCAATTTATTAGTCTCAAATCTAATTATATTTAAAAAGGTAATAATAGGATAAAATGATGCACTATTAAATTTCATTCATTTGATTTTAGTTATACACACTTTATGAAAGATAACATCATTTATTTTTTATCTTTTATTTTAGTTAACATATATCTTGGATACATATATGATTTTGATTTGATTAAGTATATATGAGACCCATCCTTTGATGATTGTTTATCATATGAATTTATGCTACTATTATGATCATTGAGTTGATAACTTCATTGATAATATTATGTTGTGAATTGTTGACCTTACCAGTGAGTTTAGTTGATGTTATGTTAAATGGACATGATTGATTTTGAATATGACTGATATTATCTCTATGGTTAATGATTAATCAAGTGATTTTATTTCGATGCAACTCTTATGTGTGGATTATATTATGATTCTATTGTTATGGTTAATTTGTATATGTTGTGAAATTATGATTTTATATCCTAGAAGCTATAATTCATTAGAGAATGAAATTCTACTATAATGATCGATATAATTATAAACTAGAAAGGTTTATTAATTCTAAGTTGAAGATGAATGCATTATATTTCTCTTCCTTCAACTATGACTATTATTATAATGAACTGACACTTTTGAATAATTATGCAGATGATTTTTATTGCTAATAGAAATCAGGAGGTCACATTATAAACCTAATTATTATCAACTAGTTAAGTTGACCCTAGTCCATATGGAGTGAGTAAGGTAATGTGTTATGTGGAATTTTTTTATTGAAATATGAATGTGTTTCCTAAGTGACATGAAATTAATATAATTTCATACATGAAATTAATATAATTTCATACACGAAATTAATGCTTTTTTTTAGTCAAAAGGCTAAGTGTTTGTATATTATATTAATAACTATAATAGATATTTACATATTTTCCATGGAGGGCATGTGTACCGAATTTGCAGCTGAAAACATAATTTAAAACAATTTCTACTACCCTGTTGCCCAAACAAAATACTTACAAAAACTGATTCTAACCCCTATACAGTGTGATTGTTACCTATTGCTTCATACCCTTATATTTTAAGACCCTGCCATCCTAACTTATTCTTCCATATACTGTTATATTTCTAGCTTGAAACAAAATAATACTTAATGGCCCATGTGAGAATAATTCACTAAATTTTCACCCTAACCCTCTTAAGCTGCCACATTCACCTGACTTGCTACTAAAGCTTGAGAATGCTTTGTTATATTGGTGTCTGGTACTTGATGATTCTCCATGTTTGCATGATGAACTGGTGGTACAACGCTCACTTGCAGGCCTTGTGGGAAATCATGTGACAAGATGAAAGATATGGCATGGTATTTCTTCTTAAATTTATCAATTTCATCTCTCCCAAACTCAAAGTGATGCCTATTGAGTGCCAAATATAGGTAGCTTGATGAACCTTTGAGAAAAGACAACTTCATACCTTCATACACATGAGCATATTTTTGTTTGTGCAGGAGATAATGTCTTTGGAACATACCTCCTACAAACCCCTCACATTGAGTAAACTCATGCTTGAACACTCTTCAACAAAGCATTATCTTGCAGATAAATTTCATTCATTGTTTTGTTTGCAATGGTTTGAACCGAATTGAAAATTTGCAATAAATCCATTACAATGGAGAGAAAATTTGACAAAATATTTGCCGGGAAAATGATGCATTGGGACTTTGTATGCAAAATATCCTCTCCTATTATAGACTTGATGCAAAATTAATGTTTTTTATTATTTTAGCTCTTTTGAATGTTCATGTGTTGAAAATAGTGGTAATTTTAAGTGTTTAATTTTTGAGTTTACTTTTTTAGGGGATTTAAAATGGTTTTGAGTAATTATTTTTATTCATTTTGGTCAATTTTAAAGTCCTAGGTCATTTGAGTATGAGCTAAGGTCATTTTGGAGGTTAAATTTTAATATAAAACTAAATTCTAACCTCTTAGATCTAGTATTTTTAATTAGTAACTAAATTTGAGGGTGGTTAGGATGATATTTGATGAGGTGTCACCACTCCATCCCACACTCTAGGTTGTTTTTTAGGTCCTCTATAACTCACCATGGGTGAGGACACATAGAGGCCCTTTTATTTGGGAATCTCCTAAGTGTAGACACTTGGGATTTTCTCAAAGGGGTTAGGTGTTAATAGCTATGAGACCTAGGGTTGGTGTTATAACTGATGTGGATGAGACAAGTGTCACCTTCACATTCAAGTATGTTGAGTTTTTATTTTCTATTTATTATACCATTTAAAATTGAGGGAGGAATTTTGATATTTTGGGAGAACATTTTACATTTTTGAAAAAGATATAGATTTTAAGATTGGTTTGAGTTAGATAATCTAGGAGAATTTTGAGAAAAGTCTTAATCCAAGTTCTCACTCCATTGTTTTTATTTAATATTTACTAAGATAGGGTCTAATATCTTAATGGTAGTTGCATTTTTTTCAAAATTTGAATGAATGTGAAAATGTTGTGATTTTTCTTTTATTATGTTGTAACACGACCTTGGATTTTTTTTTTGAATGAATATGGATGTGTTTCTCTTATTGAATTTGTGTTGTATGTGAGCAATAATTTTTACTTTATGATGCATCTTTTATTTAGGAGAAAATTGTGTTGGGGTAGGCTCTCCAAAATAGTAGAGAGCACCCTATGTGAGGGGGTTGAGTGTGAGATAACCTCATTGGAAAATATTTCTTGGGTATGAGTACCCATTTATTGGTGACTAAAGAAATTGGGATGGGTGTCTGTGAGTTTTGTGAAGAGTTTGAGTTTTGTAAGTTTATGTGATTGGGAGTATATGGAGGAGTTTATGAGATGATTCATTTTATTATTTTTTCCATTTTGATTGAGTCTCCACTCCCCCCAAGTTTGATTGGACCCTGGAGAATCATTGTGATGTGTAAACTGTTGGGGGTTTTTACGTGAGTTTGGCTATAGAAATTTCCTTAATGTGTTGTATTGGTTTATAATGATGAAGTTGGTTTACCATGTGGCATCCAAGCTTAGGGGTGGAATTATTTTCAATTATATTCACCTATAAAGGTGTAATAACTTTAAAGATAGCTAGGAGGGGCTTGGAAAATTAGAATATGATTTGGAGTAGGATCATTACCAAAAGCATGCTTCTACTTTCCAAGGGATTATATTCAAGGAGTATAACATAAAAACTCAATTTTTCCTTTTGAACTTTATTCCTCACTAATAGTCCTTAAATAAAATTATTCATATAATATTTGAATATGTAGGATTATATGGTTTATCAAATGGTTGATAAGATTATTGATTGGATAGTTGATTAAATTGTGAAGGTTTTATAATGTCAGAAAAGTGATCCTATGGTTTTACTAGGATTATCCACCTTTCACTACAAAAAATTAGAGTTTAGATCAAAAAGGGAATTAGATTGACTTGCAACCTTGAAGGTGAGCCAATCATCCTTGGATTCGAATTAATTTGGGGGTTTGCAATGCATTTTTAATGAAAATGCAATGATATAGCTAAAATACTGAAAATGCATTATTCTAATATAAATACAAAAAAATTAGAAACAAAAAATCAAAATTTGAGATCGGATCTAGAAAGGGAAAAGCATTGTGCAATATGGTTCAAATATGAGCCTGATTTTGGAAGACTAAGTCACCCAAGGTGACAATGCCATTTTAACTAAAACTGAAATCTATTTCCATAGTCATCTAGATCCAGATCAGAGCCTTCTTTTCCTTCGTGTCTAACTGCCAGATCTCTGTCAATTGCTAGGATAACAAAGTTTTTATGTGTTGTCAAGTTGTAGGGTTTGAATGCAATAGTGAATAATTAACCTTGAAAATTATCCCAATCTTCTTTAGATATGAAACCTACACATTCAAAGAGAGAGGAAGGATTGTGCCATATAGGGGCTTTCCTTAGTCAAACCCTATGTTGGTATTTCCACCTCCATAATGGAAATTTCAATGAAAAATATCTTATCCTTTTGAGGGATAGAGTCCATAAATGATAAATTAATGATTAATCAACAATAGACTGCAACTCACCACTCAAAAATGGCTTCCTTGAAGGACTAAAGTCATGCACATCTCCTCAAGTCTTGATTGTTGTTTGCTTGTGTGTAAGGGGGAAATTGTGTGAAATGCAATAAGATAATCAATGTTTAAAATGAATTAAATAAAATATAATTCAAAACAAAGACTAAAATTCACACCTATTACTCATGAAATGAAGCTACGAAGAACAAACTCAAATAATGCAATCAAAAGAAAAAACATAAAATAAATTCATAAAAACGTAGTGTTACCATCCCATGTCAAAGTGTATTCACAAAGATATTGGATTGTTGTTGTATCAATGTGAAGCCTCAATTTGTGTGTAGCCAAAGCTTCAAATTTGTGCAATGTTGATCAAAGATGTATGCCAAAGCTTCAATAAGTTGATTATGATTTCAACATTACTTCATTGTGCAAAAGATGTTGATTCTTTGATCATTTTTGAGGAAGAAGATGATTGTTATATAGATTTTGTATTTCTAAATGAATGATCAAGATCACGTAGGAGAATATCCTAATCAACAGTTGAAAGGTGTTGAGAGGATTTAGATGGGAAGAATTAGTGGATTTTAATTACATAATCGGTGTAATTGATGGAATCAATTTGAGTGTTCAGTGGAATTGGGGAAATAGATTGAGTGTTCAATGGGATTGAAGAATAGATGGATTAGTTAGAAAATAGATGGATCAATAAGTTAATCAGAGTGAGCAATCGGGGGATCGTAATTTTCTCCATCATGAAAGTGGGTGAGGATAATTAATTAATTATTATTTTTAGTTGAATGTGCAAGTCATGTTTGAATTTTGCAAAAAAAGTTGTATTTGTTTGTTTTGACCTTTTGAATGATGTTTGAATAATTTTTTTAATTATTAATGTTCAAGGGAAAGTGATTTAATTAAACTATTAAGTATTAATAATTTAATTTATTTGGGGGAATAGGGTAAATTAGCAACATGATTAAATAATTGACATTATTTAATTAATCAGGAGGAATAAAGTTAAATTCGGACTTTATTCAATAAATGAAATTTATTCAATTAGTCAAAAATGATGAAAAAATGAATTAATTAAATAATGCAATATTATTCAATTACTAGAGGAAACTAAGGTTTTTGATGCAATTGATGTGAAATGTAGTGATATTAAGTGATAATGATGTCGATGATGGGAAAATGCCATTTAGGATATGTGATATGTGTTAGGTCATTTTTACATGTCTACATTTTGCCCCTCTTTAAGACAAAGTACTGGTTTCTTTGTTTCAAAGAATTTGATGTTAAGATCAAGATTTTGAAAATTTTTATATGTCCCACTGTGCCTCAGTATGCCCCAAGAGAGATAGGATGGTACCCCCTCGGGAAATTTAGTGAAATTTTTTGGATAATGAACCAAATTTTCCGATAAGCTGATGTGATGCATTTTCAATGCAAAGACTGATAGAAGACATGTTGACTAGAAGAAAATGTTAGTAAGATTTAGAAGAAAATTGATGGTGTTTGTCTTTGATGAGTTTTTCTTTTGCTAAATTGCATAGAGGCTTCACACCTTTAACAATCCTTTTGATGTAGCAAACAAAATCGATGCACCAAGGTATTAATAACCAAGGTGGCTTCGTATCCATTGCGTGGACTTTGACTTGGCACACAAAGACTATTTGATCATACTAGACATACGAAAACCCTATTTTAAATATATGGTTGAGTTCTGTTGAAAATTTTTAGACTAGTTACACAGAGAGGTATGAAATACCTAACATGCAACCACTACACAAATTGTCTCAAAACAACTTCTATATACAAAAAAAGCAAGTATTTTCCATGTTAATATCACAAAACATCTTACAAACAAAACTAAAAAATTAACTGTTAATACCACCATTCCTTCTTCTTGAAATCCTCATGGACATCCTCGAGAGATCCTGTGAATGTGGTATTACAATAAATTAGAAAGATAAGACTATAAAAAGATAAACAATGTTGCAATATCACTTGCCATATCTTTTTTGAGGTTTCAGGCTATTATCTGATGTTGATGATGTCTATTGTAGGAATGAATCCATTAAGAAATATCTTAGGATGTTGTTGGTGAATTGTCAATAGATAGGTAGTTAACACTTTGGCATTTTTTTTACTTGATATTTGTCGAATAGTTTCGATCTTTACTTTGGATTTTTTTATTTTGATGTTCATTTTGTTTTTTGTTTGCATTGTTAAAGGGTGAGTGTGGTGATTTGTTTATTATGGATGAAAATTTTATTGTGTTTGGTGATGATGAAGGTAAGACCTATTTTTGATTTTATGAATTTATTTGATGCCATTTTTTTTTTTCAGGGGACTAACCTAGGGCCTTGGGGGCTCATCAAAGATAATCCTTGCCTACATTGTACATGTAGAGGCTTGTAGTTTGCTTGGTTTGATATGCACATATTTTTTATCTTTTCTATTTTTTGAATATTTTTTAGATTTTGAATTTTTCAGCTAAGCTGAAATAAAGCATGATAGATACCTAAGGGGACTGACCTAAGGCCTCAGGGGCTGATAAGCCTTGCCTACATTGTACATGCAAAGACCACGTAGTTTGACTCTATTTTGACTCCATGCATAACATTTTTTTTTGATATTTTGATATTTTGACTTTGTTTTCTAGATGTTCTTGATAGTTTTTAACCTTGATGTGATGTACATGGATCCAATCCACTACCCATTTTAGGAATTTTCCCCTAATTCAAGACAAGATTACCTTCCTTAATTACTTTTCAACCCATGGTTGGACACATGTTTTATTATGGGATGAATGGGTGGATGCTTCAGATAGTGTCAATAGATAATGGTGCAAGTATTATTCAAACATAGAACCTCTTTGCCAGGTTTTCACAATGGTACCTATTCTAGAAGTGCCACAAAGTGGTTTTCACTTAAAGAATGTTTTATTTCTCTTTACTTTTTTCTTGATTTTTGATTTTTTTTCTATTTTAATTTTTTTTGGATTTTTACCCTTTTTCTTGGGGTATTCTGACATGTTTCAAGTATAGAACTTCTTGAGATGGTTGTTGTTCAACAGTTCGGCTAAAGGTTCCTCTTTAGGAGTAGCCAATTGATAAGCCCCAAAACCATAACTTGCTATGATGACGAATGGACCTAACTAGCTGGGTTCAAACTTACATTTTCCATCTTGATTCAACTGTACCTTCTAATTCTCTTTGAGTACCAAGTCACCAAACTAAAAGTTTATTTTTTTGATCTTTTTGTTGTAGCTTTGTTTGAGCTGATTCTAATAAACTTGAAGATGGTTTAATGCACTCAAACGCCTTTCATCTAGGAGTTCCAACTCGTTTAATTTGGATACTCAATACTCTTCATTGCTAACCATGCCTTTTAGTGATATTCGTAGTGAGGGGATTTCAACTTCAATAGGTAAGAAAGCTTCAGATCCGTAGACTAAGGAGAAAGGTGTGGCACATGTAGGTGTTCAAATATTGGTTCAGTAAGTCCATAAGGCTAGGTTTAGTTGCAAATTCCAATCACAGTTGACGTAATTAACAGTCCTTTTTAGTATCTTCAGAATGGTTTTGTTAGACACTTCAGCCTAACTGTTTCCTTGGGGGTAGTAGGGCGTGGAAAATCTGTGTTGGATAGATCACTTGGAACAAAGATCTTTGACATCTTGGTTCTTGAACGGGGTTCCATTGTCTATTATGATGGTCTGGGGAATTCTATATCTACAAATCAAATAATTCAAGATGAATTTGAATATCTATTTCCCTATGATGTAGGTTAATGGAATTGCTTCTATCCATTTGGTGAAGTATTCAGTTGCAATAATAATGAACTTATGCTCATTTGAGGAAGCCGAAGGGATTTTACCCACCAATTCTAATCCCCATTGCAAAAAAGGCCATGGTGTTGTGATAGGTTTCAACTCCTATGTTGATGCATGAAAAAGGTCACTATGTTGTTGACATTGACAACATTTTTTGGAATACTAAATACATTCTTGTTCCATGGAGGGCCAATAGTACGCTATTCTCAAAAAAAATTGTACTAGGTTAGGTCTACTAGAGTGGGACCCACAAATTCCTTTGTGTACCTCTTGTAAGACAGTTTGCAATTCTTCTATTTTAAGACATCAAAGTAACATACCATCTAAACTTTGTCGATACAAGGTGTATCCTAGGATTGTAAATTAGGAAGTCCTACAGACATAGGTCTTCTTTTGGGTTGTTATTAGGTCAGGTGGTATGATACCGTGTTGGATATAATTGAAGGTGTCTTGGTACCATGGAAAATTAGGACCAACAACAACACACACTAGTTCTAATTCTAAGATATTGAACATTGGTATGAGTAATTGCTTTACAAGGAACTCATACTTAGGAATGTTATGCAAAATATCAAGAAGCGAACCTATTGTTTCCATGGCATCAACTGCTCTATTGTTGATCCGAGGAATCTATTCAAATGTTATGGTGATAAAATATTCTTTAAAACTATCCACCATTCTTTTATACGACATCAACTTGTCATCTTTTGTTTGATACTCATCATTCACTTGCTTGATTACCAGTTGAGAGTCTTCGTAGACTTGTAATTCTTTTATCCTCCATTTGATAGCCATTTTGAGTCCTATGATCAATGCTTCATATTCTGAGATATTATTTGTACATGGGAAATAAATTTTGTAAGCCTTACATATACTATCTCCTTATGGTGTGAGAAATAGGATACCTACTCCAGATTCATGTTGAGTATGGGACCTATCAAAGTATGAGGTCCAATGGCTTGTCTATTCTGTTAGCAATATACTTTCATCTAGGAAGTCTATTGTGAGAGGCTGGTGATCTTCAATTGGTGCCCCTACTAGCCGATCTACTATGATCTGTCCTTTGATGGCTTTCTTGTCTACATACTCTATATCAAACTCGCTCAATATCATCACCCATTTAGCGATCCTACCCATTAAAGTTTCTTTTGCTAATAGGTACTTTAGTGGATCTACTTTTGAAATCAGCTTGACTTGCTTGTTCAAGATATAGTGTCTCAACTTTTGTGTCACAAAGATAACAGAGAGACACGCTCATTCTACGGGAAAATAGTTCAATTCATATCCCACCAATGTTCGACTGATAAAGTAGACCCCTCTTTATTTGTTATTATCATCTAGTTGTGCTAGGAGATCTCCTAATGTTGCTTGTGTTATAGATACATAGAGTATCATTGCTTTATCTAGAATAGGTGGCATTAAGACTGGAGGATTGTTTAGGTACTCTTTTATTTGTTAGAATTCCTGATCACATATCCCATCTCACTTGAAGGTGATGTCTTTATGTAGTAGATGGGTGAAAATATGACAATTTTCTTCCAGTTGTACGATGAATCGCCTGATGGATTGTAGTTTCCCTTATAAAATTCTCAACTACTTCAATGTCTTTGGTGGAGGAATTCTAACATGTCTTTTACTTTCGTAGGATCTACTTCAATGCCTCTTCTTGAAACTATGTACCCTAGCAATTTTTTGGATGTTACTCTGAATACACTTTTTTAGATTGAGTCTTAAGTTGTACTATTCAAGCCTATCAAACACTTTAGCTAGGTTGGACAAATGGTCTTCCCTTTTGATAGAATTTTCTAGTATGTCGTCTACATAATATTCCATAATTGTATGTAGTATATCATAAAAGATTGTAGTCATCGCTGGCTAATAGGTCACCCCTACATTTTTTAGGCTGAATGATATGACATTCCAACAAAAGGTCTCCTAGGTACAAGTGAATGCTATTTTATGCTGATCATCAGGGGATATTTTTATCTAATTATACCCAGATAAACCATCCATTAATGACAACATTACATGTCTCATTGTTAGATCTACGATCATATCAATACTTTGAAGAGGGAAATCATCCTTTGGGAAAGCTTTGTTTAGGTCTCAAAAGTCTGTTTAGACTCTTATGCCCCTATTAGGCTTGGATAATGACACTAGATTCAATATCCATTTAGGATAATCAATTGCTCTGATGAAGCCCACATCTAATAATTTCTTCAGTTCTACCTTTACCAATAATTCTATCTAGGGATGCATTTTTTGTAGTTTTTGATTCACGGGCTTAGCTCCTAGAAATACGGCTAGGTGGTGTACCACTAGTGTTGGATCAAGTCCTAGAATTTTTGCATATGTCCATGTGAAGTTTATCTTCCTTTCATTAATGAATGCTAAGAATTTCACTTTCTCTTCAGGATCAAGTGACGTTGCATGGTATGTGACTTTGGGTGCTTCTGTTGTGCCAACATTGATAGGATTAGCTTCTTCAAATAGGAGTGTCAAATTCTCTTGATATTTAGAAATAGGGAGATTGAATCCTCCATCTTTGGGTGCCTCGGGATGGTTTTCACCCTTAGATTCATCCTTTATTTTAATCTTTTCTAGATCCGATAGAGCCACATCACAGTCTTCTCTAGGGGATCTCATTTTTATTTTTACATTGTCTTTTTCAATTTTGTGACTAGAGGACACAATCTCCCCACCACAATATGCTTCTTGTTTGAGTTCCATAACAAACCCTGCTTTATGATCTCTTTCTAGTATATCAGTTCAAAGTCCCATGAACTTTGTGATTGCTTCATCATTCTGGAATTGATCCAAAATAGGTGTATGTTGTTGTTGGTCCCAATCTATTAACCATGGGTAGCAGAGGGGTAGGCTATCATCATTACTTGCAAAGATTATAGAGGTTGTTGAAATGGTCAATATAGTTGTGGCATCATTTTCCCATTGATTATCTAGGTCATCGTCACTAGAGGTGGTAACAGAAAGGGAATTCCATTCATACTTGTTAGAGTCTATTTCATAAGTATAGTCTCTGAGTATAGGTTTGGGAGGTTGTGGAGGAAATATACCTATGTCAAATATTTCAAATAGGTATTCAATTTGTAAATCAAAGTTTATATGATGGTAGATATCCAATGTCTTAATGTCAGTAGAAGGAGCTCCTTTATTAAAAGAGGTATGTCCAATTTTTGGAGTAACCACGCCTATCGAACCATAGCCTAGTCCGATGTTCTTCTTTCTTTGTTCCACTATAATAGGTTCCCATCTTCCTTTTTTATGTCTCCCAAGGCCACCTTTTCTAGTGTATCCCATTTTTTTAGCCATTTGATACCCTTTACTGTTAGGATCAATTGCAAAGGATTGTAGCTATTTTGGGTCTTCTTGTTCTTCTTTGTAGATCATTAAAAAAAGGTCCTCTTTGAATATTTCCTAATCCTTCATATCTCCCCACTTGGTAAAGATTGTGGGTTTGACTACTATTATCACTGCTTGAACATGTTTGATCTCCTTAGGTCCTCCATAAACCTTGGGTGTTGGTGGAAGCATTCCAATGCAAAAGGTTTGATTGAAATGATAGTTTATGTTACCTTTGTCAAGTACTTGAATCTTAGGATTAGATTTTGGTTGTTCACTTGGAATGGGTTTAGTTGAGGTTGATGGTAGTGTGGAAGGGTCAACATATGAGAAGGAATGTAATGATATATCATTGCTAAGTATTTGCTGGATTTTGTTATATTTCTCCTCCAATTTTGCATAGTAGTGGAATGGTTTAGGATCAGCGTATAATGTAACCTCCTTTCCTTGGTGAGGATATTTTAGACACTGGTGAAATTTCAAGGGAACTACTTGTAATGCATGAATCCAAGGGCATCCTAGAAGAAGGTTATATGGTAACTCAAGATCCAATACCTGACATGTGGTTTCTGTGGTTGCTAGTCCTATTTGTATAGGAATCCTTATGGTTCCTTTTGAATTCCTTTCAAGGTCATCATAAGCCCTTATAGTGATGCTTTTTCCCTTGTTGATTACATCGTCAGAATACTCTAGCTATTTAACAAATTTCAAGGTACATATGTTTAGACTTGCACCATTATCTATCAATACTCTTTTGACCATATGTTTGTGGACACCAACCTCTATATAGAGGGCTTGGCTGTGGAATGACTTATGTGGAAGGTATTTCTCAAAAAATATTAAATGATGATTGGTCATGGTTTTTCCAACCATGGCTTGAAACTGATCAGGATTGAGGTCATCAGGGACTGATGCTTCCAAAGCTTTCTCTAGTATTTCCCTATGTGAAGGTGATAATTTCAACAGCTCTAGGATGGAGATCAAAGCGAGAGTATTCTTTAGTTGTTCCACAATACTATAATAATTGGATGACTTAGTTGTCAGTTTAGGTGGGGCTCCTTGTATTGTGACTTTACCTCAATGGGTAGTTACATTACATTTGGGGTCCCTACCTTGTATAGTTAACACATTGACCCTAGTGTCATCTACTTGTGAGAGGTGTTAGGATTCAGGAAAATCGGAGCAATAAACATTAACAATTATATGCATATTAAATAACCCAAAAATAACAATGAAGAAGAACACAAAAGAGATCAACACATAAATTTAACGTGGTTCACCCAATATGGGCTACATCCACATAAAATTAGCCACCCAATGATTTTATTATCCAGTGCAAAATATATTACAATTCATGAATTACACACTCCGCAACTTACATCCCAACCACTTATAACAAGATTTTTGGAACCTTCCAGAATTAGGGTTTTACAAAGTCATTTTTCATTTGACATGTTAGCAGGAAAACCTTGACGTGTTAACATTTTTTTTTTTGGGGGGTTGCGCCCCCAAACCCTTGTAGATTGATCCTAGATGACACTACTGCACTTGTAGTTCCCACTGGATTATAGGTCTGGCTGATTTCTTATGTCCACCATTATCAGTCATGAAGGCCAATATAAACTAATGAGGAAATTAGTTTCTCCCATGTAGCTTCCTTTTTGAACATATTTGTAGGATTCTCACTTGTATGAATTTTCTCTAGCTTCAATTTCCCATCCTCCAAAACTGGCCGAATGAAGTGGTATTTGAGATGTATGTGCTTAGTTTTTGAATTTAGAGCTGAATTCTTAGCAAGATGAATGGAACTTTCGATATTAGTGTACAAAGGGCTATCTTCTTGTCATTGTCCCAATTCCTCTAGAAAGCAATGTAACCAAATTATCTCCTTGCTAGCTTCCATAGTAGCAACATACTTAACTTCAGTGGTTGAAAGTGCAACAACCTTTTACAGTCTAGAAATCCAATTGACTATAGTACCTCCTACAGTAAAAACATACCCTATAGTACTCCTACTATCAATATCACCTGCCAGATCAGAGTCAACATATCCTTTTAGAGTAGAATTTTTTCCTTCAAAACATAGTTTCTTTGAAGTAGTACCTCTAAAATATCGGAGAATCCATTTTACCGCATTCCAATGTTCCATTCCTGGATTGATCATATACCTTCTCACAAATCCCACTGCATGTGCAATATCTGGCCTTGTGTATACCATTGCATACATCAAGCTACCAACTGTTGATGCATATGGTATCTTAGAAATTTTTCTTCCTCCTCTTATGTCTTTGGACACATCTCCTTAGTCAACTTAAAATGACTAGGCAAAGGTGTACAAACTACTTTTTCATTTTGCATGTTAAACCTTTTCAACACCTTCTCTACATACTCACTTTGAGACAAAAATAATTTTTTTTTGTCCTATCCCATGTGATCCTCATATAAAGGATTTGTTTTGTTGCACCCAAATCCTTCATAGCAAATGAATTTGCTAATTTTTTCTTAAGTTCATTAGTATGCTGCATGTTAGACTCGACAACAAGCATGCCATCAACATAAAGCAACAATATAATATAGATGCCATTATCTAATTTCTTAAAATAAACACAATAATGATAATGACATATTTTGTAACCTTGTTCATCCATAAAACTATCAAATTTCAAATACCACTATCGATGTGCTTGCTTTAGGCCATACAAACTCTTCTTTAACCTGCACACAAATTCCTCCTTACGCTTGACCTCATATCCTTGTGGTTGCTACATGTATATTTCATCTTCCAAATCACCATGGAGAAATGTTATTTTCACATCTAACTATTCTAGATGCAAATCTTCCACAACCACAAGACTTAGAATAGTTCTAATAAGAGTCATCTTTACAACTAGAGAAAATATTTCATCAAAATCTATACCTTTTCTGTGAAAAAACCTTTTACCACAAGTCTAGCCTTATATCTTTTCTTGCCTCCATCTTCTTCCCTCAACCTGTAAACCCATTTATTTGGTAGTGCTCTTTTACCTACAGGAAATTGGACTAAGTCCCAAGTCTGATTTTGCATCAAGGAATCCATTTCCTCTTTCATACCTAGCCCCCACTACTTTTTGGTATCTACCTGTATTGCTTCTTCATAACCTTCAGGTTCACTAGAATTATTTAATAATATAGAATATAATGATGGAGAAAATATTTTTGGAGGTCTAGTTATCCTTGTAGAATGTCTTAACACTTGCAAGAGTCTATGGAATAACTTGTTGTTGAGCATCAGGTACCATTGGAATTTTATTTTCTAGAATCTCATCCAACACCACATATTCTTTTTTGGCTTATTCATGCTTCTTTTCTTGCAATTGATCTGTATACATGACCTTCTCATTGAATATAACATATCTATTCCTAATGATTTTATGATTCATAATCCCATAACCGATAACCAAATTCATCTACTCCATATCCAATGAAGGTACATTTTTTAGACTTAGCCTCAAGCTTGGTTCTATTTTTAACATGAACATGGACAAAAGCTTCACAACCAAAGGTTTTCATAAATGAATAGTTTACCTTTTTACCCATCCATGTCTCCTCTGAAATGCCACCATCTAAAGGATTTGAAGGTCCTATATTTATTAAATAAATAGTGATATGTACAGTGTTGTGTGGTCTCACAAAACACCCCATTTTTCCCTTTGGAAAAATGTGGACCCCTTTTTTTTTCTTGTCCCCTTTCACTTTTGTTTGCTTTGGTGTCATTATATGGCTTGGTCAGTTGCTGGTCTCATTTTCAATTTTGCTTGTTCCTTGTCTTATTTCTTTCTCGGATTCAATGTTTTAAATTTTTCATGAAGTTTAATATATTACCAGAAACTAGAATCCCAAAGTTGTGTGGTTGCATCAAAGTGAATTGTATCTTCAGTTGGTCCTAGCTCCACCCAATAAGTCATCCACCAGAAGTTTCAATCCCGGTGATATATTTTTTCTTTCCTTGTATCAGAGTCCAATAGTTTTATTTCATTCCTTTTATTCAGAAATATGAAACCAAAGAGTCTATTTTGAAATTTTGTAATCTCTTGAATCCGGTTCCTGGTCTTTCCTTTTTTATTTGATTTTCTTTGAAGCTTGGAGGTAAGTGCCCTAGATCTCGGTATTTTGATTAAAAGTTGATATTGAAGGTTCTAATCCTAGTGATCACAAATTGATCACATATCTTTAATGGATTATGTCTTTCAAAAGATTAGAGTGACACTAGAGTGCCATGTATGGTCATCGCGCCATCTTTCTCCTCTAGTAGGAAGCCTATGCAAAAATCTAGGCATTCGTAATTTGAACCCTAAGTTGTAATGATTGCATCTTTATTCAAGGAATTAATGCATTATAATAGGCAATTAATGAAGGTGGAGAACTAATCCCATGTACTCGGCACCACCTTAAGCATGCAGTTGCTTTTGTAATAATCCACTTTGTGTCATGTTACAAATTTGCAAAGGAAATTGAAAGAACAAAATAATATTGGTGTGTAAGGAGAGGTAAATTTTGAGAAACAGATAACACAACTACAAAGGGTTTTGGAGTTCCATTATGTGAATATTATCCTTATCAACTAGAACCAGGTATGTTTCGAATAACTAATTTTCTGTTAATTATTTTCATACATGAAAATCTCAAAAAATTGTATTTCCCTTTATAAATTGAAATGTTGTTCATTCTTTGATTTGAATTTAGCCGAAAGGTGAATTGAAAGTCTTTTAAATTGTAAGAAATTTGGTTAAATTTAACCCTAAATCACACACAAGACACACTTGAAAAATGAAAAACACACCAACAAAAATGAGTACTTTTGACGCAAGGGAAAAAGATGAATTTAAATATTGCAATTCGCAAGCCATACCAATCAGTGTGGTAGTTACAAAACTCTCATATGTGGTGGAATTTTGATGTCAAAATTCACACTCGGGTATGACAAGAAAATGCTTCTTAATGTGCTAAAAATGTTATAGAAAATGAATTACTTTCAATAGGATGGTTTCTGCCAGCAATTGAGGCCCCTGAATTGGTTATGCAATGCATGAATTATTATAACCCAAATAAAAGAGTTGTTGAAAAAGAGGGGAGAATCTATGCAAACCTCTCACAGAAGGGAATTACATACACATTTGGGCTTCCTTTTTTCACCTAGATATATAATGTTGATATGAAGGAAAAGGCCAGAACATATCAGAATGTTGAAGCCCATAATAGAAAAATGATGAGTAACCAATGGTGCCAAGTGTTGATTACACCACAAACCAAAGTAATTCAAAGGTCTATGTTCAACCAAGAAATTCAAGATATTATAATGTTGCTGAGTAGGATGGCTAGTTTAAGAGATGCTAGTAAATTCGAACCTTGGATTTTTGTAATAATATCTAGACTGATGGAAAATCCTGTGCAAATGCATTCAAGGAAGTTTATCAGTGACAAATTATGTGAACATATAACAACATTCCCCAAAAATAGATGTTTCTATATGTCTTGATATGTGATTTATTCCTGCGCCATGAGGGCAAGCAAACAAGGGTTGAAAAAGATTGGTACTCTGGGTAGGGAAGTTGGCAACTGTTTGATATATGCTCATTTACCCTAGATCACTATCCACAGATACAAAGAGAGTTACAGGAGAGTTAATGATTTGTTCTCCATGAAGGTGGTCAGAATGATGGAAGGTGATAAAACCAAAAGATTATCCTTGGAGGCATAAAGTGTCATTAGACCAATGGGAGGCTGGTATATTTAGTTCCCCACTTACTCCTACATTAGGATATAAGGGTTTGATGGAAAACCTTTCATGTTGCCTAGGTATCCAACATACAAAATTGTTTTATTATAAGTAGTGAGACAATTAAAACCGTATCAGATTCTTTATAGCAATGCTCACAAGAAGGCCTCTTTTAAATTTCCTATTGCAATAGGGAATTATAAGTGCAATGCAATTAGGGCGTCTAACTTGTGTGAAGACAGATTAAGAACATATAATTTTGAGTATTTTACACTTCAAAGAATGTATTAGGACATTGAAGGGAATATTTCCAAGGACATAGCTGGTTACTGTGCTCATGTGCTACACCTAGAAGATTATTGGCTTAATTGTGAAGATGAGCTCAAAGTAAGAATAAGAAAGTATCAAAGATTGTCTTTAAAATATGCTCAGATTCTTATGCTCTATGACATCCCAGATCAGTTGGAAGAGGATGATGGAAAAGTGTTGAATAGAGCCTATAACAAAGATAAGGTGTACGATGAACCCATCCCAGACCCATATTATGAAGGTGAAGAAATTCCATCAATTGATGAGTTCTCCAAACCAGTTCTATTATACACTCAACATTGCATAAATGATTTTTGTAAAGCTTTAAGAGAAAGAGGAATTGAACCAACATTCTCAGAGGAAAAAAGTAGAAAAAAAAATGAAACTACATTTGAGAGTGGAGATCTTGCTAAGAAGAGAAGGAAAACTAGTAAGGTGACTCCTAGTATAAGGATTGAAGAAAGAACCCCTAAAGCTTCAAAACAAGAAGTTCTAGCAAAGTCATTTGATACGCAGAAAGATGCCAAATCCAGTAAAGATAAGTCGAAAGTAAGACCCAAAGGTGCATATTCCTCTACAATAAAACCTAAAGTAAAACTGGTTATTGAAGAAAAAGCAAGAGTAAGAGAATTTTTCGTACACAGACCAGGTCTACATCTCAAAGGTTTGTACCAATATTTACTTCTCCTTCTGTTAACATGGATAGTATGAAACAAGCATTGGAAGGAACTCCTATGGCTTTGGATGGGATTTCTGAGGTAGATGAAGCTATAATTAAAGAATAGATGGATAGATGGGGTGCTATGTGGGAGAAGGTAAAAGAAAAGAAATGTAAAGATTACCCCATGGTACAACTAGTGATAAAAGAGAATTCGGATACAAGGTCCGCTCCTATAAATGTTGAAGAAAAAGAATTTATACAAGGAACACTCACTTTAGAAGTGGGAAATCCTGATATCTTCTAGATAGAAACAAGGAGATTGTAGAGTAGGATCCTATTGATGAAATAATTATTGAAGACACTTCTGATTCCTAGCCTTCACTTGGGAATATTCCAAATGATAATGAATAGTCACAGGTCTTTCCAGAAATAGAAAAGGAAAAGATAGAAGTTGAAATTGAGAAGGGTGAAGCTACACATGTTTCAAGTGATGATGTTAGAAATGAGGAAAACCCTGGTGTAGTAGAGAATAAAGAAAGTAACAATTGGGTAACTGAGGCTGAACATCTGGATAGATAGGAAAATGTAAGTCTTCAAATAGAGGAGACAGTGCCAAATCCTAGTAATCCCGAATCTATGCCAAAAATTGTTGAGGAAATTTCTATTTCAGAAGACGTGACATATAAGAATGAAGAATTAAGAAAGGAGGTTATTGAATCAATTCGAAACCAAAAAAAAAGTAATGTTGTAGAGGTAGAGCATGATGAAGATGCACCTGACTGGATGATTAGGGAATTAGCTTCCCCAATGGAAGTAGAAGTATTGCCTCTGGATCTTAATAGTTTCAAATAGGAAGTAGACACTCCTAAGCCTACACACAGAGCTAGAGAAAAACATGTCATACAAAGAAATGTAGATGGTGACAGAACCATCCATATAGCAACTCCAATAGCCGACAAAAATAGACATGAAATAATGCCTAAGGATTATAAGATAACACGTATTAATCTTGGACACTCATCTTGGAGGTAAGAGTTGGAAGAAACAAAGGTGAACCTGGATGACACGTTTCCAAAGTATAGAAGTATAAAAAGAAGAAAAGAGAATTGAAAGAACGGTTTGCTACCTTGGAACATTTTATAAGATCTCTAATGCTATCCGGTCATGAACATACTGAATTTCCTCAACATCCAGTATTGATGTCACAAGAATAGGTGGATGTAATTGCAACAGTTCACCACAAAATGAATGTATTTGAAGAATGGATTGAGTACTAGGTGAGACAAGGAGAAGAATTCATCACAGATGCTCTAGGGAAATATAAGGAAGCATACCACAAGTTAGAAAAATCCAAAAGATTTGAGAATGAATGCAAGCTTTTCCAAGAACAAGTTAATGATGAAAGGAAAAATATTGAAATTCTCATACAAATGGATGTTCAAGAATTAATAAAAGGAAATATAATTTTAGAGAAAGAAGTTATATTTCTTGAAAAGTGGAAAAAATAGTTGAAATGGGAAGGTGACATGTTGATGCAATGCATTGAAGGATTTGAAAAGCTCACCATGGAATGCATAAAATTGCTTGATAAAGATCATGATTTCATTGAAATGTTAGCATGTCAATGTTATGATCCCCAAATGCTAGGAAAGGATAGTAAAGAAGCTAAAGCCTTCAAAGAATGGATTGAAAGAATAAACAAAGACCTTGTTTAGCTATTAACTCGAGAGGTCATTGATGAGATTATATAGTGTAGGAACAATATAGCTAGATATGAGACAAACAAAGTGCTGAGGAATAAGATTGTACTCTAGGTATCTGAAGAATACATTAGGCTCAAGCTCACTTGGAATGCAGTGCAAGGGATTTCAAAAGGACATATGCATCAAACGTTGAGTGCTTTCTAAGAATATCAATTAAGGAAAGGTGAAGAAAAGATCCCAGAGCCCAAGCACTAAATAATGAAAGAAAGAACTAGATACTAGATACTTGAGGAGTTACAAAGATATTTGTTTAAGTTTTGAGTTTTGCAGGTTGTTCCCGGTCCCGATAGATGTTCCCTATCTAGTATTTTGAAGAATGTTGATAACCTTGATTTATGTGAAGTATTGCAAGCTAGAGTACGAAGTGAAAAGTGTTGCTGCTAATGAAGTCAAAGCTTTGACTTCATCTGGAATATTCTAATGATAGTTGGCATATGCCATGTGCTACATTTTAATTTGTTATTTCTAATTCTCAGGATAGACTTTAAGTTTGAACTCTTGAGGCCTTGTTCCTATAAAAGGTCATTTACTACTTTATTTTCATTTTAAGTTCAGAATTTGTGGATGTTGGAAGAGCCAAAACTTCTTTAAGTTTTGTTTTGTTTTCCTGTTTTATGAATTATTCTGGTGTAAAACTTTGTATGCATGTAGACATTGATTAATATTAGAGCCAATTAGAAAGCTACCTATCTCATGAATCTTTTGTAGTTGGTTTTGTTAGTTCAACCAAACAAGACTATGTGTTGCATCATTTAAGGGTGCATGCAGAACCTACTCGGTGTCCAAACTAAAACCCCTCTCTTTAAAAGCTCACACCATTTTATATGTAGTTGTGAAGCAATCTAGTGAAGTATAAAGCGGTTTTCTTTGTTTTAGTTGATTCTTTGGGGCATGCATGGAGAATAACTGGGAGAAAATTTTAATTTTCAATATTTTATGCTTTATTTTAGAATAGATGCTTAAATTCCTTGAAAATGCTCAAAAAAATAATTGAATGGATGGGAATTTATTGAAAATCTTTCATTTTCTATGAAATTGCTAAATTCTTAATGCTAAATTTACTTAAGTGATAGCAAATAAATTGTTGATGTTCATGAAATATTATTTCAAATCTTTTGATTTCATGATGTTATTTTATGAATGAATTGGAAATCTTGTGTAAAATGCTTATGAATCTTAACGAAACTGAAAGTAACCATATCCCCTTTGAGATTAACAACAATATCACATTATACTCGAGAGCAAACCTAGTGCAATCAAGACCTGATTACCAAAGAATTGGGATTGAATTGAGCCAATATTTTCCTATTAAAGCATAATCCCCCTTTAGATTTTCTTTGTTCCATATCTTTCAAGAAGGATAGGCTCTTTGCAATTTATCTGTGAAGAATTTATTCGCCCTGTTGCTGTGAGTAAAATCATCGTCAACAGGAACTGGTGCTAGAAGGAGGGGCATATTGTTGTCTCTTTTGGCTTTGTTAAGTTTTAAACTAGATTTTCATAGAGTCACTAGATCTCGATTTGGTGATCCTCATGTGAATTTAGTCAAGCTTAGTGGTCGAACGTCATCTAGACCTCAAAAGTATGGAAGTGTAAGTACGAATTCATAGAATTCGACCATTGTCATACCACCGCCCTCCATAGTGATGAAATTCTTTAACGTAGAGTCACATATTAAATTTTCCGTGTACAATGATGTACTGAAAAATTCTGATAAGTTGTGTCCCAAATATTATTTGCATAAAGATGTTGAAGAGGATATTAGTATCTTTAAGGATAAATGCTTTAGAGTGAGGATTCAACACAAATATGTTGTATGTAGGTTGTTACCATACACCTTAAGAAATGAAGTTTACTAGTGGTATATCAACTTACCTCACAATTCTATCAAGTCATGGTAGGATATGGAAAGCCAATTCTTAGCCAGATTTAGAACACCAAGTGACCCTGCCTTGTTATATCATCAATTTTCTCAAATCAAGAGGTTCGAAGGAGAACCTATTATTGCTTTTAACAACATGTTTCAAAAGGATTATTCAAGGTTGCAAGCACCTTACGTAGTGGATAATTTTTTTGTTATCATAGTTTATTATACAACAGTAGATCCTTTAACTACTATGTTTGTGAAGCGAAGGGAAAATCCTCCTGCTACTTTACCCGAAGCCTATGTTGAAGCCATAAGTGTGAATTTGGAAATGAAACACCTCGGAAATGGATTGTCTGTGAATGGTAGAAATGGTTTGAATAATTAACCTACCCAAAGGGTAAATGGAGTCCCTTTAAGTCATCCTATAGCTCCTAATGTTTATCCTTCAATGGTTCAGAATGGGACATTTCCTTAGAATACTTTCTTTCAACCAGGAAATAGTCAAGCTTTAGTCCCTCACCCTGGTCCAGCTATCATAGAGTTGTGTCCTAACGGAAATTATTTTTTCTCGCAAACTTAGGAAAACCAAAATATCAAAATATTAGAGGAAAATGAAGATATGAAAGAAATTACATCTCAACTCAAGAGATTAACCATAAAGGTTACACAATTAAGAAATCAAAGCTTTTATGCTCAAAATAACAATTAAAATTCATAAAATTGGATGTATAATGCTCCTAGATGACCTAGACCTTGGAATACATGACCTAATAATGGAGGAGCGTCAACACCTTTAGATAATTCCGATCCTATTAATGAAAGATCCACATCGAAAGTGAATTTAGCTGATCTCGTTATGAATAATTGGTGTAGGATTCATAATACCAATGATGATGCTTAAGTAGATTGTTCACAGTTCAAAATTGCTTTAGACATTTTTCTAGCTGCTACACATTATAATGAATAGTGTGACTCTCATCCTCCTAAAGGAAATGAGTTAGTCCCAGTAGGATATGATTTTGCTTTAGTCCTTAAAATTTATGAACAAGTCAAATCGTCTACTATTGTCACAAGTTACACTTGTGAATATGAGGGAGATAATTCAACTATGACTTTAGAGACGTATACTTTTTCCTATCAATAGTATCAGAAAGGGCATAGTTATAACTTGAGAAGTAACACAAATGGTGGAAGTAAATTCAATGGGCCATTAACAATGTCAATCCCACCTAATAATTTCAATACTCCACCTGATGATAAATCAAATAATAACCCAGGGTTACCCAAGGTAATCTCTCATTAAAATTCATCAAATGCTTCAAGAAGTGAAAAGGTAGATTCCGTTGACCATAACAATTTGACTAACTATTTAATGGAAGAAATAAAAAAGGTAAATATTAGCCTTTCTTTATCATAATTTCTCAAAACACTTGTGATCAGGAAAGCTTTCTTAAACAATCTAGAAGATCTTCCAAAAGAAAGCAAGTTTAAAGATACTTGGGTGAAAGATAATCAAGCCACAACAAAGGATAAGAACATCGTTCCTATAGAAGATGCGCAAGTAGCATTTTACAAAGGAAAATTGGAGTCTCCACCATTTTTACTCACTTTGAGAATATTTGGTAAAAACCTTCATAATTGCATAGTAGATTCTAGAGCATCTACTAACGTGACATATTTGTCCATATGTCAAATGCTAGGATTAACTGTGGAAAGTTATTTAAAGAAGGTCACTCAACTCGATAAAACATAAGTAAATATAGTCGAAGAATTGACTAATATTCACACACAATTAGCGTTAGATCCTAGAATTCAATATTACATAGACATTCAAGTTGTTGAGATATCGATACCTATGGTGTGTTATTGAGTAGAGATTGGTCAAAAAATTTGAATGGATATATGGCTACTGATTTCTCACATATGTGGTTCCATGAAAGGGAGTTCCTAACCAAATCAAAATTGAAAGGGAACTATACATGAAATACATGATCATAGATTATAATTAGAAAAATGAAGTTCTATGTATTGATGTAGAACCAGGAGTTTACAACATTCGAAGTTCAGGAGTCAAAATAGAGGAAGTATTTACGTGTGATGCTAAAAAACCTAATCAATTAAATCCTAGAACATATGTTTTAATTAAATCAGACTGTAATTCTTCAAAAGAAGAAAATAGTCCTTATGATAAATTTTGGAAGAATATTGTTACAGAAGCTTAGAGGAGCAATAAAATCAAATTTTCACTAAATTTTTTGTTGTTGAAGGATTGGTGCAAGTTACATAATGTTGTAGACTTAGAAAACAACTGTATGATGTCTGAAGATAATTCATAGAATCAAAAACTAGTACTGTCCAAAAAATGACAAGATAAAAGGATTTGAATCAAGAACACATAAAGACAAAATTCATGTTACACATACCGAAAAGACTAATTCTACGATATTGAAGAAAGATAAATTACAAGCTATAGATGATCAAGCCTAGATTTTTAAATTTGATGGATCCAAATCGAAACAAGGAATTGGAATTGGAGTTTGTTAGAGTAATAAGTTATTTCACTCAATTAATTACATCATATTGGTTAATTAATTAAGTCACTTATCACTTTAGTTACTTAAGCTAAACTTAGGTACATCAATAATTAATTATTTATTAATTATTAAGTGTGCACACTAGGGTTTCCTTTTACGGTTTCCTTTAGGGTTATGCATACATTTATTTTATAAAGAAAATAATCTCATGTAATTTCTAAATTCCTGAATAATATTAATTTGCACATCTTCATGCAAAGCTCTGCTTTTTATTGTTTTTCTCTTTTGTGGAAGGATTTTTTGGTTTGCATGTTTGATCTTGTTCCCATGGAAGAGTTTTAGTATCAGTTTGGCATCGTCATAGAGATACACAACTTCTAGATTCTGTCATCATATCATTCCCTCTTATGGGGGGCATCTTTTTCATCTACTATTGCTTCATAGATTCTAGGGTTGTTCCAGTTTGTGAGTTTTCCAGTGTTCCATGGCATCGGGTTTGCTATTACATTATTATGATTCCGCCGAAGTCCTTCAGTGACTCTCATTTGGTTTCTTGTAAATAGAAGTATCTTTCCTTGCTTGCTGGATTCAGGTTCCAGTGTTACTCCACAATGTTCTTCCAGTGCTTCTTTGTAGCAGGCCATTTCATTGTAGGGGGGTTTTGTCCCACTATGTTTTTCTTCTCTACCTCGTTATTGCATTTGTACATGGGTACCTGATCAGGCCTTGCTGCCAGGACTCATCTTTGCTTTCATGCATCTTTTACTTAGTGTTTTAGCTACTTCCTAAGTTCATCTTAAGGGAGGGTGTTAGAGTAATAAGTTATTTCACTTAATTAATTACATCATACTAGTTAATTAATTAAGTCACTTATCACTTTAGTTACTTATGCTAAACTTAGGCACATTAATAATTATTTATTTATTAATTATTAAGTGTGCACACTAGGGTTTCCTTTAGGGTTATGCATACATTTCTTTCATAAAGCAAATCATCTCATGTAATTTTTGAATTCCTGAATAATATCAATTTGCACATTTTCATGCAAAGCTCCACTTTTTATTATTTTTCTCTTTTGTGGAAGGCTTTTTTGGTTTGCATGTTTGATCTTGGTTTCTAATAGAGTTGAACTCATCAACCCTCAAGGTAAATATTTTCTTGTTGCATATTAGTTACAATTTCAATGTACTAACAATGTGGTAAAATATGAAACCCTTATACATGGCTTGATCCTTGCAATCAAGAAGAAGGTTAGAATCCTCAAGGTGTTTGGTAATTTAGAACTAGTAGTTAGACAAGTTCGAAAATACTACATCTTTCATTACAAGTGATTTTCCAATTACCAACACAGAGTATGGGATTTAATAGAAAATTTTGAAGCATTCAATATTACTTATATCCCAAGAAGATTTAATCAAAGAGTTGATGCTTTGGCTACTGCTGCTAGTACTCTAGAACCTCTAGATGTATCTAATTTGAAAAGATTCACAGTTGAGCTAGTACAACTACCCTCGGTTCCCGATAATGTTACTAATTTGTAGGTGTTCGAAGATGATCGACATATATTGGAATTCATCGCTAATTCTGGTATTTTTGAAGCACAAATAATTGAAGAGATAGATCACCCGGATGGAGAAATTCAAGATGAATAATTAGCTCAAGTAAGAGATAATAATATTATGAAAGGAATAATTGAGTTAGAATATTATTTGACATTGATCAGATAATTAGACATAAATATTTTCCCTGAAGTGATGGAGGGAAATTTGAATTGTACAATTTGCATATTAAAGAAGATCCTAAGAATGTGCTAATAGGAAAAGTTTGTACTCAGGAAGAGAAAAGAAATATTTATCAAGCACTTAAAGATTATTGGGAGGTTATAGCTTGGACATATGAAGATTTGAATTCTTATGATACTTCCATTATTACTCATAGGATACCGTTAAAGCCTGATGTGAAGCCTTTCTGGTAGAAAAAATGACTAGTAAATGCACTCTTAGAACCATTAATTCAAAGGAAGTCCAAAATATTTTATCAACTAAGATAATGTTTCCTATAAAAAAATCTACTTGGGTGGAAAATTTGTTTACAATGAGAAAGAAGAACAGAGACATACGACTGTGTGTAGATTTTCAGAATCTCAATAAGGAATTTGAGAAAGATAATTATCCACTACCCTCACTAGAAGAAGTTATACAAATAGTCAATGGTTCACAGATGATGTCCTTTTTGGATGGATTCTCTGGATATAATCAAGTAATGGTAGCAAGGGAAGATAAAATGAAAACAACTTTCACCGTGAAGTGGGGAACTTTTTCTTATAGAAGGATGCTATTCAGATTGATAAACACCGAAGCTACATTCTAAAGAGCCATGGATTATGCTTTTCATGAGTTGATAGGAAAATACATTATTATTTATATGGATGACCTCACAATATTTTTGAAAGACAGAAGAGATCATGTTTGAGATCTTAGAGTAATATTACAAAAGTGTGAAACTTAAAAAATTTCATTAAATCCTAAGAAGTGTATTTTCTAGGTAACTGAAGGTAAGTTACTAGGAAATATTATTTTTGAATGAGGTATTTCAATAGACCTAGAAAAAGTGAGTGCATTTCTCAAGCTACAACCCCTGGGAAGCAAGAAAGAATTGAAATCATATTTTGGTAAGATTAGATTTGTTCAAAAAAATTTACTAGATTTTCTGAAACAGTGAAACCACTCGATGATATGTTAAAGAAAGATACCAAGATAGAGTGGAAAAATGAAGCTAATATCTCCTTGAAAGATAAAAAGACTACAATTATAGAAGCTCTAGTATTGGTAAGTCCGGATTATGTTAAACCTTTTTATATTTACTCTTTTGCTTCTGGTCATACTTGCGCAACAATACTAACACAAAAAGGTGGGAATAAAGAAGAGAAACTGCTTGCTTTTATGAGTGCTCCATTCAAAGAAGTGGAGCTGAGACACACATGTTGAAAAGCAAGCCTTTGCTTTAGTCAAAGCGGTACATAAATTTAGACACTACATCCTCAAGAGTATAGTCAAGGCTATTGTTCTAGATTCTGCAATCAAGATGTTGTTAATGCAGAGTAAGCTCAGAGAAAAGAGAGCCAAATGGGTTACCATCCTACATGAATTTGATCTAGAAATCATACCCATGAAATTGGTCTGAGGACAAGCTTTGGTTAGGTCTATTGTAGAAATAGATCCACAAATTTCAAGTCAACAATATACTTTGGATGTAAAAGACCAAGAAGACTGGTATTAAAATGTATGGCATTATCTGGTTATCCATACTTGCCTAGATCATATGCAAAGAAACCAAAGAAGAGATCTTAAGATAAAATTGCAAAGTTATATGATCAAAGGAGGAGCTCTATTTAAAAGAAACTATGAAGGAATCTATTTAAGATGCTTGAATAGAACACAAGTGAACAAAGTGTTGTAGGAACTACATGATAAATTTTGAATGGATCATGGAGCACCTTTAGCCACTACACACCTTATTTTGAGAGCCGATTACTACTGGCCAACGATTTTCAAAGATACATATGAACATGTGAAACACTGCTATACATGTCAAACTGCATTAGACAAAGAAAGATTCAATGCTCAACCACTACAACCAATGATGGAAATGTGTCCCTTTTCACAATGGGGACTAGATTTTATTGGAACTATCAATCCTCCATCATCCGCAGGCCATAAATTTATATTGAATGCTATAGATTACTTCACCAGATGGATAAAGGCGTGTCCCTTGACAAAAAATGCACTACAAAAGTAGTAATCAAATTTTTGGAAGAGAATCTCATCACTAGGTTTGGAGTACCATATGCACTGGTATGTGATAATGGATTTGCCTTTTCTTCATTAAAATTTTCAAATTGGGAATTTGAATATGGTATCACGTTAAAATTCTCATCTAACTATTATTCGTAGGGAAATGGATTAGTTGAATCATCAAATAAAAATCTATTGGATATAATTAAAAAATTGATCGAAAATAATCCCAGGGAATGGCATTCTTTGCTAAAATTTTCCCTTTAGGTAGACCACACTAGGATGAAATCCGCGTTAGGTAATTCTCCTTATCATTTAGTCTATGGGGTAGATCTTATACTACCAATAAATTTGAAAATCCCTACTTGGCAATTTTCATAGAAATATATCAGATTGGATGATCAAACTGAAGCTCGGTTATTACAATTGATGCAATAAGATGAAAAACGTACACGAGCTATAGATCATTTTGCTAGGCATTAGTCTGTGGTAAAAAGATGGTTTGATAAAAGGGCTAGATTAAAAACTTTTAGAATAGTTGACCTCATCTTGTATTGGAATAAAGCCCATGAATGGAAAGGTGAGCACATGGTAAGTTTGATAAGTTGTGGACATGCCCATATCAAGTTTTTGAAATCCTCGGTGACAGTACTTATAGATTGAATTCTTTGACTAGAAAAGATATCCCATTGCCTGTTAATGGGAAATTCCTAAAGCATTATTTCTAGTCATAGGTAAATAGATTTTTGTAAATAGTTTTTTTGCAGATAGTTTTTTTTTTTTGTAAATAGTTCTTTTTTTTAGGTTAGTTTTGTTGTTGTTTTGTCAATTCCCGTTTGTTTCTTTTCTTTTTTCTTTTTTGGGGTGTCACATCATTGGATTTTACAATGATTAGAAACTCTTGAAGGTGAACAAGTTAATAGAACATCAATTCTAGAAATTTGATTTGTGTCTTAACCGGAAATAGTCCTTTATTTATAATTTGTTTGAGAATTGTTCCATTCTTTATTCTATGGTTAGCATGAATCATTCAGTTGATGTTGAGCTACAAACACACACATTTAAATAATTCTACTAAAAGTTGGGATAGCAGTTATTTGCATTGACTAAAAAATAAAAAGACCACCTTTGCTACCAATGTAATTCCTAACCTAATGGCGGGCTTCATTGCCTGAAAGTTGAAAAGTAAGCTATCATGGAAATATCAAAATAAAAAATGAGCTATTATTGCAATATCTATTAAAAAAAAGAAAAAAATCTACTCTTTAGGCTATCCAGATAACTCTACTGGGGCTATAGACACCTGGTTGGCAGTAGAGATATGTTTGGGGAGAATTACAAAGATAACCTTGTCGAGGCTATGGACGCTTAATTGGAAGCAAGGCTCTATCCCTGGTTGGCTTAAAATGAATTGTCAAATTATGTAGGTTAATGCAAATAATTTTTATTTCTAAGTTTACTATGGAAAAAATAACCAATTGAACACATGTGAGCTCAGTAATACTTAATCTTGCATGCTAGCCAAAGTGAAGTTTGAATGTTGGAATAAGGATCCAATGATTTATAATTAGAAGACTAAAATAAGCTGGTACACTGATGTTAGATCCAAAATTGACATTTTATTATTTTTTTTAGTTTTGTTGGTTGCTAGTTGTTGTGTGGTCTCACAACACACTCCATTTTTCCCTTTAGAAAAATGTAGATCCCCTGTGGCCCCCCTTTTTTTTCTTTGTCCCCTTTTGCTTTCGTTAACTTTGGTTTCATTCTACAACTTGGTCGGTTGTTGGTATCATTTTCAATTTCAGTTGGTCCTTGTCTTATTTCTTTCCGGGATTCGATGTTTCGGCTTTGTCATGAAGTTTAATATATTACCGGAAACCAAAATCTCACAGTTGTGCAGTTGCATCAAAGTGAATTGTATCTTTAGCTAGTCCTTTCTCCGCTTAGTAAGTCATCCACCAAAAGTGTCAATCCTGGTGATATCTTAATTCTTTCCTTGTATTTGAGTCCAGTAGTTTTATTTCATTCCTTTTATTTAGAACTAAAAAATTGAAGAGTCTATTTTGAAATGTTGTAATCTCTTAAACCTGATTCCCGGTCTTTCCTTTTTGATCTAGATTTCTCTAAAGCTTGGAGGTAAGTGCCCTAGATCCTGGTATTTTTCTTAAAATTTGATATCAGAGGTTCTAATCCTGGTTATCACAAATTGATCATGTATATTTAATGGCTTATGTCTTGCAAAAGATCAAAGTGACACTAGAGTGCCACGTATGATCATTGTGTCGTATTTCTCCTCTAGTAGCAAGCCTACACAAAAATCTATGCATTCGTAATTTGAACCGTAAGTTGTAATGATTGCACCTTTATTCCAGGAATTAATGCATTATAACAGGTAATTAATGAAGGTGGTGAACTAATCCCATGTACATGGCACCACCTTAAGCATTCAGTTGCTTTTGTAATGCTCCACTTCGCGTCATGTCACAAATTTGCAAAGGAAATTGAAAGAATGAAATAATACTGCCACACAAGGAGAGGTAAATTTTGAGAAACAGAGAACATAGCTACCAAGGGTTTTGGAGTCCCATTCTATGAATATTATCCTTATTAACCAGAATTAGGTATGTTTCAAATAATTGATTTTTTGTTAATTATTTTCATACATGAAAATCTTGAAAGATGGTATTTCCCTTTAGAAATTGAAATGTTGTTCATTCTTTGATTTGAATTTAGTCAAAAGGTGAATTGAAATTTTTATAAACTGTAAGAAATTTGGTTAAATTTAACCCTAACTCGCACACAAGAAACACATTTGAAAAATGAAAAACACCAGTGAAAATGAGTACTTTTGATGCAAGGGCATAAGATGAATTTAAATATTGCAATTCACAAGCCATACCAATCAACGTGGTAGTTACAGACACTCATATGGGGTCAAATTCTGATGTCAAAATTCATACTCAGGTACGAAAAGAAAATGCTTCTCACTGTGCTGGAAATGTTATAGCAAATGGGTTGCTTTCAACAAGAGGGTTTCTGCTAGCAGTGGAGGCCCTTGAATTGGTTATGCAATGCATGAATTATTATAACCGAGATAAAAGAGTTATTGAAAAAGAGGGAAGAATCTATGAGGAACTCTCATAGAAGGGAATTACATACACATTTGGTCTTCCTTTTTTTACCCAAATGTATAATGTTGATATGAAGGAAAAGGCCAAAACATATCAGAATTTTGAAACCCATAATCGAGAAATTATGAGTAACCAATGGTGCCAAGAGTGGATTACACCACAGACCAAAGTAATTCAAAGGTGTATGTTCAACCAAGAAATTCAAGATATTATAATGCTATTGAGCAGGACGGCTGGTTTATGAGATGCTAGTAAATTCAAACCCTAGATGTTTGTAATAATATCTAGACTGATGGAAAATCCTATGCAAATGCATCGAGGAAAGCTTATCAATGATAGATTATGTGAACATATAACTAAATTTCCCAAAATAAATGTTTCTATATGTCTTCATATGTGATTTATTCATGTGCCATGAGGGAAAGCAAACAAGGGTTGAAAAGGATTGGTACTTGTTGTGCATATTTTGCACACATGCCCCACCGTAGGTAGGGACCCCCTTTTTTTTTCGCTTCTGACCAACTACTTTGCTCATGTCTTGTTTTACATGCCCCATTTTCCAAGCCCAAATTGGTCGTGTGTCTTCAAATAATCAAATCCCCTGACCAAATTCACCTACTTAGGGTATTCAAATCCGCGGAGAAATGAAGTCCCCCGTCCCTTTTCTGCCCATTGTCTTGTTTCTGCTGACTTGGTCCTTGATCGCTCGATTCACTTTTTTCTACATTTTTAACTTTGGGGCCAACTTTTTGGTGGATTTGGGATGTGTTTGGGGTGCCTAAGTGAACTACCAAAGTTTCATCAATGTTCCGTAAAGTTTCAGTGGTTTCAAAACTTTCCCTCTGGAATTCCCTTCCTCTTTGGCTATTTTGGAAGCATTCGTGGACCCCTGTCGGTCCGGTTTCCACATTTTTGACTTTGGGGCCAACTTTCTGGTGGATTTGTGATGTGTTTGGGGTGCCTAAGTGAACTGCCAAAGTTTCATCAATGTTCTGTAAAGTTTCGGTGGTTTTAGAACTTTCCCTCTGGAATTCCCTTCCTCTTTGGCTATTTTGGTAACATCCGTGGACCCCTGCCGGTCTAGTTTCCACATTTTTGACTTTGGGCCCAGCTTTTTGGTGGATTTGGGATGTGTTTGGGGTGCCTAAGTGAACTACCAACGTTTCATCAATATTCTATAAAGTTTTGGTGGTTTCAGAACTTTCCCTATAGAATTCCCTTCCTCTTTGGCTATTTTGGAAACATCTATGGACCCCTGCCGGTCCAGTTTCCACAGTTTTGACTTTGGGGCCACCTTTTTGGTGGATTTGAGATGTGTTTGGGGTGCCTAAGTGAACTACCAAAGTTTCGTCAATGTTCCGTAAAGTTTCAGTGGTTTCATAACTTTCCATCCAGAATTCCCTTCCTCTTTGGCTATTTTGGAAACATCTGTGGACCCCTGCCGGTCCGGTTTCCACATTTTTGACTTTGGGGCCAACTTTCTAGTGGATTTGGGATGTGTTTGGGGTGCCTAAGTGAACTGCCAAAGTTTCGTCAATGTTCCGTAAAGTTTGTGTGGTTTCAAAACTTTCCCTCCGGAATTCCCTTCCTCTTTGGTTGTTTTGGAAACATCTGTGGACCCCTGCTGGTCTGGTTTCCACATTTTTGACTTTGGGGCCAACTTTCTGGTGGATTTGGGATGTGTTTGGGGTGCCTAAGTGAACTACCAAATTTTCTTGAATGTTCCGTAAAGTTTCGGTGGTTTCAAAACTTTCCCTCTAGAATTCCCTTCCTCTTTGGCTGTTTTGAAAACATCCATGGACCCCTGTCGGTCTGATTTCCACATTTTTGACTTTGGGGCCACTTTTTTGGTGGATTTGGGATGTGTTTGGGGTGCTTAAGTGAATTGCCAAAGTTTCATCAATGTTCCGTAAAGTTTCGGTGGTTCTGGAACTTTCCCTTCGAAATTCCCTTCGTCTTTGGCTATTTTGGAAATATATGTAGACCCTTGCCGGTCTGGTTTCCACATTTTTTACTTTAGGGAAAACTTTTTGGTGGATTTGGGATGTGTTTGGGGTGCCTAAGTGAACTGCCAAGGTTTCGTCAAGGTTTGGTTAAGTTTTGGGGGTTCCAGAACTCCATCCCTCTTTGGCCATTTTGAACATCCGTGGAGCCCCGATGACCTAGCCTCTGGAGCTCGGCCCCTCCATGACCATTTTTGGGACTCTGTCCCTCCTTGGCTATTTTGAACATCCACTTTTTTTAAAATGAGTCCAATATTGAGGAAGTTTTTCTGGGTACTCTTCCTTTGCCTTTTCCCATGTGCTATAATTAAAAAATCTCGGTTTTGCTATGTTTTGTGAGGTCCAGGAACTTCCCTTCCAGTTTGTTGTCCCTTGTTCGCTACCCGCCCCCTGGGCCCCGCATTAATGTTTATGGTCCAAATGAGCTCCAAATATGAATATTATGATCTTTTGATGATGCATGGATGGATCTAACAAGGATTTTGCAAGATTTGACTAATGTTTTCCTTGATTTATGTATGAGAGCACTTACAACACTTCATGTATGCAGGATTCAAGGAGCCTATTGCAGGTCCGTCATGAGACCCATCGAGAAAGCTGAACAAGGAAAGTGCATCGCTCCTGTCACCATTCGTTTCATGTTCGCCTCTCCCCCTCGCACCCACCAACAGGGTCGGCGTTAGAAGAAGGCCTATGCCAAGGAAGTCAAGGAAAAAAATGCAAGGGGGTGGCCTTGAAGAAAGCATAAGGGAGTTCTCCGCCCGAATTAGGGGCAACCAATCTATTGATGCCAATCGTCGATGGGCTTGTTTGATCCAAGGAAGAACACTGCAAACACCTCAAGTAAGAAGACAAATTTCAGGCAGTTTTAGCTACAGTAAAAGGGCAATCAACTAAATGACGAAAATGCTATAGCACTTGGGCACTAGATGCCAAAACAGGGAAAGGACAAATGATGTATTTTAAAATTGTTGAATATTGTGGGGTAGGTGAAACCCTAATGTAATTTAATTTTGGCCACTCATTGTGAATTAATCCTAGCCATTTATTTGGGCTTTGGAAAACTATAAATAGGGGCTTGCCCCTCATTTGTAAAGGGTTGGAGAACTGATGTAAATACATTCTGCAGTAATAGAAAGCAACATTGCATGATTTATGGGTGTTCCTTTTGAGTTTTCTCTTTATGTATGCATGGTTCAACTTCCATAGTAGTTTTAGTTGTAGATTCTTGAATGTAGGTGATAATGGAAATTGCTGTTATGGTATTTGATGAACTTTTAGCCCATTCTTTTAGCACTTGTTGATGACAAACTATTGTGTAAAGTTAGCCTAGGCTTCTTGATTTCAATGCTGCAACTTAGTTCAATCGCATGTGCATGATGTGCATATACAATTTGAAAATCTGTAGTCCTTAGAAGATTGCACTGGTTTTGTGCAACTGTAGGTTTCTCTTGGCCAAGAAAAATCTAGTTTAGCTAGTTTGTCTACTGTAGCAGCCTCCATGATCATTGTTCATTTGTAGTTTTAGATCCAGAAACCTTCTCTCTTCCTTGCCCTTTTTCCTTTTTTTAATAAGTACCTTAGGAAAGGTTCATTACACATTGTAAAGCTAAATCTAATGATAAAAATGGAGTTCAAGATTGCTATTTGAACCTACAGTAAACAAACAACAACATCTCCATCTTAGGAACTCCATTTCAAGACCCAACTTCCCATGCTTTGTAACTCATCTGAAAGTCCGCCTTGTGATTCCAACAAATCACATCAAACAACTGAGATATTCCAAGCACTATCAAGACCTGACATTAGAGACCTTGGGATAGTGTTCTGCAATCTAATTGTGGAAGATTGTCTTTCAAGAGAGGTGATGCACCTATGCATTGCCTGTGTTGAGAAGTTCATAAAACACACATCAACATAACTGGTGCTAGAGGGAGGGCATGACATGTTGAGGCTACAAAGCTAAAAGTTGGCACTTTGAAAAGAGCACTTTCAAAGAAGAAATCCGAGATAAGATCTCTTTTAATGCTAAAAAATCAAAAAAAATTGAAGGAAAGTAGAAGCTGAGTCGAAATGGAGCAGCATGCACAAATTGACATCACTTAGCTGCATGCAAATTTGAATAAGAGACTTAAGAAGCCATTGCAACAATTCGCATTGGTGGACAGATGTCAGATCCATTGCACTCATAGGCATAACGAATTGGGGTGTCTCACTTTTTTGAGCAGTATTGAAAGGGGCTTGCAGGGAGAAATTCCCTTTTGGGAAATCTATCAGCCTTTAGCCCTTGCAGAATCAGAGGAAGAATTGACAACCATGGCAGCCAAAGCATTCAAGAAGCTGATCCAGGAACATTTGAGCAGTAAGGATAGACAAAGATTGGAGGAAGTACTAATGACAAGTTGGTGCAAATTTCACAATGCACCCCACTCTAAATTCACTTGCTCATCATGTGACAACATCATTGCTCAAGCCAAGGGTTGTTCAAACAAGTTGGAGTAGCCAACTCCCAATGAAGAGAAGTTATCCCATGAGGAAAAAGAGTTGTCAACATCCGGAGGATAGCAAAGTAAGGATGAACCAAGAAATTTGATACAAGCTGATGTTGGAGCAGCAAACATTGAAGTTGAAAGCAAGGAGGAAGAGGCAAATTTCATTAGGACAACAAGGTGCCTTGGTGAAAATCTAATTGAAACTAATTTAGAAGGTCTTCCCTCCACCAATCAAAGGAAATCCTCCACTCTAGAAGAAGAGAAATTGGTAGGTGACGATGAACCAATGAAGTGTGCAGCCATGCATGCTGGGACAACCAACGAAGATGTTGAAGAACAGGAAGAAGAAAAGGTTGACAATATTGGAGTAGCAGAAAATGATGACGAAGGTATAAGTGAAATTAGATTAGAAAGCCTCCCTTTCACCAATGACAGTGATTGAGGATCTGAAAATGAAGATTTGGAGGAGTGGGAGCAACCACTCGCCATGGGTGTCTACCATCAAGCTTCTTTTTCAAGTGATGATGAGGATCCAATCACAGAGAGATATGACCAGCTCATCTCTAGGTTGGAAAAGGATTGGTCGGAGCTGAAATACCAAGTTGATTTGGAGGTGCTACTATTACCAAATTGGTGCAGACTTCATGATTCATCACACTTTGAGTTTGCATGCGAGCTATGCAAAGAAGCCATTAAGCAAGTCAAAGGACAAGTGAGGCAGCTAAGCATACCACTTCCTGCAGTTGCTTCAAGGATGAAACGTGAAAACCAAGAGCCTAACTAAGTGATAACTCAGGTAAAGGCGGACCTCAGGAGGATGTTGGGGCAGCAATAAAAGAAGGATGACAATACAGTCTCGGACTTCCGAGTGATGAAGTAGATCAAGCGGGAATGTTTTGCACCAGTCACCAAGAAGTTCTTCCTCTTGAAGAGCAGTTGTGTACCATGGACGATGGGATTTTTGGCGAGTCTTTGGAGGGAAATTGTGCATTAGACTTTGGTCCCCTTGATGAGGTGCCATCAATTGATGACTTCTTTCCATTGGGAGTTGCACTACAGAGGTATTCTCATGCCGAGGAAGAGCACATCTTAGAAGACGGTAGTGATGAATACATACTCCTTGAGCCCCCGAACAGTGATGCACTAGAGTTTCCAAATTGGGAGAGGAGATCTTTCTCCATTTACAACGATAGTGAGCAAGAGGAAATGAGTGAATGTCATGATGAGATGCATGAATAGAAAAGGGAAGAAGACAAAGGTGGGGGTGTTTTGATGGCTTCCAACAAGTATGACAGAATTGACCAACTACAAGATGCAACTTGGAGACTTTCCACCATGATCGTTGTTGATCCTCCACATTTAGGGAGTTGCAATAGGACAAATTTTTCCATGTCATTATCCCATGACATTGAACATCATAAAAATAAGGTTGATACTTGGTGAAGGAGACGAGACAACATGCTGCCCCTTGAGGACAACAACCAAGTGGATCCCAAGTTTGCAGATGATCAATGTGGAGAAGTATTTCTTTTTGAAGAACTTCCAATCGAGGCTGTAGGTCACATTGGTAGATTGGAAGAGCTATTTTCTGCCCTGTCCTCCTAGCCTTATGCAAGCTTAATGTCTGAAGTGCCGCACCCTCCACCGCACCCACTCGAGGCTACCGATGCAACGATCAATAATGTTGTGCTTACTCTCGACCGTCCAACGTTGCCACCTCCATGTGATGACATCCAGGTTCTATCCTTCCTTGCCCCTATTATTTCTCATAACTGCACTTATTATTTTGATTATGGGAATGAGGGAACAAAAACATGTTTATGGATTAACCATGGGTTCAACGAGCCTCCTCAATTCTGATTTTTCATGATGATGTGATTGAACTTGAGTGCTGCAACGTTGAATTTCTTTTTTCAGAATATAAAGATAAGTTTGCATGGTTAAGAACAATAATGATTGCCCATTTGCTTGTGCATGCATTACAAAATCTAGTGAATGTTAATGTCAGCTCGCCCTACCTGAACATAGTGCTTTGTAAATATCTTTGTACATAGTCTGTTTTGAGTAGTATAGGTTTCCTGTGAATACTCCACTTTCCTACTTTCCTTAGGTTAGTTGGTGTGATGTAGGTTGTTTGATTTTTGTTTGCTTTCGCTTTGCTACTACTTTGCTCGAGGTCCCTCTACTTTTAGCTAGGCACATCTATCCGCACAACAACCATACTTATTGCCTAGGGTTGTTCTACGTATTTCTTTGTCCAACTCTAATCAAGTCTTAAGAATGGATGGTGAAGGTCTTCTATTAGTATCAAGCGATCTAGGTTTTTGATTCAAAGAGGATAAGTTGTTGGTTTAACTGACTCTGACGTATTCTGAAATCTTAAAGCTCTTACACATCTTAAGAATCCAATGGTCATTGTAGGGCCTTTTGTGAAGTCTAGTTAAGTGAAAAATCTAAAATTCTGCTCCAGCGCCACTGTGATTCTCAGCCTTGAGCGTGAGCTTCAATGCTTGTAGGTTGAAATAAAAGAGCTAAAAAGAGAAAAGAAAGAAAGAAAGAAAACATTGAAAATTAAAAGAAAGAGAAAATTCAACTTTTTAGGGGTATTCGAGCAACTCTATCGAGGCCATGGACGCCTAGCCGGCAGTAGAGCAATGTTCAAGAGAATCACAACGATAACCTCATTGGGGCTATGGACGCCTGACTGGCAACGAGGCAATGTCCCGAATGCTTTTGGAGTTAGAATAAACTACGTAGCTTAAATTGATGGAGCTTGTGTTCTTATAGCAACTAAAAGATGGGAATTAATGCAAATACACACACTTGGATTTTCAGCATACTGAAGGTTGGGTTGGCTAGTGGTTTTGATCCTTTGGTTGGGCGTCTGGTTTGTTTTCCCTAGCGTGAAGTTCAGAACCAAAGATTCTAGGTTTGTGATTCCAGTTTGTCTTCAAAATGCTCTAGAGCATTTCCCTAGTGAGTCGCCATTTGTTGTGCATGTTTTGCACACACGCCCTGCTGTAGGCAGGGACCCCCTTTTTTTTTAGCTCACGACTAGCTACTTTGCTCATGTCTTGTTTTGTGTGCCCCATTTTCCAAGCCCAAATTGGTCATGTGTCTTCAAATGATCAAACCCCCTGACCAAATTCACCTACTTTGGGTATTCAAATCCGCGGAGAAATGAAGTCCCCCATCCCTTTTCTGCCCACTGTTTTGTTTCTGTTGACTTGGTCCCTAATCATTCGATTCACTTTTTTCTACATTTTTTACTTTGGGGCCAACTTTTTGGTGGATTTAGGATGTGTTTGGGGTGCCTAAGTGAACTGCTAAAGTTTCGTCAATGTTCCGTAAAGTTTCGGTGGTTTCAAAACTTTCCCTCCAGAATTCCCTTCCTCTTTGGCTGTTTTGGAAACATCCATGGACCCCTGCCTATCCGGTTTCCACATTTTTGACTTTGGGGCCAAATTTTTGGTGGATTTGGGATGTGTTTGGAGTGCCTAAGTGAACTGCCAAGGTTTCGTCAAGGTTTGGTTAAGTTTTGGGGGTTCCGGAACTCCGTCCCTCTTTGGCCGTTTCGAACATCCGTGGAGCCTTGACGACCTGGCTTCCAGAGCCCGGCCCCTCCGTGGCCGTTTCTAGGACTCCGTCCCTCCATGGCCATTTTGAACTTCCACTTTTTTTGAAATGAGTCTAATCTTGAGGAAGTTTTTCTGGGCACTCTTCCTTCACCTTTTCCCATGCGCTATAATTGAAAAATCTCAATTTTGTTATGTTTTGTGAGGTATGGGAACTTCTCTTCCGGTTTGTTGTCCCTTGTTCGCTACCTGCACCCTTGGGCCCACATTAATGTTTATGGTCCAAATGAGCTCCAAATATGAATATTATGATCTTTTGATGATGCATGGATGGATCTAACAAGGATTTTGCAAGATTTGACTAATGTTTTCCTTGATTTATGTATGAGAGCACTTATGACACTTCATGTATGCAGGATTCAAGGAGCCTATTGCAGGTCCGTCAGGAGACCCATCGAGAAAGCTGAACAAGGAAAGCACATCGCTCCTATCACCATTCATTTCATGTTCGCCTCTCCCCCTCACACCCACCAACAGGGTTGGCGCTAGAAGAAGGCCTATGCTAAGGAAGTCAAGGAAAAAAATGTAAGGGGGTGGCCTTGAGAAAAGCATAAGGGAGTTCTCCACCTAAATCAGGGCAACCAATCTATTGATGTCAATCGTCGATGGGCTCGTTTGATCGAAGGAAGAACATTGCAAACACCGCAAGTAAGAAGGAAACTTTCAAGAAATTTTAGCTATAGTAAAAGGGCAATAAGCTAAATGACGAAACTGCTATAGTACCTAGGCACTAGATGCCAAAATAGGGAAAGGACAAATGATGTATTTTAAAATTGTTGAATATTGTGGGGTAGGTGAAACCCTAATGTAATTGAATATGGGCCACTCATTGTGAATTAATCGTAGCCATTGATCTAGGCTTTGGAAAACTATAAATAGGGGCTTGCCCCTCATTTGTAAAGGGTTGGAGAGCTGATGTAAAGAAATTATGCAGCAATAGAAATCAACATTGCATGATTTATGGGTGTTCCTTTTGAGTTTTCTCTTTATGTATGCATGGTTCAATTTCCATAGTAGTTTTAGTTGTAGATTCTTGAATAGATGTGATAATGGAAATTGTTGTTATGGTATTTGATGAACTTTCAGCCCATACTTTTAGCACTTGTTGATGACAAACTACTATGTAAAGTTAGCCCCAGCTTCTTGATTTCAATGCTGCACTTTAGTTCAATCACATGTGCATGATGTGCATATGCAATTTGAAAATTTGTAGTCCTTAGAAGATTGCATTGGTTTTGTGCAACTGTAGGTTTCTCTTGGCCAAGCAAAACCCAGTTTAGGGAGTTTTTCTACTATAGCAGCCTCCATGATCACTGTTCATTTGTAGTTTTAGATCTAGGAACCTTCTCTCTTCCCTACCCTTTTTGCTTTTTTTTAATAAGTACCTTAGGAAAGGTTCATTACACATTGTAAAGCTAAATCCAATGATAAAAATGGAGTTCAAGACTGCTGTTTGAACCTACAACAAATGCACAACAACTTCTCCATCTTAGGAACTCCATTTCAAGACCCAACTTCCCATGCTTTGTAAATCATTCGTAAGTCCGCCTTGTGATTCCAACAAATCACATCAAACAACTGAGATATTCCAAGCACTGTCAAGACCTAACATTAGAGACCTTGGGATAGTGTTCTATAATATGATTGTGGAAGATTGTATTTCAAGAGAGGTGATGCACCTATGCATTTCATGTGTTGAGAAGTGCATAAAACACACATCAACAGTACTTTGGGCAGGGAAGTTGGAAACAGTTTGATATATGCTCATTTACCCTAGATCACTATCCATGGATACAAAGAGAGTTACATGAGAGTTAATGATTTGTTCTCCATGAGGCTAGTTAGAATGATGGAAGGTGATAAAACCAAAAGATTGTCCTTTGAGGCACAAAGTGTCATTAGACCAATGGGAGGCTAGTATATTCAGTTTCCCACTTACTCCTACATTAGGATAGAATGGTTTGATGGACAACCTTTCATCCTGCCTAGGTATCCAACATACAAAATTGTTTTATTAGAAGTAGTGAGATAGTTAAAACCATTTGAAGCTCTTTAAATTAAATTCTCACAAGAAGGCCTCTTTCAGATTTCCTATTGCTATAGGAAATTATAAGTGCAATGCAATCAGGGTGTCTGACTTGTGTGAAGAAGAATTAAGAACATCTAATTTTGAGTATTTTCCACCTCAAAGAATGTATTATGACATTGAAGGGAATATTTCCAAGGCCATAGCTGGTTACCATGCTCATGTTCCACACCTAGAATATTATTAGCTTAATTGTGAAGATGAGCAAAATGTAAGAATAAGAAAGTATCAAAGATTGTATTTAAAATATGCTTGGATTCTTATGCTCCATGACATCCTAGATTAGTTGGTAGAGGATGATGGACAAGTGTTGTATAGAGCCTATAACAAAGATAGAGTGTACAATGAACCCATCCCAGACCCATATTATGAAGGTGAAGAAATGACATCAATTGATGAGTTCTCCAAACTAGTTTTTTTATACACTCAACTTTGGATAAATGATTTTTCTAAAGATTTAAGAGAAAGAGGAATTGAATGCACATTCTTAGAGGAAAAAAAAAGAAAAAAAGAAATGAAACTGCATTTAAGAGTGGAGAGCCTACTAATAAGAGAAGGAAAACTAGTAAGGTGACTCCTGGTATAAGGATTGAAGAAAGAACCCCTAAATATTCAAAACAAGAAGTTCCAATAAAGCCATCTGATAAGCAAAAATGTGTGGAATCAAGCAAAGATAAGTCCAAAGTAAGACCCAAAGGTGCATATTCATCTACAACAAAACCAAAAATTAAATTGGTTATTGAAGAAGAAGTAGGAGTAACAAAAAATGTTGGTACACAGACCAAGCCTGCATCTAAAAGGGCTACACCACTATTTACATCTCCTCCTTCTGTTAACATGGCTTGTATGAAACAAGCATTGGGAGGAACTCCTATGGTTTTGAATGAGATTTCTAAGGTAGATGAAGCCAAAATTAAAGAACAAATGGATAAATGGGGTGCTATGTGGGAGAATGTAAAAGAAAAGAAATGTAAAGATAAACCCATGGTACAACTAGTGATAGAAGAGATCTTGGATATAGGGTCCACTCCTATAAATGTTGAAGAAGAATAATTTATACAAGGAAGACTCGCTTCAAAAGTGGGGAATCTTGATATCCTTGAGTAAAAACAGGGGAGACTATAGAGTAGGATCCTATTGATGAAATAATTATTGAAGACACTTTTGATTCCTAGCTTTTCTTGGGAATGTTCCAAATGATAATGAACAATCACAGGTCTTTACAGAAATAGAAAAGGACCAGATCAAAGTCAAAATTGAGAAAGGTGAAGCTACATAGTTTTTAGGTGATGAAGTTAGAAATGAGAAAACCCTGGTGTAGCAGAGAATAAATAAAGTAACATCCTATAAACTGAGGTTGAACATCTAGATAAACAAGAAAATGTAAGTCTTTAAACATAGGAGGTAGTGCCAAATCCTAGTTATCCCAAATCTATGCCAAAAATTGTTGACGAAATTCCTATTTTGGAGGAGGTGATAGATAAGACTAGAGAATTAAGAAAGGAGGTTCTTGAATCAAGTTGAAATGAGGAATAGAGTAATGTTACAAAGGTAGAGCATGATGAAGATGCACTTGACTGGCTAATCATGGAATTAGCTTCCCCAATGGAAGTAGAAGTATTGCCTCTGGATTTTAATAGTTTCATACAGGAAGTAGATACTCCAAAGCCTAGGCATAGAGCTAGAGAAAAACATGTCATACAGAGAAATGCAGATGGCAAAAGAACCATCCATATAGCTACTCCAACACTTGAAAAAAATAGACATGAAATAACAACTAAGGAGTGTAAGATAACAAGTATTAATCTTGGACACTTGTCTTGGAGGCAAGAGTTGGAAGAAACAAAGCTGAACCTACATACCACTGTTGCCAGAGTATAGAGGTATAAAAAGAAGAAAAGAGAATTAAAAGAATGGGTTGCTACCTTGGAACATTTTATAAGATCCCTAACCCTATTCGGTCAAGAATAAACTGAATTGCCTCAACATCTAGTACTGATGTCACAAGAATAGATGGGTGCAATTGCAACAGTTCACCATAAAATGAATGTATTTGAAGAATGGATTGAGTACTGGGTGAGAAAGGGAGAAGAATTCATCATAGATGCTATAGGGAAATATAAGGAAGCATACCGTAGGTCAGAAAAATCCAAAATATTTGAGAATGAATGTAGGCTTTGCTAAGAACAAGTTAATGATGAAAGGAAAAATATTGAAATTATCATGCAAATGGGTGTTCAAGAATTAATACAAGGAAATATAATTTTAGAGCAAGAAGTTATATTGCTTGAAAAGTGGAAAAAACAGTTGAAATGGGAAGGTGACATGCTGATGTAATGCATTGAAGGATTTGAAAAGGTCACCATGGAATGTAGAAAATTGCTTGATAAAGATCAAGATTTCATTGAAATGTTAGCACATCAAGGTTGTGATCCCCAAATGCTAGGACATGATAGTAAAGAATCAAAATCCTTTAAAGAATGGATTGAGAGAATAAAAAAAGACCCTGTTCAGCTATTAACTTGGGAGGTCATTGACAGGATTATACAGTGTAGGAAAATTATAGCTAGATATGAGACAAACAAAGTGCAGAGGAATAAGATTGTACTCTAGGTATCTGAAGAATACATTAGGCTCAAGCTCACTTGGAAGGTGGTTCAAGGGATTTCAAAAGGAAATATGCATCAAAATTTGAGTGCTTTCTAATAATATCAATTAAGGAAAGGTGAAGAAAATATCTAGGAGCTTGAGCCCTGAATGATGAAAGAAAGAACTGGATACCCGATACCAGAGGATTTAAAAATCTATATATGTTTAAGTTTTGAGTTTTGCAAGTTGTTCCCAGTCTTGGTAGATGTTTCCTGTCTGCTATTTTGAAGAATGTTGATAACCTTGATTTATGTGAAGTATTGCGAGCTAGAGTACAAAGTGAAAAGTGTTGTTGCTAGTGAAGTCAAAGCTTTGACTTAATCTAGAATATTCTAATGATAGTTGGCATATGCCACGTGCTACATTTTAATTTTTTTTATTTCTGATTCTCTGGATAGACTTTAAGTTTGAACTCTTGAGGCCTTGTTCCTATAAAAGGCCGTTTACTGCTTTATTTTCATTTTAAGTTCAAAATTTATGGATGTCAAAAGAGCCAAAACTTCTTTAAGTTTTGTTCTTTTTTCCTATTTTCTAAATCATTTTGGTATAAAAAATTGTATGCACATAGACATTGATTAATATCAAAGCCAATTAGATAGCTACCTATCTCATGAATCTTTTGTAGTTGATTTTGTTAGTTCATCCAAACAAGACTGTGTGCTGTGTCGTTTAAGGGTACATGCAGAACCTACTTGGTGTCCAAACTAAAACCCCTCTCTTTAAAATCTTGCAGCATTTTATATGTAGTTGTGAAGCAATCTAGTGAAGTATAAAGCAGTTTGCTTTGTTTTAATTGATTCTTTGGGGCATGCATGGAGAATAACCAGGAAAAAAATTAAATTTTCAGTATTTTATGTTTTATTTTAGAATATATGTTTAAATTCCTTGAAAATGTTCAAAAAAATAAGTGAATGGATGAAATTTATTGAAAATATTTTGTTTTCTATGAAATTGTTGAATGTTTAATGCTAAATCTACTTAAGTGATAGCAAAGAAATTATTGATGTTCATGAAATATTATTTCAAATATTTCGATTTCATGATGTTATTTTTATGAATGAATTGGAAATCTTGTGTAAAACGCTTATGATTCTTAATGAGACCAAAGGTAACCATATTACCTTTGAGATTAACAACAATACCACACTATACCCGAGAGTGAACCTAGTGCAATCAAGACCTGATTACTAGAGACTTGGGATTGAACTGGGCCAATCTTTTCCTATTAAAGCAATATCCCCCTTTAGATTGTCTTTGTTCCATATCTTTCAAGAAGGATAGGCTCTTTGTGGTTTATCTGTGAAGAATTTATTCGCCCTGTTGCTGCAAGTAAAATCGTCATCAACATACAACATCTACCCAAAACTGTAAGGGTAGTCCAACATGCAATATCATGCTCCTTGCACGCTCCATAATGGTCCTATTCATCCTCTCAGACACACCATTTTCTTGTGGGGTTCCAGGAACTGTCTTTTTCCTACAAATTCCATTATATGAACAATAATTTTTAAATTCTCTACTGCAATACTCACCTCCATTATTAGATCTGAGACACTTCAACTTTTTTTTCTATCTCATTCTCAACCAAAGCTTTCCACTTTTTACAAGTTTCAAATACTTCTGATTTTGATTTTAGGAAATACACCCATGTTTTCCTAATTACATCATCAATAAAAATAACATAATAACAAGAGCCACCAAGAGAAGATACCTGAGCTAGTCCCCATACATCTAAATGCACAAGCTTTGATTTCTCACTCTTCTTCTCTTTCCCAACTTTGAGAAATCAGACTCTTTTCTATTTTCCATAAACACAATTTTCACAGAACTCCAAGTCAATCTACTTTATACCTGGTAGAAACTTTCTAGAGTGAAAGATCTTCATCCATTTCTCACTCATGTGCCCAAGTCTATGGTGCCACAATTATGTTTCTATCCATGAAACAAGTGCTCTAACTATCTCAGTAGCAACTATTTATGTGTAGCTAAGGTATAATAAGTATTACCAGTACACAAATACAATGTGCCTACCTTTTCACCTTTAGCTACTACTAATGCACCTTTAGTGACCTTCCAGACTTTATCTATAAAGGTAACCATGCAACCTTCACTACCAAGTTGTCCTGCAAAGATTAAATTTCTTCTCAAATTTGGAACAAGCCTTACCTCCTATAGCAACCATTCATTTCCATTCTTCAACTTGATTTTTATTTTTCCTTTTCCAACAATTTGGTAGGGTTCATCATCACACAAATATACCTATCCAAAATCACCTTGAACATAATCTACAAAATATTTCCTATGGGGTGTGGCATCAAATGAAGCCCCTGAATATATTACCCAATAATCATTAACATTATCTAAACATAGAATTTAAACATCCTACAATTTATTACTTGCAACATTAGCTTCCTTACTGTCATCATGTTGTCTGTCTCCTTGTTTTCCTTTTCAAGACAAACAATTCTTCTTCAAGTGTCCTAGCTTTCCAAAGTGCCAGCAGTCCAATTTTCCTCTAGATTTAGATTTTCCTTTCTTTGACTTCCCTTGTGACTTCCCACAATTTTTTGGGATTTTTCCTCTCTCCTTTGTTCTTCCCTTATTCTCTATAGTCAAAGCATTACCTGATGTTGGAGTCTCACCTGTGCTTTTCCATCACATTTCCTCACTAAGGATAACACCAACAATATCATCAAATTTCAATGCATTTGAACCAGAGACAGTGTTACTTACAACCATTACCAAGCTATTCCAACTTTCTGGCAAAGAACATAAAACCAAGAGAGCTCTCACCTCCTCATCAAAATTCACTTTTACAGAAGTTAATTGTCTGGTAATCATATTAAACTCATTTAAATGTTTTGTAATAGATCGACCTTCAATCATTTTTAGATTAAACAAATGTTTCATGAGAAATACCTTATTTGAGTTTAAGGGTTTTTTGTATAATTTAGCCAAATGTTTCATCAGATCCACTGTTGTCTTTGCTTTTGTTATATTGAACGCCACAGATGGTGCCAGGCACAACCAAATGGTTCCCACTGCCTTTCTATTCAGAATATCCCATTCTTCATTAGAAATAGTAGCCTCTTTCTTTATTTTTCCTTGCAATGGCCACCAAAGATCCTTTTGATACAAATAATATTCCATCTGCATCTTCCATAATTGATAATCCTGGCCATTGAACTTCTCAACCTTGAATTTTCCTTCTTCCATTGCTCCCACTCAAATCTAGAGGTTTCTTTCCAATCAACCAAAATACACATGACTCTGATACTAGTTGTTCAGATTCAGGAAAATCAGAGCAATAAACATTAACAATTATATGTAGATTAAATAACCTAAAAATAACAATGAAAAAAAACACAAAAGAGATCAGCATAGAAATTTAATGTGGTTCACCCGATATGGGCTACATCCACAAAAACTCAACAACCCAATGTTTTTATTATCTGGTGCAAAAAAGATTACAATCTCACAAATTCACACTCTGCAACTTACATCCCAATCGCTTATAACAAGCTTTTTGGAAGCTTCCATAATTAGGGTTTTACAAAGTCATTTTTTCATTTGACATGTCAGCAGGAAAACCTTGATGTGTTAATGAGTGTATAGTATTTGCATGATCAGTCACCACATATCAATAATAGGGTGCCTATGATGGTGTCACCATAGGTGTAGTTAGCATTATGATAGTCTTGGTATTTCCCTTTGTAATTTTTCTTAGCATGGTTTAGAATTGGATTCGTGTAGATTTGGAGGTCTTTTTTTCTAGGATGGTGTTCTATATCAACTTCTCCTTTGTCGATCAAGCCTTGTATTATATTTTTGAGTCTCATGTAGTTATTCTTCATATATCCTTTGATTTATTTTGTGGAACTCACATAATTCTTTTCATTGTACCATGGTGTTTTGAAACTTGGCTCTTCATAGTTTGGGTGATCATTGACCTTGATGAGGTTTTGTTGAACTATTTTGTGCATGATTTTCTCAAGTGGTTCTCCTAATGTAGTAAATTTCCTACTTGGTTGATCATATTTCCTTTGTTTTCCTCCCTGATTTGTTTGTTGGTTAACCACTTGATTGTTTTGGGGATAGCTAAGTTGATTTTTTTTCTATGTTCTTGGGATCATAGCTCATTTGTGCAACTTGGGATTTGTTTTGTGGTACGGTAGGATTTTGTACATTCCACACAGTTCTAGCATCAACTACTCCATTCTTGGATTTTTTTTTGTTTTTGGCCCAAATCTCGGGTCTATCATTTGAACTAGAAGGATTATCTTTTGAGCTGTTTAGTTAAATGAATCTCCTTTCTATGAGATTTCTCTCAATGTGTAGTCCCTTTTCAATAGTCTCTTCAAAGTTAGCGAAGCACAACATGGTGAGTTGGTAGTTGATTTCCGCTTGGACATTGGAAAAAAAGATATCCACCAGTTCTTTGTCGAGAATAGGCCACTTGCACCTACTAGCTTTATGTCTCCATCTTTGTAGGTAGGATGTAAAGGATTCTCCTTGACTTTATTTAATATTGTAGAGGTTTGTGATGGTGACATCCTGTTCTATGTTGAATGAGAAGTGGTTTAAAAAATTGGTAGTTAGCTCATCAAATTTTTTAATACCTGGTGGTAGATGGGAGAACCATTCCATAGTGTGACCAGTAAGACTATGTGGAGAAAGTATCATTAGGTAGGAATAATTGTTTTTCACTTCCATGCAAGATACCAATAAATCTCACACATGTTCTACCATATCTCATTTTCCCTTGTACTTGTATAACTTTGGTATTTCAAAAATTTTCAAGAAGGGGAGCATAGAAATGGAGCGATAAAAAAGAAATAGACATATATCCTATAGGGTATAAGTACTCTTTGGTTTTCCAATCTGGATGTATGATATCTTTTTATTTAGGACTTGTAGTTGCATGCCTACCTCTGCGTTTGGGACATTTGTTTGGAGATCCTATGTATAGTAGCCTTGTTATCTTAAGATGTTCATTTGGCCATAGGTTGGGTATGTTGAAGGTATAGGACCTTGGTAACCATGTTGGGTGGAAGGAGGGTTAAGTCCTTGTTGAGTGTAAGGAGGTTTAAATCCTTGTTGTGTGTAAGGAGGGTTAAGTCTTTGTTGTATACAAGGAGGGTTAAGTCCTTGTTGGATGGAAGGAGGGTTAAGTTCTTGTTGAATGAAAGGAGGGTTAATTCATTGCTAAATGTAAGGAGGATTAAGTCCTTATTGTATTGAAGGAGAATTAATTCCTTGTTATTGTTGTTGAGGAGGGGTACCTTAATAGTGAATTGGTGGTACACCTTGTTTTTGGGATGAATTGTATTGAAGGTTATCCTAGTGGTGCATTGGTGGTATACCTTGTTGATGGGATGAATTGTTTTGAAGGTTACTCTAGTAGTGCATTGGTGGTACACCTTGTTGATGGGACAAATTATTTTGAAGGTTACCCTAGTAGTGTGTTGGTGGTACACCTTGTTGATGGGACAAATTGTTTTGAAGGTTACCCTAATAGTGCATTGGTGGTACACCTTGTTGATGGGAAAAATTGCTTTGAAGGTTACCCTACTAGTGCATTGGCGGTATACCTTGTTGATGGGACAAATTATTTTGAAGGTTACCCTGGTAGTGCATTGGTAGGAAACCTTTTTAATGGGACTGTTGATTGGAAAGGGTACCATATGGCATGCCTTGTTGATGTTGATTGAAAAAGGGCACTCCACGACACCTTGTTGATGTTGTTGATTTATTTGAAGGTTTCCAAAGTAGTTCACTTATGGCACACCTTGTTGTGCATTTTGTTGTGGAAATTTCCCTAGTTGATTTTGTATGTTTTGGGAAGGGTCAATCTAGGAGGTATTTTGGGGCATGTATTGAGTTAGACCTCCTTGATATTGTTGGGCTACTACTGCTTGCTTGATTTGGGATGGTTTCCTAAACAAAGGGTTTCCCATTTGTTGTTGTTTAGGTTGATCATACTTTGTGAGAAGACTGGTAGAATGTTTGAAATCTCTGTGGGTTTGGGTATTCGTCTCACAACCGATTTATCCCCTAAGGGAACAAGGTGAGGACCCTTACAAGCTTCCAAATTGAAGTCTATAGGTAATTGAGCACCACTTTGTGCTAATTTGATGAAGTAGGTATTTGGATCCTTTCTTAGGAGTTTGTTCATCAGTTTAAGTACCTTGGGATTGTTGGAATGTTGAAATAATTCTTTATCATCTATTTCTTCCTCACTATCCACTTCTTCTATGACCATGTCTTTGGGGTTTTGATTTGAACTATCCACCATTTCTTGTTGTCTACAAATTACTTTCTCATCATTTGGTGGTTGGTTGGATGTTGCTTTGAATGTGGGTTCTTTTCAAGGAGTTATAAGGTCACTTGGTCTATAGCCCCATGGGTCACTTCCTTCATTTGCGGTGTTTGTTGGGGGTATGCTAGCTCTACTTTTGTTTGCTTCCATCTTTTTCTTGTATTGTGATCACGTGGTTGTCATAAACAAGTGTCAATATTTTGTGCAATGTTTTTGGTGATTCCTAAATATGAAATGAACTAATGCTTTGTTTTTGAAATTTTCTATTTTATGAGTGTTTTTCGGGAGCCAATATTTTCTATTTCCACACAAGAGGTGGTAATACGGGCCTTTTGGCTGCAAGATCAACTTTTCACTCTTGTTTATTTAAGATATTTGTTGCATTTCTCCACTGAATTGGTGTTTCCTTTGTCTCGAATATGAAACTTCTCAAACTACTGATAATGTCTGCTTTTTCATCTTCAATTTGCTCAAAGTTTGATTGTATGATAGGTGTCATAAGGTTTGGTTGTTGAACTAGATCAATTGGACACCAAATGTTCATAAAGTGAGTGATATGGGTGAATGTGAAAGATAACCTTTTGGGAATTTTTTTTTTGGTGTTTTGTTATGTGTTTTGTGATACTCAAGACCCTAAGATTTGAGTGATGTTCAAAAATAATGCTAAGCTTTGGGATTCAAAAACATTGAAAACTTGGATTGATATTTCACTTCCCTTTCTAGAGGATATGTTGCAGAGAATATACTTGAACTAGTTGTGAGGTTTAAGAAAATGTTTCAATATCTTAGAATTTTGAGTGAAGAAATAACCCAAAGTTGTTTTGATTTTGAATTTTTAAAGCTAGATTGGAGTGTTTTGATTTCATAGATGGATGATGGACTAATTTGAATTATGACACGTTTTGGGAGTCTAACTGTTTCATTTTCAAAAGGATTTTCCACCAGTTTCAGATTAGTTTTCTGATTTTCACCAGAAAGTAGAGTAAAAGTGACAATTTTATAGAAAAAGCAAAAAATTCTATTAAAAGTGGCCAAATTTTGGTTGACTGCAAGCAAATATGAAAAGCAACTACGACCAATTTTCTCAAAAGCGGCCTTTGTGTGTAAATTTTCTAATAGGTGAATTTGTACAAGCAAAAGTAATTATTTGGTCAAGAGCGGCCAGATTTTGGTCTACTGCGGCAAAGAAAATTGGTCAAATGTGGCACAAAAAAGATCAACTACAGAATTTTTTAGATCAGGTGCGTTCAATTTAGCAAAAGTGGTAGGTTTTCACCAGTGACTGTCATGAGACAGAGAGCAAAAGCAACAAATTTTTGGTCAATTGCAGCCAATTTTTTGTCGAGTGTGGAAAAAATAGAAGCAAAAGCGGCCTCTATTCAGTTTTGTTTTCCAATTTCTGTGTTGGAAATAGTTTGGGTAAATTTTGTAGTTTTTGATGTCTTTGTTTGATCAATTTTGAGATTTTGGCAAGTGACAACACAACACAACAATAAAAAATATTTGACCCTAAATGTCTGTAACTTTAAGCATGTTTCTTTTCACAAAAGCTCAAAGTTTGTGTAAATCAAAATGTTAAAGCCATAGTTTCCAACGTTAACATTGTTCTTAGTGTGACTTTAAATCTAAGCCTAAATATTTGAAAATCGTTAAAGATATTTGTTTAAGATATCTTTTAAGGAGTGCAAATATAAAGCTTTTTTCAAAGTATTCACACTAAGTCTAAAGGGTTTGAAGTTCAATAACCATGTTAAATGTTTGTTTTTATGTCTTCATTTTATTTCAAGCAAATGTATGATGTTAGAAAAGAAACTAAAAAGATTTGACAATTTCGTGAAAACAAATTTACACCCTAGGGATAGACATGTTCTTTTAGATGGGCTTACCTCATGCCCCAAATGGATGATTTTACCTGCAACTTAATGGAGAGTGTTTTAATCTCAACCACAAGTGAAACTTGGTAAGTAAATTTTGATGCACCACTTCAAAGAATGTTTTTGGCTAAAAAGGTGGCTTCTACAACATTGGTTCATAGTTATGCTTAGGGGATCCAATGCTTGGCTAGTGTCCAACAAGTCACTTAAGGCTCTTACCAACTTACTCAGAGCTCTATATACACAATGGTACCTCCCCTTTCATGAATGGCACTGACGACCAAGTAATCGCTGATGCAACTAATTTGGAATTTATCCTTGACCATTTATATAGCAGCCTAAGTGAAATACCACTTTGAGTTGCCTTTGAGTTCTCCAACATGAGATGTGTCTCGAAGGCAGGCCCTCTAAATGTAAAGCTTTGAAATGAAAACAAAGTGAGAAACTCAAGATGTTTTTCATCACCCAAGATCACCAAAAGGTGCAAGCGGAGAGGATAGACACCTAGTTTTCCAAACACGGAATACACAGTGTACAATTAATTGCAATGTTCTTTTTAAGCCCCTCGAGTGGTGTTGTCCAAAATAAAGGAAATAAAATATGTACAAGATAATAAAAAAAAATTATGTGCACCAAAGTGAAGTATTCTAGATTTCAAAAAAAGAGATAGCAATGTGCAAACCAAAAAGTATTTGTCTAATTTTAAAGCCCAAAACTGAGTGTTGATAGCAATCCTTGTCTTAATTGGTCCACAAAATTAAATCATACGTTTCATCAACATATTGAAAGTGTTTGGCCAAAAAGACAACATTTTTTAGAGCACCAAACAAAGTGTTATTCTAATCTAGAAAGCCTCTTGAAATGCTCCTTTTAAAAGCACCAACTTGGAGTATTGTCCTAAACTATAATTTTTTTTGGAAAGTTCTTTTTAGAGCACCAAATCAAAGGCGTGCAAGTTGTGGGATTCATTTTAAGCACTAAATTGAATTTTTTTCCTAAACTAATGAAACCTTCTAAAAAATTCTTTTTAAAGCACGAAATTAAAATCTTATTCTAACCTAGAAATCTATTTGAACGTTCTTTTTAGAGTAGAGCACCAAATTAAAATCATGCAAGTTGTGGGGTTCATTTTCAGTACTAAATTGATTTTTTTTCCTAAACTAATGAAAGCTTTTGAAAAATTATTTTTAAGCACCAAATTGAAATCTTATTATAACCTAGAAAGATTTTTGAATGTTCATTTTAGAGCACCAAATTGAAATCATGAAAGTTGTGGGGTTCATTTTAAGCCCCAACTTCAAAGTTTTTTAAACTATGAAAGCTTCTAAAAAAATTTTAAAACTTCAACTATTCACCTTCTCTGCAAATAAAGTGTTAGTTGGTTCTTGGATAAAAACATGCCATGCTTTTGGATATATTGCATAAAAAATGTTAGCACCCTTACAACATCTAAACCAACAATCATTAGTGTTAGAAATCAAATAATAACTTGCATCTTTCAGAAAAAACTTTAACAGAGCAAAAGGAGAATTTTTTAAGAAAAGTTGGCCTCTGTTTATCCAGCAAAAGTAACTAGAAAGTGCAAAATAACCTCTATTTCTAGATCAAAAGTGTTAGAAATGGAAAAAGTGGCTGAAAAATGGGTGACTGTGGTCGAAACAAAAGATCAACCACGTGAATTTCATGTAGCTTATGCATGAAAAATTTTCAAGTGTGTTTCTAGAACCTACAATTGTTCAAAACTAACTCAAGGACATGTTAGTGTTAATGACCATGGTCCCATTGGGTGTGCTAGAATGTGTAAGGGGAAATTGAGTGAAATGTAATAAGATAATGAATGTTTAAAATGAATTAACTGAAATCTAATTCAAAACAAAGACTAAGATTCATACCCATTACTCACGAAATGAAGCTATAAAGAAAAAACACAAATAATGCATTCAAAAGAAAGAACATAAAATGAATTCATAAAAACATAGTGTTACCATCCCATGTTGAAGTGTATCACAAAAATGTTGGATCGTTGTTGTATCAATGCAAAGCCTCCATTTGTGCGTAGCCAAAGCTTTAAATTTGTGTAATGTTGATCGAAGATGTATGTCAAAGCTTCATTAAGTTGATTATGATTTTAGCATTACTTCGTTGTGCAAAAGATGTTGATTCTTTGATTGTTTTTGAGGAAGAATATGATTGTTATATAGATTTTGTGTTTTGAAATGAACGATCGAGATCGCGTAGTAGAATATCCTGATCAATAGTTGAAAGATGTTGAGAGGATTTAGGTGGGAAGAATCAGTGGATTTTGATTACGTAATCAGTGTAATTGATGAAATCAATTTGACAGTTTAGTGGAATTGAAGAAATAGATTGAGCCTTTAGTGGGATTGAAGAATAGGTGGATTAGTCAAAAAATAGATGGATCAGTTAGCCAATCGGAGCGAGCAATTGAGGGATCATAATTTGCTCCATAATGAAAGTGGGTGAAGATAATTAATTAATTAATTTAATTGATTAATCATTCTTTTGAGTTGAACGTGCTAGTCATGTTTGAATTTTGCAAACAAAGTTGTATTTGTTTGTTTTGACCTTTTTGAATGATGTTTGAATAATTTATTTAACTATTCATGTTTAGGGGAAAGTGATTTAATTAAACTATTAAGTATTAATAATTTAATTGATTTGGGGGAATAAAGCAAATTAGCAACATAATTAAATAATTGATGTTATTTAATTAATCGGGAGGAATAAAGTTAAATTAGGACTTTATTAAATTTAAATGAAACTTATTTACTTAGTCAAAAATGATGAAAAAGTGAATTAATTAAGTAATATAATATTATTCAATTAATAGAGGAAATTAAGGTTTTTGATGCAATTGATGCGAAATACAATGATTTTAAGTGATAATGATGTTGATGATGAGAAAATGTCATTTAGGATGTGTGATATGCGTTAGGTAATTTGTACATTTCTACAAATTGATTTGTTTGAAGACCTACAAGTGTTAAATATCACAAAAAATGATAACAAAACATTATGAATGTTTGACTAAAAATAATGTTGCAATAATGCTCATAAATTTTCTCTTGACTGCCCTTGATTGATCTTAAGATCTTGAATTTGCTCCAAAATTCCTCCTTTCATAATTTTCTTCCTCCATGCTCAAAATGAGAGGAAACCATGCTTAAATATGCATTTTAATTAATCCTTTTGGGTAGGGTTCGACTTAGGGTCATTTTTAAATCATAAAAGCCCACTAATTGAATTTAGGACATTCAAAAAATTTCTTTTTGGGAAATGGCGATAGTGTCTGACTCTTTTTGGCCTAAATTTATTGGGATGACAAGGAATTAAATGTAGTTTACTAATCTAGCCCTTAAATTGGAAAATTATTATTATAACTAAAGTTATACAAAAATTAGGGTGTCAAGGTAGTGTGAAATTTTCAAGGGTAACAATTTATGATGCATCATTTAGCCCTCACTTTAGTGAGAATATGAACTTATGCTTAGACTCGCAGTAAAGGACTTGTTTGGAAGGCCAAGGTGTCTAAATTATTTGATAAAATTAATAATTTAGATAAGAAGTGGTGTGAAGGATATTGTACTAGAATAGAGTTCCCCTTGTAAAATTTGATATGAGGATGACAAACAAAGGATTCATTATGGGCCAAGAAACAACTAGTGGTAGCACACACTTGGTCTAAAGGATCTCTAGATTGATTTAGATAAGGAACTCATCAAAAAATAGATCCATGAAATTTATTCAATTTAGATTTAATTTTGGTGTAAAGGATCCTATTGTGATATAATCGTGTCTTCTGAGTAGGTCTCAACTCACGGATCATTTGGATTAGGATATTTGTTGATTGATGGATTAGAAGTAGATTGGTATGGGTATGTATGTGGTCTAATAGATAATTTTATGTAGGTATTGATGCATTATTTGAGGAATTATAGTTAAAATGGGATGATGGATTAGGATTAGGATAAAGAGGCATGGGTGGAAGATTTGATGGTTAGAATTAGGATTGGTAGGGATGGTGGAGGGTCTAATAAATTTGATGGATTAGTATTAGCTATTGATGTTTCTTGATTTGGATATTCCCCTACATAGGTGTTCAATGTTATAGTTTGAAGAAATCTTGGATCCAACACAAATGTTAGCATTGAATGTTATTGTATTGCATTGTAAATGGCAGATGTAAGTGGCAAGTGTACAGGTGTAACTAGCAAGTGTATACAATTAAGTAACTATTCAACTGCTTGCCTTCTCTCTTGTCTAAATTCACTTGATAAATGAATAACAGAAACTGCAATATTCAGATTTCTCACATTTGGTATCAGAGAAAAATAGATCCATGCACATATAGGAGTGATAATGGCATCAACAAAAAAATTGCATTTATCTTAAGCTATGCGGCATGGGATTCCATTCAAGTTTGATTCTTGGAGCATCTATGGTATAAACCATACGGGATTCCATTCAAGTTTGACTCTTGGAGCATCTATGGTGTAAGCCATATTTTTTTCAACATCCAAACTATTGGAAGAAGCATGGAAGGTGAGTGACAGTCGATCTGGAGAAAGCTAAGTATATAAAGGTTTCTAAGGTCCTGAGCGGGTACCATGACCTATATTGGGTTTTGATCAGTAAGTAGATGAATAATTTCTATAGCATGGTTAACTACACACACAACCATTTCTAGTATCCCCTTCCACAAGATTTATTCTCTTCATCTGATTCAAATCAAATTCGTCACCTTTTTCTTCTTACCCTAGTGCACTTGCAAATTACATGTGAATTCAGGCAAGATGTATTCGACATCTGTCAAGTTTTATTTGAGAATTATTAATCCTAAATTCCTTGTTTGCAAAGAAAATTCGAATGCAAAAGGAAAAGACACATTTCAATCTACAAAACCCTCTGACAAGCGATTTGGGTGATCTTGATCTTGTAGGGAAAGTCTTTGTTGGATATAAGTTGAAAACTTTTAGGTAAATATTTGCAAGAGGGATCGATGCAGAGGGAGAAATTATAAGCATAACTGGGTTGTGCAGTTTGGTTGCCATTTCATTCAATTTGTGAGGAGAAATATTCTCGACGTCTCTACAAAATATTAGCATTTAATGTTGAAGTACTCATATGATTGCACCCATTGTTATTATAGGGTTTGATTGAATATAATTTTTGTGTTAGATGATGTAATCAAGAGTGGGGCAATCATTTGTTTGAAACATATGAGGATTCATGGTCATTTTAATGCATTATTTATTAGTTGTAACATGGACCTGTAAGTTTCTTTGCAAGAGAAGAAGCAACTTGAGTTAGTTTTATGAGCATTGTAAGATGTCGAGTAATTGATATATATTCCTTGAGTTATGCCAATCAAGTAATCTATCTTCTTACTACCAATGCTTGTGAAAGTGCATTCCAAAATATTGAAATAATTGATCAGTATCTTGTAGATGAGTTTATCAATGTTGCCAATGGATCTTCAAACAATTATGCTTGGAATTTTAGGGCCATCTTTGCTATTATTGATGAGGCCTCCAAAGACTTATCTAAGATATTCAATGGATAAAGTGTAACAAGATCAAATTGGATGTTGGTGGCCCTAGAGGATGGAGGAATTTCCATCATCTCAAGTCAGCTTCTCACTTTGAGATGATATGCTTTCCATGAGAAGTTTTTTTGGTTTTAATTTTTTGTTTTTCCTTGTTGCTGACATATTTGAAGAATACATATATTGTGAACTTTGGTTTTTGGAGACAGGTAAGGGGTTTGGTGTAGAGATCAATATGGATGGTTTTCCAGCAAGCTTACAAGACTGTGATCAAGAATTATACCCTTTTGAGGTTCATCATACAATATGATGGAGCCATGTGTTTGGAGAGCTCAATATGGATTATTGTTGAATAATTCAGGAATCTATGATTCGAGAGTTCATGGGAGGAAGAACTTGAGAATTCAGCTCATAGCTACACCTTTCTGAGGGTCATGAGGAATCTTGATGGAGTCCCACCTGATTTAGGATTTGTTTCTTCAAAAAAGAAAATCTTCTCAAGAATGTATCCATATTTTTGTAATCAGCAAATTTGATTATGTAAGCATTAAGGGGGGTCCCTTGGTAAGGTGATTTTATGGTTTTGAGAACAATGTAATAAGGGGGGAATGTTAGCATTGAATTTTATTGTATTATATTGTAAATGGTGGGTGTAACTGGCAAGTGTATACAGGTGTAACTGGCGAGTGTATATAGTTAAGTAGTTGTTCAATTGCTTTCCTTCTCTCTTGTATAAATGCACTTGATAAATGAATAACAGACACTGCAATATTCGGATTTCTCACAAAAAATAAGGTACCTAATCATGGTATCCTTGTATTTCCTTAACCTGTGTGTTATAGTAGATTATTTAATTTACTTTGCGGATTAATAATGGATTTTTAAAGTTTGAGTGATCAAAATATATATTTTTAGTATGTTCTTGGTCTAAGGGATCTTTATTATTCATGATAAGTGATTAGGGCTCATGTATAGCTTCTTGAGATAATATCATCAAGGGTTTCATTGATATATTTCTCTTTCTCCACAAGATTATCATACTCATGATATTTTTTGATCGACGAGGCTATTTTCATCATCAAAGTTGAATGGATTGTTGGATTAGTTTAAAAAGGGGCCATGAATTATTGTTTAGGTTTGTTGGATTATATTTATAAAATGTTTGATTCAAGTTATTACACATGTTTAGAACAAACATGAAGATAGAAAAGACAAAAAAATATCATACCTACTCAAGTAGGATTATTTTTAATCATACATGATTACATATATACTTTAAATTAGTCATAGTAGTATGTCTATACTCTCAAGGTATTGATCACTTTTGATCCTCAAGGACACAAAGAGCATGATAGGAAAGCATACATTATATACTATTTCATTTTGAAAGTATGATGTGAGTAACTTCTCAAGACTAACCTCTTGTACACTACAAGGAATAAATGACTAATTAGTTCACTATGTTAGGCTTGCACAAGGGTCAACTAGGAATTGTATGATATAATTGAAGGTACATGGGGACGAAATCCATGAAACTAGGATTTCTATCTAAGGTGCATGATCAAGGTCAAATCCATCCTCACATCATGTTTTCCTCTAAAATAAAGTTGCACTAGAAAATGAAAATTCTACATGTAGAGGGAGTATTTTGATTTTGAATACCCACAATTATTTAGCTTGCTAGAATATGTAGGTTTAGATTGACATTTTGTGATGAAATTCAAGAAAGGACCACTTATAAAATAAAATAAAATAAATAATAGTCAATTTTGATCCTCTAGATTGCACAAAGCACAAGAGGTTAACAAACATGAACTATCCTAGGGATACACAAGTGAAGAGACCACTTTTAATAATTAAGGTTACACTCAGCTACAAGAGGAGAAAATACATGGTTGAAAATCATGTAATAAATAAGAAATATTGATTTATTCCTTAAATTGAATACTAAATTTTGGTTGTAAATAAGATACTAGAAAAATAATCCTACACATGAGTGTTAGAAAATTTTAAAAAGATCTTCATCATACAATGGTGGAAGCATGTAAAAAGGATTAGAAACAAAAAGGTTCTTGCAATGTTAGACAAGATCATTCTTTTAAAAAATTAAATATCAAAAAATAACAAACATACACTACATAGTACTAAAATAATATCAACTTAAAAAAAATAGAACTAAAATCCAAGTCTATGAAAGTAATAAGGCTATGAAGCTCTAAGAAAAAATGAATATATAGCAAGAAAATAAAAATACATGAGTTTTATAAAATACGAGACTTGAGAAAAAATATAATTCCATCACTACAAAGAGAAAAAAATCTACCCTATTTTGAAAAAATCTCTAAAAAATACCTCCATATGGTTGAGTTATTGTTATTTGAAAACCAACCCCTCTATTGAAAAGTGAAAAATAAAGGGTGAGGATTTGGTGGCTAGTTGAAAACTCATGGGTTTTAGTAGGGTGGTGTAACTAGCTAAGGTGGTGGATGGGTGGTAGGATGAGCCATTAACAACAATAATTAGGTGCTAGTGGTAGATGGATGAGAACCAGTAGGATAATTTTTGACAAGGGTTTAACATCCACTAACTAGTTATATAAATCAATAGGGCATGAGAAATTAGGGTCAAAAACTAATATCACCACCCTAAAGTGGTGATAGGGGGTTGATAACATGTGGTACTCCTTGAGTTGGCCATAGGGACTTACATATTTTAAAGTTTTAATTTTAAATGATTTTTTTTTTAAGTTGTATTTAGTACTTAGAAGCCATTGAACCTCTCCAAGTAATTTTTTCCTGCTAGCTCATTACAAATTTTCTCAAATTAGAAAAAAATTATATGGATTTATAAATTCATAACCCTTCTACATGTAATGACAAGGTCCATTTTATGCTAAAGTTTCCTATAGTGCAGGTGACATAGATTTTTTAACCAAAACTTACTTACAAAACATGTCAATTCAAGCTCAAGAAATCCCTACAAAGTTAAGATTATATCAAAACCAAGGGGTCCCATTGGGTGTGAAAAAAATTATATAATGTGTTTAAAATAAAACTATAAACTAAAAATAATAATTAAAATTCCTATTCTAAACACCCACAAACCTTAAATAGAGCATTGATTCGAATTTTCTCACACTTCAATGAAGGATTGTGGATGCCAAGTGATAGTACAATATTTTTGTAGTGTATCATTGATTTCCTATAAATTCCTCCATATGGGAATTGAGAAAGAAGAGGTACATTATAAATTTTCAGATGAAGAGATGAATGGTTGATGTTTATTTGCCTGATATCTTGAGAATACAACTATTTTTGAGATATAGCTTATATTTTATTTTTAATGAATACAAATATTTTTTAGATATAACTTATTATTAGGAATTATAGTTTGATATATATCACCTATCCTCTTCTACAACATGAATGTGATGTTCTCTTAGAAAATATTAAGAGGAAAAATATACAAGACATAATTGAATGGTTCATCATATATCTTCTTATTTAGTTTCAAATAATCTTCATCAAACACATATAATGGGTTATTTTCTTTTAAAATGGGAAACCATTGATCCCTTTCTTCAAGGAGATCTTACATATTTAATTTTCACATCTTGTAACTAGTACCATTGATTTTCTTAATATCCTAATGAGACGTAGAAGCCATAAATCTCAATCCTTTCCATAAAAATGTATAACCACACAAATAATTTCTCCCACTATAACCCAAAAACCTTCAAAATTTAATAGAAAGATATTTCTATCTATGGAAAATAGTTAGCTCTAGGACAATAAAATATTCAGTAACAAGGTAAAAATACTACTACAATAAAATCTATTGTAAGTGTATATAGATCTAAAATATAATTGTTTATGAAAGGATTTCCAAATATTGATTATGTGATTGCATAAAATTAGCAATAAGAATAAAATCAACAAATCATATGAACACGTGATTTATGTGAAGAAATTCTTTTGAGAAAAAATGTATATGAGAAAGATGACAAGTATGTATTAATATTCCATAAAAGATGTATCCAACACACTAACACTCTCTTCACTTTAAGAGTAAGCTGGCAACACTTGTGTACCTATAAAGTAAACTTATAAAAAATTTATAAAATGCCTCCAATGTATAGATAAATGGGAAATAAATTTCATAAATGGCTTCCAAAGTAATGTTCCATCAGCCATATTAAAATTAAAATATCCCATATCTAAATTGAAAATGCTCTTTTGAGAATACTATTAAATGTAGATCCCAATGAGCCATGAATAGAAAAAAATACCTCGATACCAATAATATACAACATATTTGACTTGTAAATTCTATATAATGGCCCATATGCCAAACTAGGCATCCAAAATCATCACCCAACTCTAATAAAACCCAAAAAATAAAGCTAGGTCTACAAGCTCCATTACTCAATTCTCATTCCAAAGTTAAGAAATTTATTAAAAATAGCTTCATAACCACCATTTCCAACTCCATATTCCTCGTAAATCCATATAACAACTGACGCCAAGATTCTTAGAGAATATTAGGGTAAAAGTGTAAAGTTGTGTCACACTTTTATAAAAGAAACAACCAATGCAAATCTAACTTTTAAACTTGAATCACTAAAAAATGACATATTTTTTGAGTTTTGAAATGACGTAAACTAATAAAATATGTATTTTTTTAGTATATTCTATGTTTGTATCTTTTTGATTTTTTTTTTTTTTAAATTGAATATAGTTCTTAATAAATTAACACTATAATTTTGTTGTTGATAAAATGGTGAAAAAATGAAGTTACATGAGACATCAATCTTTATATAGCAAATTTTTTTTTCTTCATTTTTTTTGTGTGTATTTATAACTTGAAAATTTAGTGCATGGATATATTTTTATCCAATTTTGAAAAATATATATTTTTAAATAAATATTAAAATGTGTATGAATTAATAAATAGTTATTTCCATTCGATGTCTACTTTCATATTAATAATTTATCTAAAGTAGTATAAAATATACCATCTTAATATAGATTCTTTTATCTAGTACATCATATTTTTTATTTTTATTAATTTTTAGTATTTTTTCTTGACATGGTAATCGACCTAATAATTTTGTGTTGATGACCTACTTTTAGTAAAAAAAATATTAAAAAAATATAAATAATAATTGAACTTTTAATATATTTTTTTTAAAAACTAAATTTATGGATCTACAAAAGGGTATTTTTATATATTTTTAAAAATATTATTTACATTCAGCAAGAGTTGTTGAAACATCAAGTTTTTCAAGTAATTTTGTTTTGGTAAATTGACCTCAAAATGGTGTTACGTATGTATTTAGCCAACAATTTTAGTTGGAAAAGTTATGGACATATAACTTAGCTAGAATGAATCTTACTAGATCATATGTTTGAAGAAAATTAATTTTTATTTAGAAATACTCAAGCTCGCTTGTGCTCATATGTTGGCCAAAAGTGTAACACAACTTTGTATTTTTACCCATTAGTTATAAATTATTTTCTAATTACCCTTTCCAAGAGTGTTGGATATATATAAAATATACATAAGATTGCAAGATAAATGACACCTTAATGTACTATACAACTTTCCTAGATCAATGACATTTTATCATTGGATCATTAACAAGGAATAAAAAAAATTATTTGTTATTATAATTAGATAACTTAGATTATGTTAAATTTAGTTTCAATTCAACACTATTTATCTAAAGTATATCAAAAATTCCTTGATACATGTAGTGTAGGAAAAATTATCCCTTTTTGACACTTAATTTTGGGAATAATTGATATTAAATTGAGCCTAATGTTGCCTTGATTTAGTGTTGTGATGTGTTTTACACATTCACATTAAGTTTAGGGCCCCTTTAAACTAAATGAACCTAATTGTGCCTTATTTAGGGTGTTGTAGAGTGTATCTTTACACTTTCACATTAATCTAAGGATTTATTAATAAACTGGGCTTATTTATGTTTTAATTGGTTTTATTTTACATCCACAAGCCTTATTAAATGTATTTTATGAAAGATAATCCTGACACTTATCAAATAACCAATCATGATTCAATGTTTTGGGTCATGTGTTCTAAATCTGGTGATTTGGGACTCATATGCCACCTTGGGTGTATAAGTACCACCTAGGTCTTGGGACTTGATTTCAAATTTCACATTAAACAAGACACTCCTAGAAATCTATGCCTCAGGTTTTAGCCACTAAGACTCATATGCCACAACTGGCATATGAGTCCCACTTTAACTTGGACCTATTTTGAATTCAATTCTTGGTGGGATTTCATTATCCTAGATCTAATGTCAGCTTGTAGTGTTGTAATTTCAAGAGTTTTGGCATAAATAAGTATAAATACTAGCTTATTTCACTTAGTTTCACCAAGCAATATTGAGTCAAACATCCTAAGATTTCACAAGAGCGCTAGAGAGTATTCAAGAGAATTAAAGGGTAGTTTTGAAGAAGATTATTACAACATTCAAGATCCATTATCATGTCAAAGGCTTAATACATCATGCATGTGGTTTTGAGCTAATGTTGTGATTAATTTTTCAAGATCAGTTCAAGTATTCAAATGCATAATCTTTCATCAAGAATCATGATCAAGATCTGCATCCATTGAGGCCACTTCATGCTTGTTTGTAGATATACAAGGTTTCAAACAAGTTTCTATTGCTTCATCTTATGTTTCATATTTCATTTCATTCATGCTTCATTTCTCATTAAGGTTTGATTACCAAAACGGGGTTTGACCAAGGAAAACCCCCATTCCCTAACAATTTTTTTTTTTCTCCCTCTCTTTGTGTGATTGCAGCTTTATAGGTTAAAGAAAAAGTGGATTTGAAGCATTCAAAAGTACCAAAATGACAAATTTGCAAAAGTTGTTAAAGTTGTCATAAGAAGTTGTCAAGGCTCATGGAAACTTAGATCTAGAGCAAGATATCCAAACTATTTACATGAAACCAATGGGAAAGTGCTTATTTAATCCATCTTTAGAGGTTCACAAAGTTTCAATTCAAAATTATGCTCCCGAGACACTTTGCAAAGAAACGAGACACTTTACAATAGTTTGGGCTCGTATAAGTCCCAATACAACATTTTTACTAGTTTTCAAAAGATTCAGGATAGTCACTTAGAGATTGAAGATCCTGCCCAAAAACCCTATATTGGGACTAAATCACCTAGTCTGGCGTATGAGTCCTAGTACACCTTAAAAGCAATAATTTTTAGGGTTTTTAGGCCTTTCTTAGTCATCTTCATTTCTCTAGGTACCTCTCTGTTTTATTCTGTTTATCAATTTGATTACATGCTTTTAAATTCCATTTTCTAGGTCATATAGCTAGGTTTGCACATTGTTTTCATTTCCTTCTTTCAAAGCATTTTCTTAGTGGTGAACCCCTCTTTAATCACACCCAAGGAGACCTTGTATCAATATTTTTTCCTAATTAGATCATTAGGTTGATATCTCTAGGGTTTCCTTGAATGAACTAAGAGTGAAATAGGTCCTCTAGTTCCATCTCCCAAAAGGTGGAACCCTATTTCCTTGTGTTCATTTTGGTGAACCTGACCTTCAAATCCTTTATTTCTGATTTAAAATGCACCATAGTCCTAGATCTAGCTCATATTAACTTTGCATTAGATCTTTCATTAGTTAATTTGCATTTAGGGCTTCTAAATTTTGCATTAGTGAAAAGTGAATATATGTTGCATTTTTTGCATCTTAAATCATTCAATTTCACTAAAAATCTATCATAGCAAACAATCAAGTCAACATACAACCTAGAAACCTTAAAAGCAACTTAGAATTTGTTGATTCAAGATTTAAAACCCTAATCGGGACTCATTCACCCCTCTGGCCAATTTAGTATTGGTACAAGTCTTTTAACTTGATTTCTGGGTATTTTCTATTATCTGTTTTTCACTATTTATACCTATCAAAAACCTTAAGTGGGACTCATATGCCCATCTGGGTGGATGAATCCTTGGAGGCCTACAAAAGCCAACTTTTTTGAGTTTTTTGGTGATTTTATGTCTTCCCTAGGCTTGCTGATAACCTATACTATTAGTCTAGAAATTTTCAGGAACTTTTGTTTTATGCATCTAGATCAAAAAAATCCATTTAGTGTAGTCATTTTTAAATTCTTCCTAAATCATTTCAGTAGCAAAAATCATTAGATCTGAAAATGTTTATATTTTTGAAACTTTTCATAATATGGATTAAAATAATTTTCAATTTTGCATACACAATGTTTACATTCATAAAGCTTTGCATAAGTTTTATAAAAGTGATTTTTATTTTTGGATACACATTGTTTGCATTCTTAAAGCTTTGCATAAATTGGGTAAAACTATTTTGCACCTTTGGCTATGCATTATTTACATTCTTCAAGCATTTCATAAGATGGTTAGAAGTACTTTTCATTTTTGTTCACACAATGTTAGTGTTGTATCTTTCTAAGCATGCCAAGAAAAATTTCATATCCCCCCCTATGAGAATGATTTAGTACAAGACAATACAATAGTAGATAATTATGACAATGAATTTTGGTCTTCCCTAATATCTCTCCTATTTGCGATGAAGATATTTTGGTGTTAGAAGATCCAATTATCGAGTGCCATGAGAATCCTACTTGTTTCTCTTCCTCTACTAAGAAAAACAATATTGAACATGAGGACACCATCATAGATGACTCCCCTACTTGTGAATAACCAAACATTGAATGTCGTGAACATCTAGTTTAGATCTCTCCTAAAAACTCTCCTACTAGGGAAGATATTATGGTTGAAGAAAATGAGAACACTAACACATGTCTTTCAAACACTAGTAATGAGGATTCCTTAGATAAAGATGATGAAGTGACATTATAATATCCTTCACTAAGAGAAGTTAATGTTATTCAACCTCAACTCATCCTTTACCCACCTTCAAACAAACCTCAAACTCAAAATAAACCTATCCTCATCCTTCAACCACCTAAGAATAATGTTTCATAGTAGTCAAATTATAACACCGTTGCTCATATATATAACACTAAAAACAATCCACAACCAACAAAAATTCCTTCAACATCTCTCCCATTTCCTAATCTTATCTTTCCTAGTGCTACTCGTCTGCCTCTACATAATGAAAAGGAGTATAATCTTGTTGAACAACTAAAGAATACTCTTGCTAAGATATCCTTATGGGATATTATTCAAGCCTCCTTAAAATTTACCATAACATGATTCAAAGTGATTTAAATATAAAGCTCCTATCCCCCTAGTGTGCAATAAAATGATGTGGCAGCCCAAATTCAAGCTATAACACCAAATAACTTAGACATTACTTTCCATCAAGATGAGTTACCTTCGCTAGAAGTGCAGAAACAAAATAAAGATTTCATGATAATAGCCATTTTCAATTGGATAGGGATAAAGAGGACCCTTGTTGGAAATGGTTCCACCCTTAACATGTGTAGCATAAACCTTTTGGACAAGATTAAAGTAGAAAAAAATCCAAATTCAACCTACCTCTTTATCTACTAGTGGATTTGATAACATGGGAAGATGACTGCTTGGTGTGATCACATTGCCTATTACAGTTGGGAAGGTAACATTACAAACCCCAATCCATGTTATGCCTCATGATCTTTCATATAATCTTCTTTTAGGCAACCATGGATTCATAAAATGAATGGAATTCCTTCTACCTTCTACTCTTCATCGTATCATGAAGTATGTCTACAACAACAAAGTGTACACACTTGAAGCTGATCTTGAACCTTATAGTGTTTTACAACTTGAGAAATACAAGGAGTTTCCTTTGAAAAAATTGACACCAACTACCAAAGTGGAACCTATGCAATAGAAAGACAAAGAAAAACATATTGAGGAAGTCACAAAGTTATTAGAAGATGATTTGGGTTCCTTAGATTTCACACCAACATTCATGGGAGAATACAAGATCATAACAAAAGATTCTGAAAAGGGGAGAAGAAAAAGTGGTAATACCAATACAAAATTTGGAAGACCCTTCGAAAGCATCCACCTCAACCACTTTAGAAGAAGAAGCAAATTACGCAACAAACTTTGATGAAACTGATTATGAACAACCACCAAATCCAAAACAAATGGAAAAACTTTATGGAAAAAGGTTATTAACTTATGAAACAACTTGGTTATAGTGGAAAAGGATGTGGTGCTAGAGAACAAGGTATTTGTGTCCCTATAGAGCCTAACACATGAGAAATGACTAGTGGTCTTGGTTATTGTCCCTCAAAAGAAACAAGCAAGCCTTCACTTAATACCAACACTCTTACAAAAGATTGTTCTAAGCCAAATTTAACATTAGTGCATTCCTAATCTAATAGACACTAGTGGTCTTGATTATTATCCTTTGAAAGAAACAAAAGAATCAAATAATTCCTCACTTAATATCAATTTCATCACGCAAAACACTAATTATTTGAATTTTTTAGATTTTAGACCTTCCTTTAAAGAAGAGTACAAAATCTCACAATCTAAACAGTCTTGCATAAGTATGAAACCTTGTACTAAGCAAGAGATATCTTTGTCACAAAATAAAGGAACATCCTCTACTATTGATCAAGACTGTATCTTGTTGAGACTCCTCCAAGATCATTTGATATCCCTCCCTCCAATAACATGAAATAAATTCTACTACGAGAGTTCATTTTGTGCATATCATAGAGTTCATGGTCATTATACTAATGAATGTAAGGATTTAAGTGATAAAATTAAACATCTTAAGGATTGTGGTGCTCTTCCTTTTGTTGAAGCACCTAACTCCTCTAATTGATACAAATTTTCATGTTTCTCATCAATTACCTCAGCTCACACTTTCCTTGCACTATGTGGGGGAAAGGGGTTAGGTTAGCCTTGTCCTCATATGACACATTTCATTGTCTCTTTTGGCTACTTGACCACCTTACATGTATATATAAGAGAAATCTTGGGATTTGGATAGCATTCCTTAAGTTGGCCTGCTTGTGACGTACTAAGCTATTTTTAATTGTTGCATTTTGGGACAACCTCTTATTCATGATGTAGTTTTATTCGAGAACATATGACTTGGCATATGACTTTCCAAATAATCTCTCATGTATTCTTCTTCTTTAAATAAATTTCTCAAAGAAATGGTGTTAGCAACCACTCTAAAGTGGGGGCATACATCAACACTCACATTTCACTATGTATTTTTCTTTATTCTTGTGATGCATCCTTTTCTTGGTGGTGTCATTGGGCTTGATATCCTCTGAGAGCATGATATTTCTTTGACTTGTCCTCTCTTGGAGACATTAGGCATGATGTTCCCTAAGAAGAGACATTACATGAACTAAGCAAAATCCATTTGAACGTACCTTACACTATTTTGGATTTACAATAACTGTTATATGTCCACCTTTCATAACACACTTTGCTTGTGTGTGGAGCCATCCTGCTTGTTCATGGGTGTCAAGCATACAAAGTTTTTATTACCTTGTGAATCCTATTGTTTGTGTTTTTTGGTGCCCTATTGAAGTTATCAAAGGTGTAGCTTTGGTATGGTTAGTATGATGAGAAGCCTAAATGTGGGCATGAATTTCTCATTGTACGGTGAGAAGTCAATATAGAGGCATGACTTTCTCACTAAGCCACCCTTTTTGGATACTCACCCAGTGGACAACCTAAAGTTCCATTGCCTCAAAGTGAGCATGCATTTTTGGATACATCTTAGATCTAATCCACATCAAATTGGACAAATAGTTGAGGCTTGATCCACCTCTTTTATTTTTGTTTTTTCTTGTTTTTGTTTCTCTTTCTTTTATTCTTTAACATTTAATTTTTGTGTATCTTGATGCCACATAGCATACACCTTATGTGTGTCCCTTTTTTCTTATGTTTCTTTGACGTAGGATCTTGAATCCTGGGGGCTTAACCATCCCCTTGATCTTTGTCATTCTATACCATCAACATTGGTATACTTGGACCCCTCTCGAATGTCTACTTTAGTGTGAGTTTGAAGCAAGTTCTTCCTCTCACTAAAGTGGGGGCTAAATGTAGTGTAGGAAAAATTATCCCTTTTTCACACTTAATTTGGGAATAATTGATATTAAATTGAGCCTAATGTTGCCTTGATTTAGAGTTGTGATGCACTTTACATGTTCACATTAAGTTTAGGGCCCCTTTAAACTAAATGGAACTAATTATGCCTTATTTAGGGTGTTGTAAAGTGTATCTTTACACTTTCACACTAATCTAGGGAATTATTAATTAATTGGGCTTATTTATGCTTTAATTTTATCCTATTTTGCATCCACAAGCCTTTTTAAATGCATTTTCCAAAGGATAATCCTGACACTTATCAAATAACCAATCATGATTCAATGTTTTGGGTCATGTGTTCGAGATTTGGTGACCTGGGACTCATACGCCACCTTGGCCATATGAATACCACCTAGGTCTTAGGACCTAATTTAAAATTTCACATTAAACAAGACACTTCTAGAAGTCTATACCCTGGGTTTTATCCACTGGGATACCCCAACTGGTGTATGAGTCCCACTTAAACTTGGACCTATTTTAAATTCAATTCTTGGTGGTATTTCATTATCCTAGATCTAATGTTGGCTTTTAGGGTTGTAATTTTTGGAATTTTGGCATAAATAAGTATAAATACTAGCTTATTTCACTTAGTTTCACCTAGCAATCTTGAGTCAAGCATCCTAAGATTTCACAAGAGCATTCAAGAGCATCCAATGACATATTTGAAGAAGATTATTACAAAATTAAAGATCCATTATCATGTCAAAGGGTTGATCCATCATGCATGTGGTTTTGAGCTAATGTTGTGATGTATTGTTCAAGATAAATTCAAGTATTCAAAGGAATTATCTTTTATCAAGAATCAATCAAGATCTACCTCCATTGATGTCACTTCATGCTTGTTTATAGATCTACAAGGTTTCAAACAAGGTTTTATTGCTTCATCTTATGTTTCATATTTCATTTCATTCATGTTTCATTTCTCATTAAGGTTTGATTACGAAAATGAGGTTTGACCAAGGAAAACACCCATTCTCTAACAAAACAACATTTCCTCCCTCTCTTTTTGTGATTTCAAGTTTATAGGTTGAAGAAAAAGTGGATTTGAAGCCTTCAAAAGTACCGAAATGAAGTTGCAAAAGTTGTCAAAGTTGTCAAGGATCACAAAAAATCAGATCTAGAGCAAGATATCTAACCTATTTACATGAAACCAATGGGAAAGTGCTTATTTAATCCATCTTTAGAGGCTCACAAATTTTTAGTTTAAAATTATGCTCGTAGGAAACTTTCCAAAGAAATGGGACACTTTGCAATAGTCTGGGCATATGAGCCCCAATACAACCTTTTTACTAGTTTTTGGAAGATTTAGGAAAGTCACCCAAGTAAGTGCATGGATCTATGACACAATTTTGGCTCTTAAGATGCCACTTTTTTTTTTTTGAAATTAGAAAAATCTGATTTGCATGAGAAAATGAAGATAGTTAGGCTCAAAATTTCAAGATGTAGCAAGAACAAAAGTTGAAGTGCTTCGAGTCTAGTTTCTAAGCTACTAATTCTTTTTGAAATTAATGAATATTAAGGGTCTCAAAAGGGGGGGGGGTGAAACAGGCCTTGTTTTTATTTTAAAAAAATATCATAGTGCATGAGGGCTCCCCCCTTTTTGATTAACATTTTTTTTAGAATTTAAAAAATCCAAACGGTGAGAAATTAGCTAACACCATGTAGTTTATCCTCATTCTTTTAGATTATTTTTTTAATAAATATATAATATTTTATGAATTTCAAAAGTGGACACATCCTGAAAAGCTAAAATTTGAGCGTGCTTCCCCCTAATTTTTTTGAAAACTAATCAAAAATTGATTTTTTTTTCATCATGTGTAGAATGGAGTCTAGTTTCAAAAAATGTAATTTGTTCCACATTTTGATGAACGAGTAAAAATATATCCTAAAACTAGCACATGTTGGTTTTTGACCGAAAATGAAGGAATTTACAATAGAAGCTATGGATCAAAACCTTAATTGAATCAAAACAAAAAAGAATTATATATTTAGATAGCTAAGAGAGAGGTTAACACCATCACAGTGTTTTTATAAAATTGTATTGAAATACGTGCAAATGTGATGGGGAGCATAGTAAAAAATATGAAGAAATTTGGAAAATCCTGTCAATTAACACATCCAAATTAGGTCATTTGGCAAGTGCCAAATTTGGCGCTTGCCAAATGGTACATCACATTTGGCGAGTGTCAAATTTGGTGTGCACGAAATGTGATGTGTCATTTGGTGAGCACCAAATTTGGCGCTAGCCAAATGACCTACTTTGAACAAAATATTACTTTCCCCTCTCTTTGGTCGACCACTTTGATAATGCTTAGAGTGTGTATTTTATGATTGTAGATGGATAGTTGAGGTTTTACCTTTCATATGCTCTCTTCCTCATTACCCTAACTAGATAACTCTCTATCCCTCTTAAGTCTCTCTCTCTCAAGTATCACTCTCTCCCATGCTACCTATACAACTCTCTCTCACTCCAATCCCCTCTCCTAGGTCTCAGCTACCACTCTCTATCCAGCCATTCCTCTTCCTCCTGTTCCATTATCTTCCTCCCCCCCTCCAGTCCCTCCCTCTCCATTCCACTATCTCTCCCTCCTTTCTCTCCTCTCTCCTCTCCACCTCCCTCTCTCCCTCCTCTCCTCCATGTATCTCTCCACTCTCTCGGGATCTTCCATCACCCCTCCCCTCTCTCTCTCTCTCTCTCCATCCCTCTCTCTCTCCTTCCATTCCTCCACCACTGTCTCTCTCGGTCTCTCCCTCCCAAACCCCTCCTCCCTCTCTCTCCATCCTTCCACCCCCATCTCTCTCTCTCTCTCCTCCTCTCTCTCTCTCTCTCTCTCTCTCTCTCTCCATCTCAGGATCTTCCCCTCCTTCCACTCCCTCCCTCTCCAGATCCCTCCACCACCCTCTATCTCTCCACTCTCCCTCTCCCTCTCCCTCTCTCTGAAGTATCTCCCTCCCCCTCTCTCTCTGAAGTCTCTCTGATAGGGACAGGGTTGGATTGAGACAATCACTACCTCAATGCTCCGGGTCTCACTTTGATGAATCCCTTTGGTGTCACTCTCCACCACTCAACCTATACGTCCTTTACTGTCTAGGCACCCCTAGTTCTTCTTGCCAACCCTGCCATCATTTCTAGTTTGCAACTACCAAGCCAAATCTTGGTTCTATGACTCCATTCTTCCTTAGCCTTTTTATGCATCCAAAAGACTAATCCTCCCTCAATACATAAATGGTTCTTGCAGGGGTGAGGGAATGTTTTCCAAAGCTCCAAAATAGTCTCCTAGGGTTCCTAAAACTTCACTTAGACTCCATCTTGCCAACGCTTGCATGAAGCCTATTCCATAGGTTTAGAAGGCTAGTAGCCCTTGAGCCAATTAGGCCTCCAACTTTAAGAAAATTGATGATTACTCACTAATTTATAAATAACCACCCAAACTCTCTTCAAGAATATTGGTTCACTTGATCATCACCTTAATATTTTAACAGTCTCAAGCCCTAATTGTCCGTACAGTGCTTAGTCTTGAAAATGGACAACAAACTAGGGTTTCCAAACTTTAAAAAGCTGATTTAAGACTGTCAGAAAAATCTCCTAGAAAATGGATTGAAAAAACCTCTCCCTAATCACCATGCATAGTCAAGACCCTTTCCTAAATCCTCAAGAAAGAATTTTTCAAAAAAGCTTCTTTCCCCTGCAAATAATCCCTGCTGTCCTGTAGCCTTTCCTAGCCGGGCTTTCACTGTCTCGCTTAGGGTAAGGCCTTTCTCATAGCTCCTGCAACCAAAAAAAATCTAACACCTACCATATTTACAAGCATGGAGGTAGGGAAAATTTCCCAAAAGGCCATACAAATTGTACGGTTGGAAGGTGCTCTAAGCCTCCATCTTTCCACACCGCCTAATTCAGGCCAAAAAACACAGGATACCAAAGTATTTACAAATGTAAGTTGAAAACACACTAAAAAATAAAAAATAAAGGCTTCCCAAGATTGTATAAGTCTAAAAATACATACTACACATAGCAACATAACAGAATCACGCCATTAGAGATCAGTTTCAACACAAAAATATAGGAAAACTGTCTTTTCAACATTGTTTTCTTCAATTTCTGAAAACACAGTCCGTACAAAAAATTCTAACCCTACACAAAGGTCGAAGCCACCTTTAAATATGCCTCCCAAATAGTTAAGCTTCTTGGGTCGAGGCTTAGATGACCTAAAAATTCATTTTCGTAAAACCCAATGTGTTTTCAAACACTTAGGCAATTTTTACAACTTAGCCAAAATGAAGAGTTAAAACTACTTAACTCTTATTAACCTCCTTCCAACTAATCAAAACCATCCCTTAGATCACCACTAATGGTCTACATGACCTTATGAGGAAACATAAATAAAATCATCCAAATCAACCAAATGCCAAAAAGGCATAAAAAAACAAAAACTCACTTCCAAAAACTCTTGATTACCTAGGTGCTCCTGCACCATTCTCCCCCTCTCAGCCCAAACAACTAAGGAGAGGAAGGAGTGACCAATGTCAGGTCAATGCCAAGTTTCTTGAACCGATCTTCCTGTATCCAGGTGGCTTCTGACTCTGGCTTGTTCTTCCACTTGATAAGGTGCTCCATGTACACCTTATGTCTTGTAGCTTTCTGCACTCTTGACTACAAGATCTTCTCTGCCTAGAGCTTGTCTTGGTGAGGAAGGGTCACATTACTGATATCCTTGAAGATTTCCTTACTATTCTGATCCTCATCATTGACTGATCCCTTGTACTTGATTAAATCAACAACATTGAAAACTGGAGAAATGCCCAAATCTGATGGTAATTCCACCTGAAGTACCCAAAATCTGCAATGTAAGACCAACCTCAAAAACTCATTAGAAGGGTTAGTTTAAACACACAAATCTGCAAATACCTCCATGAAATAAAATACCTATGCTAAAGAAATGCCACAAACAAACAAAACAACATCAAAAAGACATTTCAAAAGCATGATAATCACCTATTCCATGTTGGATTGGTGTCACATGTGCTAGTGACCCTTTCCCAACCCTTGATCAAAGCTCAAAATGATAAAATGCAAATGGATATGATGGAGTGATGATGAACAAGATCAAATCTCAAATGAAGAGAGTAACCTTGCATAAAATTCTGGATCCATGAATGAGAATGAAGGCCTCATTTTATAGATTTTCTTGATGAGAGATTGGCCAAGATGGTGAATGTGGGACTAAAGATCCTCCAATGAGAAGATGACACTTGTCAAATGATGAGTGGTCAATGGTTGTGCAAGATTTGGGAAGAGTGCCCATGAGAGGGAGAATTCAAATTCAAATTTGCAATAAATTTTGAGAGGGGGACAAGAAAAATAGCAATAAATGTCATGTTTGACTTGTCATGTTGAGGGAAAATGAGTGTTTTAATAAATCAATAAAATTGATTTATTGTGCAAGTGGCTAGATCTAGATAATGCAAGTGGGATGGGATTAGCATTAGATTAGGATTAGATGATGATTATGCTGATTTAATGCTGATTAGATGATTTGACTTTCAAGATTTTGATAATTGATTTATTTAAATCAGAAAATGATGGAATATGATTTAGGATTTGATTAAAATGAAGTCCTGATTTATTTAATTAAGTGGATGATGCAAGATGAAGGTTGAATGATAATGCTTATTTGAATGGATGAAAATGCACTTGATTGATTGATGAATGGTCCTAATGCGACATCTAATTTG
>VDFB02373365.1:56647155-56672465 GCA_007258455.2 Sequoia sempervirens | reverse complement strand
ATGGAGGGATAAGTGAGATAGAGATAAGGAGAGAAGAGGAGGGAGGGACAAAGATAGATGAGGTTTGATGATACAATGTTTAGGTTAGAGGGTTGATAATTGAGGGAATAGGGTATAGGGTATAGGGTTTACAGTTTAAGGGTAGAGGGTTTAAGGGTTCAGGGTTTAAGTGATAAGGGTAGAGGGTTTATGGTAGAGGGTAGAGGATTTAGGGTTTAGGGATTAAGGGTTAATGGTAGAGGGTTTAGGGTTTAGGCATTACAGTTTACAGTTTAAGGGTAGAGGGTAGAGGGTTTACAATTTAGGGTTTAGGGTTTAAGGGTTTAGTGTTTAGGGTTTACGGTTTATGGTTTAAGGGTAAAGGGTTTAAGGGTTTAAGGGTTAAGGGTAGAGGGTAGAGGTTTAGGGTTTATGGTTTACGATTTAAGGGTTGATGGTTGAGGGTAGAGGGTTGAGGGTAGACAGTAGAGGGTTTAGGTTTTAAAGGTTGAGGGATTAAGGGTTGAGGGATTAGGGTAGAGAGTTTAGTTGGATTTAAAAGGGTTTAAGGGTTGAGGGTAGAGGGTATTGAGTTTAAGGGTAGAGGGTAGATAGTTTAAGGGTTTAGGGTTTATAGTTTAAGTGTAGAGGGTTTAAGGGTTTAAAGATTCAGGATTAAAAGATAAAAGATACAAAATGTTAAAGGGATTTAAATTCGAGTTTAAAGGTTAAAGTTTAAGAGGTCATTAAAGTAAGATTTAGAGTTTAAAGGTTTATAGTTTAAAGTTATAGTTTACAGATTTAGGAGAGTAAGTGTAAAGGATAGAAATTATTAAGGTTGAAAGTGATGAGTAGAAGGTTTAAGGGTTTGGTTTTAAGGGTTTAGGGTTGAGGTTTTAGGTCTCTCCCATCCCTCATCTCCCTGCAGGTCTTGGTGGAGAGGCAGAGGCGAGGGGCGAGGCGAGGCGAGGGGCGGGGCAGGGGCGAAACAAACGAAAACGAAACGAAACAACAAAAACAAAACAAAACAAAATTTCATAAAAATTGTCGTTCAGGATAAAGTCATCGCGTCAGGTCCATCCATCAAATTCAGATTAAATCAAATTCATCCGTCCGGTCAGGATTCAGTCGAAATCGTCAGGAATTCATCAAATTCCAGGTCGTCGTCGGATAAAGGGTCAAAGTCATCCGGGTAGGGGTTGAGGGTTGAGGGTTTTAGGGTTTAAAGGTTGAGGGTTGAGGGTAGAGGGTAGAGGGTAGAGGGTTGAGGGTTAAGGGTATAGGGTTTAGGGATTAAGGGTTAAGGGTAGAGGGTTTAGGGTTTAGGGTTTATGGTTTAAGGGTAGAGGGTGTAAGGTTGAGAGAGAGGGGGGGTTGAGGTTTTAGGGTAGAGGGTAGAGGGTAGAGGGTTTAAGGGTTTAGGGTTTAAGGGTTAAGGGTTGAGGGTTGAGGGATTAGGGTAGGGATTTTAGTTGGGTTTAAGGGTTTAAGGGTTGATGGTAGAGGGTATTGGGTTGAGGGTAGAGGGTATTGTGTTGAGGGTAGAGGGTTTAAGGGTTTGGTTTTAAGGGTTTAGGGTTTAATTTTTAGGTCTCCAATCCCTCTATCTCCTGCTCAGGTTAAGTTCGAGTTAAAGATAAAGTTCAAGTTAAAGTTCGGGATTTCGGGGTCAGGATTAAAGGTTCGATTCACAAAGTTAAAGAGTATTAGGATTAAAGATCTCATTAAAAGTAAAATTAGGGATTAAAGTAAAAGGGTAGATGGTAGAGGGTCTAGGGTTTTAATGGTTTAGGGTTTAGGGGTTTAGGGTAGAGGGTAGAGGGTTGAGGGTTAAGGGTAGAGGGTAGAGGGTTTAAGGGTTTAGGGTTTAGGGTTTAAAGGTTTAGGGTTTAGGGTTTAGGGTTGATGGTTTACTATTTAAGGGTAAAGGGTTTAATGGTTTAGGGTATGTTGGAACCTAAAATTTCCAACCAATTTTTTGCAAAATTTTAGGTTCCCATGACAAAAAAATTGATTTCAACACTCAGAAATGCATTTGTACAATTTGTCCTAGGAGCCTAATTTGAAAAATCACAAAATGAAGCCGATGCAATTTCAAGAAAAAACACTTTGAAAGCATTTTTATTTTCCATATATGAATGTGTGCACCTAATTTCAGCTTCCTATGATTTGATTTGACATGATTTTGAAGAGCCAAGTTAAAGGGTTCTGGAAAGGTCTGTTGTTTGTAGTGTTAAAACTGCCAATAAGGTCAACTTTAAAGAACCATATTTTGCAAATGAAGGATTTTTATTTAAAACCAATTGGTGTACCTAATTCTCACCATATGAATTTTCCTTCATGAAAATTTTCAATATCTTATCATCTCATTTCCTATTTTGTCAAAGCCAAAAGCAATATGATTTTTCACAATTTTGATATTAGCAATCCCAAAAAAGTTCAGAAAATGAAACTTTGACCTTCAGTATTTCATGAAAGAAGTAAATCGGTTGGAAATCCTTCTGCACACTAATCATGGAGCCTAAATGAACTAATCCTCAAAGTTATAGCTTCCACGGAGAAGATCTGATATTTTTATATGAAGGCAAGTTGGTGGTTTCCAAATGGTTTGTACAAGAGTAGTTTAAGAAAATGCTAAATGGGAAATTTTTGAACATTGTTATCTTGCAATCCAAATAGATTTATATAAATACGCTTTGCAAACACATTCCTCTATCATCATTCAACATGCCAGTAAATTTTCATGACTCTCAAAGCATGTTTAGTCAGTTTCCTAAAGAGATTATGGAGGCTACTTGAACTATTTTGGCCACAAAGCAAAAGGTAAATTCTAATAACCACCCACTAAATCTTAAGGTCCATTTCATATTTTGATGGAGATAAGGTAGTTTTTATGGAAGAGATATTTTAGGAGTTTTTTTCAGAGTGATTGAATTGAGTGGCATCAACATTTGGAAATAGAGAAAACTTATATGAAGATAAAGATTTTGGGATGCTTTGGTTGCATCAAAGGTTTTCTATTACCTTGCCATAGATAGATATGCAACTCTTTGTACAAAATCAATAGGACCAAGTAAGGAGTCATTGGAAAAAGACACTAGACTAGGGTCAACATATTAGCAGTGCTTAACATATGTATTTTTGAAAAAAAATTCTAGCATGCACTGGGAATTTCCTTTGAGCACCGAAGGTTTAGAAGGCGATCCTAAAATGTGATAATGTTACTGGAATGATCTTACACTGTATCAATGTTTCTCAAACATTTCAAGTATCTTGTAGGAACCTCTTGAAAGGAGATAGGGATGGTGCTTTGTTGGCGTATCAGATGGTCTCTAATTTTTATGAAAAATAAGTATCAGGCATTCTTGATAAATATTATAAACAAACTTCCTAAACTAAATGCTAGTCAAGTCTCAAAAAATGTGTAGGTTGATAACAATAATATTACTTCAAGCCAAACCCTTTTTTCAATTGACACCTTTGGTGATGTTCAAATAAAGACCGAGTTTTAGAAGTAATGACAAAAAATAAAGTACAGGAAATCCTAATATGACAACATACAATATTGTCCTTGATCATTTATGAGAAGAGAGAATATTAGATAAAGTAAAGAGATGATTTGTTGAGATATTGGAGGGAGGCATCAAGTATGCAGTACCGTAATAGATGGATTTTGTAAGCATGAAATGCAAACAAAGAAGCACAATGATCAAATCTTGAGCACTTTCAAAGAAGAAATGGAATAAAAGTGTTTCCCTCAAAATATTCTTTGTTCCCCACACTCACTAATGCTTGTTAGAAAGCACTATAGGTCAAATTTTCAAGTTTCTTTTCACAGAGAAAGGGATTCTAGGGGTAAAAGCACAATTATGAAGAAGTGAGTATTCTATAATGCAAGACTGGATGATCAAGTGTTGAGTATCCTTGTCATCATGGGAATTCTATAGGTCTCTCACCAATCATGACATTCACAGCTGAAGAAGGCAACAGGTGTGAGAAAAATCCTTATGAGATCATCACAATAAGAGTATGCAAACTGAAACATTGATCAGATTCACACACTGCAAATGGGTAGAAAAAATGCCAACATAGAGAAGACACTAAAAAATGATGAAAGAAAACTCCATCATGGGAGGTAGCATGTTGGTCAAAACTACTTTGACATCATACGAGGACCAACAAGAAGTTTTGAGAGACGATACACTCTTCTCATCCTAATATGAAGGGTAGGTGCAATAATACGTGCATCCTAAATGATTTAAATCCTCAAAAAACGTATGCGCAAAATGAACTTGTATGCAGTATCCTCGCATATGGTAAATATTGTGGTGATGATGCATTGCAATATTATGGAGGATGAGTTGTTTCGAGATTGATTTCCATTGCGGTCAAAGAAGTTTCAAAACAAAACTAATGGAACTTTTGAATGAGGTTTCAATTTCCATGGAAGTAAAGGAGTGGTAGAACCTTTGATGAAATCTAGTCCTCTATATTGGTGGCCTACTTAAAAATGGTAAAGAAGCAATTTGAGGCATTTCTAGCACACTAAAATAAAAACCCTAAATGCATCAGAGAGACAATACCACATCAGAGGGACTCTCATCACAGTATCACCGATGAGCCGATGAAGTAAATTGCTATACAAATATCAGGGTGAGTGACATACATCACCAGTACACTTCATTGTCCCATCAATACTTGAACAACACTTAAACTTATTAGAGAGAGATGTTGATTTCATTAGGAGTTCATTTGAGGTCTCCTTGACAAAATGATGTGCACACAAAAGAACATGAATATTTTATCGATCATATTTATCAATATTGCAGTAATTGATATAGAAAAAAAAAAAATATTGGTGATATACTGCAGTGAATATTTTTGGGGGAAATATCCAAGTTACAACCTTAAAATTATCTTGGCGAAAAAAGTGAATTTCACCAATAAAATAAAATATTAAGTCATTATAAAATCCATGGGGTGAGTATTCACTTTTACCCAAAAGAGGCATTTTTATTTTTGAGTAAAAGTGGTGAAATGGAGAAATATAAAAATTGGAAATTTACAAAAATAACCACAACACGAGTGAAATATTATTTTAGGGGATGTAAAGTGAAATTATAAAATATTTCATAGGGAAGTAACACATTTTTTCACCGAAGTAATTAAATATGTGAAATGGGTAATTACTTCTACCTAAAGGATTTACTGGTGAAAGTACAAACGTAAAGCTACCAAAAAAACTATCACTATAATTATTTTCATGGAGTGTAAAGATCAAAGAGATTAAAATTAAAATATTTTAATCTATTGAGGATGATTAATTAAACGAAGAGCTACAAAACAGACATGTGAAGAGTCATAACCTAAAAGATGCAATATATAAATTATGTAAAATGAAATCATCAATCATGAATCATTAGATAGTAGGTTAGAAAATCATTAGTAGTAGATATGTTCATCCATTCCACTCATCCATTTTCAAACTTCAGAAAGTTCAGGAATTAATGTACATCTTTTGAAGCAATATAATGGAGAAGATTGTTCATAATTGGTGATCTATTTTTCAGTTTTCAATTGTTGGGTCAATTTTTGTGTTTATATGTTGTTGTGTTGTCTCCAAAGTGGTTCTTTCAAGTTATTCAAATTTATAAAAAAAAATTTAGGACATATTTGTTGTTGTTGTGTGGTTGCCTTGATTCGTTTATGGTTGGAGTGAATTAAAAACCCTTTCACATAATTCACTTTAATTGGTTACTTCCAAGGATTAAAATCCTTTTAAAGTGGTTGTTCTAATTAGTTTCCATCAAACTAAGAATTAAAAATCCTTTCAGGCTATCATAGTAATTTGGTAGGGTAACACTGAGATTTATAATGAAGAGTACAGTAGTTGACTAACCTGCACATTTGTACAAGGTGCACACATTTAAAGGTTCCCAACAGTCAGAGTTAAGCTGAGGAGTAGATCCACCTATCCTAAAAATCTGTCTCCATCATCATAATCCACCCAGCAACTCCATTCACCTAATAGATTAGGCATTGGTCAACATTAGAACATTTTTATACAAATTCAACTCACATTCTTGATTATTCAAACACTTTCAGTAGGAACTAGTTAGTAAGCTTTACATCTACTTGACACCCACGTGCCATAGTGAGTAGATTTCCCAAATTAGAGAACATATCAAAACCTTCAAATCTACCTCATCATTCAGGTACACCTACCTTGGTCTAGCAAAGCCTAAAGAGTAGAGGGTTATCAATCATATTTACCCCGTTCGTTGGCCAAAAATGTACTGAGATTGGCACCCTCTTATGGTTTAAAAACTTGTTTTTTTGAGACTTAATAGATTGGTGACTCTTTTGGGAACAAACTCAAGAAAATTTTGGTTCCAGCCTATCGATTTATAGAGTCATAAAAGTTTTTGCATCCTGTAATTTCACCTCACATAATTGAGTAGGACATTTTGTTGGGGCAATCCAAGAACAACATCAAAATCCATTTCATTTTCCTACTTTTTGAAAAAGTTGGTAGCAACTCTGTAAAAAGAAAATTTGATGAAGAATGCAAAAATTTCAAATCACAACATTGCCAGCTAGAAATAAAGATCACAGGCTAAAGCATGTATATCAATTATTGTTTGCCCCATACACATTATGGTACAATTGAGAATTTGGGTAATGAAGTCAATTCATATTATTCACAACATGAGATTTATGTGCCACAAGCCTCAACTCAAATAAATTATTACCCTATCCCTCCTGGATAGAGATTAATGAGCTACCAAAATCATGAATACCCATATGTCGAGCATTATCAATATTAAGCCCCTCACCAAAATAGTCAACATCAACCATGTCCACAAAGAACATTGTATGTAATCTCAAGCATTGATAAACCATTTAACTTTGATAATATCCAAGGTTTCCCACATCTTTATCCCTTTGAACTTAGAAATCATATCCCTAAATTTTATGGAAAGGAGCATGAATCAACTTATAAGCATGTACAACAACTTCAGGATTTCATTGAGGACTTTCAGATTTATCCAGAAGATGTCATTATGAGATGCTTTGCAAGATCTTTGAGGGAAGATGTAGGGGAATGGTTTAAAAGCTTACCTATACAAAGTATATCTTCATGGGAAGATCTCAAAAGACTATTCCTGAGCCAATATGATGATAATTATGAGATTTATACACAAAATTCAAGACCTTAGTCTATTCTAAGAAACAATGAAATGACATATGCAAATGTGCAATATACATTAGAAGGTGAAAATAGTCTTCAAAGTATAAATTCCCCTATTGTCCTAGTCCACCCACCTCAATACCTTGCACATCATAGTCAACCCTATATTCATCATTAGCAAATGACACATGTTGTTGACCCTGCTATCCCTATTCAGGAAAATATGAACTCTCTCAAAGACACATGTCAAAATAAATAGTTTGAGGAGGAAGATGATGAATATTTACATATTCAAGAAAGAAGCCAAAGTATTTTAGATGAATTTTATGGTATAAGGAGATATGAAGGAGAATTTGGTTATTCTTTATTCAAATGAATGAAAGATATATATATATATATATATATATATATATGTAGCTATCTCTTGATTCCCTTCCTGGTGAATCTGTGTTCATCAAGTAGTTTATGAGAGCATATGAGCCTAATTCAATTTGTTGGCATGAATCATTGAAGCTAGTTACTCTGGGATAGGTGGTTGAAATGATCATTATCATGGATAAAAAAAGGTATGAGGAGGGTTATATCACTGATAAGTATGGAGAAATTGATCAAATCATGCAGCCAATGGAGGAAATATGTTCAAGAAAAGTTTCCAATGATGATACTTCAGATTTGAATGAAGATGAAATTTTTGAGGACCAATTTTCTACCTTGGAGGATGATTGCAGCATTGAAGACATTGTTGGGGACACACCGCCTAAGGAATATATTAGCCATGATTCAGATGAAGTGGAGATGCAACCATGTATGCATTGTCATGGCATTGAAAATAATGCATTATAAGTTGAAATGAAAAAGGATAGTGTGCCCTACAACAATGAAGAAGGAAATGATTGTGATCAGTCCATAGAGGATGGGTATGCAACTAGAAATAGTTGCAATGAAAACCTGCATGATGAACATGAAGATATAAAAAGTCTCTCTTGCATATCAGATTATGACTACAATGCATGTTATGAAGAGCCCATTGAAAATTCAAATTTTGATGACAAGACTGTGGATTTTGATTTGCAATTAAGTGGTTGTTGCAGCTCTTATGGAGATCAGGAGGAAAAAGAAATCAAAAATATGATAGAAGAAACAATTCCATTTGATAGTGAACAAATAACACCTCTAGATGCAGTTGAGTACCATGATGACATGATTGATGAAGAAAAAGTTTGTACACTTGAAAATGATTTTCAATTTTTTTCAAACCCATTGTATGATGAAAAGAAAGAAGATCAGATGAAATTTTTCCAAGGTGTGCTAGAACACAAATTTCATGTGTATTCAAACCCACTTTATGATGAGGATGAAGCAATTTTTGATAATCAGGATGGTGTATCAATTTGTGCAACAAATGGATGTGAAATCAATGCATCTAAATTACCATTTTTTGATGATGAAAAAAGTGAAGAATACATCAGGAATGAGATGGATGAAGAGGAATGTTCACTCAGTAGTGAACAAATTTCAAATCTGTTAACAATTGAATATCAAAAATACACACATAAGAAAGATTCAGAAATTTCATCTTCAACATGTATTTGCTTTGGAAGTGAAAGTACTTTGTGTGGCAATGATAGGAAATTTTTTGAAGCTGATCAAGACTCTATGTTTACCTCTATTCAAGAAGGAATATGTAAATTAGACTTAAGATCTTTTCCTCATATGAGAAAGATATTGGTTTACATATCATGGATGATGAATTGATTAATTCAAATGTGCATGATGATGATTGTATGGATCAATAATTCTTGTCACTACCAATTAGTAATATGGAAGGGATGGAAAGTGTTTCAGATCTGAGTGCCCCAAAATATGTTGATGTGGTAGAAATTTTAGACTTACACAAGAAACATTCAGATGATGGATTTTCAGACCAGCTACGAGATCATTCTATGATACATTACAGTGAGCACAATGATAGAAAATGTTGCATTGAGGATGAAAATTCCTGGAGTGATGAATGGGGCATGAGTTTTCAAGTTATTCCTAATTATGAACTACATACTAGAAAAATAAATGAGAGAAACAATGAAGGTGGAGTTATTTTGAAACTTTCCAATGATAGTAGGTACAACAGGGCAGATTGCATGAATATTTTCAAAAGGAATTTGATGAAATTGTAACTAAGGGTTATTTTTTAGGTTTTGATTAATTGTTAGTAAATCAATGAATGACAATAAAACCCAAAGCAATTACAAACCACAATGGAAGCTAAACAAAAGAACAAGTATACCTATCAATCGTCGAGACCTCCATGATTCATTTTTGTAACACCTTGTAGCTTGTTGGTTGATGTTTTTCCCCTAGATTCATCGTGCGAGCAATCGTTGATGAAGTCCTACACCAAGCTTTGAAGGATTTGATCAAAGTCTAATGCCTATGCCTAAATGACTAAGAATGTCTATGCCTAAAGATGTCAAAACTCAATGAAATATGCTAACAATTGCTGCAATTACTATGAAAAGCCTAAGTGTGCAAGTGCGTATCTTATGTGAATGCGTAATATGTCAGTGTAATCGAAAAATGAGAGGAAAATGGCATTTTATAGAAAATGCCATTTTGAATGGACGGGTGAGATTGAATTCTACTCAAGACCTAAAATTAGAGGCCCAAATTAAATCTGAGAATCCCTAATTAGGGTTAGGGAAAAATCATTAATCGAGCGGTCAAGATGTCATCTTAAAGAATCAAATTAGCGGTGGAGAATAAATGAGGAAATTAATTCGAAAATAAAGATTTTCAAAAATAAAGAAGATAAAGATCAGACTGAAGATCAGTTTTGGAAGGGTCAAGAACCTGCCTAATCATCTGATTTCCGGAGGAAAGTTACCAATTTGGAATTAAATTAATTCCAAATGTGAATTCAGTGAAATAATAAATAATCAATTTTGAGATTATTTACCAAAATGAGCTGACAGTTAAGAATGCGATGACATTTTAAATAATTTTATTTATTTAAAATGAGAGGAATATCAAATTTGGCAATTAAATAATTAATTTTAATTATTTAATTTAGCAGATAAGACTAATAATTAAATTAATTCATTCATTCATTTAATTATGATAGTTAGTGACATATTAAATAAATAAATGTAATTCATTTATTTAATAATCAGGAAGAATTAATGAATAACGATAATTAAACAAATTTAGAAATTTATTTAATTGGAGGAAGACTTAGACAATTAATGATGTATTTAATAAATAAATAAAATTTATTTATTTAATAATCATGAAGAATAAAAGGACATGACTTAATTAAATAATTATGAATTATTTAATCAATAGTCGAATGTGGACCAAGGACATAATTAAATGTCATAATTATGTTAGGACGAAAGTGGTAAAAATGAAGCTTGTAGGCCTAGGTCATTTTTAGGTGTCTACAGAAATCATATCAAAATAAGGTGCAGTTCAGGCTGAGTGAAAGCATTTGTGTTCAGGGGGAGCCTTAGAATAGTAGGGGGATTGTTCGGAGAGTAGAGCTTCACCCCAACGAGAAAGAAGGAATTCAACTAATAGCTATAGCTTATCCTACCACACCTCCTCTCGCCTAAAGAAACAATAGGCCCCTCCTTCTAGTTGTTGGATTGTTCAGTTAAGCACCCCCGGTTCGACTCCCCTGGGATCTGGAATAGTTATAGAGCTATAGAGCGAACGCGACTCCCAAGAATGGCAACCCCACACTTTCTTGAACTCCCCTTATTAAGCGTAGGGACTTAGTTGTTTGTTGGCTGGATCTTGTATTCTGGGAGAGAGAACTATAGTTGGAGATGGGCTAGACCAACCAATGAGAAAGCAGTTCAAGTAGACGGGCAAGGAACTATAGTTATCCATCATTTGTCCTCCAGCAGTGAAGGATTCAGCTGTCGGGATTGAAGCCAATCGGAGGTGTGGAGCCTAACGAGGAGAATGCCCTCAATTCCAATAGTTGGGAGGGAGCGGCAAACGACATAGAATTTCTAATCGGGGGGTTTCTCGCTGGACTACCATCCCACCCCACCCATCACTCCGTTGATTCTTTCCTGCATGAACTCCGTTGATTCTTTCCTGCTAACAGAAACAACTAGTTGAATTCCAGAAGGCCTTAGAATAGTAGGGGCCTCCTAAGTTCCGGGGATTCAATCCAGCTGCCCTTCCTCCCACTATCCCTGTGAAAGACTTATATTCTCTGAGAACCTAACTCAGATGAACCCTCCTCCATGAGAAAATTGACTAGAAGTTTTCTACTGTTACCGGAGCATGAGCATGAACTATAGGCATTCGTTTCTCTCGACACGGGGTGAAGGATAGGATGCTAGATAGGATGCATGGGCTCCAAGATAGGATTGTTCGGAAGGAAGGTCGATCAATCCACCTGCCCTACTATGGCAAAGGGCGATTAGTTGATTAGGCGGGAGGCAGAAACGTTGATTAGGCTATCCTCCTAAGTTCCGGCAGGCTTCTCTGTTCACTGCTCGGTCGGAACTCTTTTTCTATCCAGCCTTCACCCCCAACTAGAAACTATAGTAGGGAAGCTGGGACCTCCCATAGACACCGGGCGAGCGAGGTTCTGCTGCTTCGGCATCGTTTCCTATTCTATATCCTCCCGGAAAGAAAGCGGAAGGAAGGGACCCATACTTAATTAACGAGTTCAATTGGGGGGGTGGGTGGGAGATAGTTCCCTCCCTCCCGCAGGGAGTAGGTTTCGATACGGCAGGCATTGAACCTTCCGATACCATGAAGGAAGAGATAAAATGAGTCTGAACCGGAGGAGCTAGATTAGTAGGAAGCTGGTTGAGGCATGTCCTTTCTCGACTAAACGTAACATCTTAGGCATTTGTTTGTTAACTCGGGAATGCCGATTGGCTGGGAATTCTGATTGGCTGGGAGGGAATGCCTTTCATTCTGATGAGAGAATGCCTTTCATACAGCAACCCGAATCAACCCTGGTAACCCGAACCCTGGTTTCATTCTGGGCCGGGAAGGTGTGCATTAACCCACCCGTAGGGCCGCCAGAGAGGAGCTGCTCACCGAGGCCCTTCTCTTCTATAGTCTATCCCTGCGAGGCCCTTCTCTTCTATAGTCTATCCCTGCGAGGCCCTTCTCTTCTATAGTCTATCCCTGACTTCAACGTTGTCTATCCCTGACTTCAACGTTTCCAGTTTCCGGTTTCCAGTTGGCTGGGTGGTTTCCAGTTTCCTTCAACCGAAGGTGAGGGCTCGGTGAGCGCAGGTTGAGTTTGAAGGTGAGGGAGGGCCCCTACTATTCTAAGGGCCCATATCCGGTGAGGGCAGGTTGAGCCCATATCCGTTCCTCCTTCTTCTAATCGGAATTCCCATACAACTATAATCGTTCAACTCTCCATCAGTTTGTAGTCTCTCCATCAGTAACTGTACACTAATCGGAATTCCCATCAGTTTGTAGTCGTTTCCCTGCCTGGGGGTTCAGGATGGCCGGATATAGAAGCATTGCTCTTCCTGTCCTCCACAAACCCCACCGGGCCCCCCGGGCCCTTCGGGACCAACCCCCCTATATTATAAGGGCCCATAGGGGCGTGGGAGCCCTTAAAATAGTAGGGGGTTCAGGGAGGTAGATTCTATTTGCGGGAGGCCCCGTTATTGTTGATACGTCTTAGGTTGAGCTCCTTTCCTTCCTCCATCCCCTACCCAGGGAGTAGACAACTATAATAAGGAACTGGGAGGCCGGGAGTAGACAACTATAATAACCTCGACGAGCAAACTCTATGTTGCTAAGGTCGCATGGGAAGAGTATTCATCTTTCTTGCCTCCCATCCCATCCTTCCCCCCCGCCGGTGTGGGAGGAGTTGCCTGTTGGTTCCTACCGGGGGTGTGTAGGAGATAGGCCCCGATGTTACGTATAGAATCTGGCCCCTTAGAATAGTAGGGCTCTTCCCACACCCCCTATTCAACTATCGAGAACTAGTTCAAATAGAGAAAAATACTCTTCCCACACCCAGCCGCCTTCTATTAGTTATTAAACTTTCTCTTGAAATCGAGATGGTTAGTTATAGTTATAGTTCAATATTCTAGTTTGTTGGCTGGATAGGAGGGATAGCTCCGGAAGGTCGATCCAACCAAATTAGTTGCTCCGGGGGGCCATTACCCGGTAGTTGATTAGGCTAACCGGAGGTGGGTGAGGGTTCTCGGCAAGAGAGATGAAGTTAGGGCGGTAGGGTCATCCGGGAGGTAGTTGAATTCAACTATAGTTGGTGGCTGGCCTAACAAATGAAAGCTCTTTCCTGGCCTAACATTCTTTCTTTGCGATGCTGTCCCCATAGAATTTTAGGGCCATAGAATTTTAGGGCTATGGACTGGAAAGCTATTTCTCGAGGAAAGCTATCCAGAAGTTTACTCCATCCTGAACCGGGGGTGCGGGATAGAGTATACATTACTCCATCCTGAACCCCAACCAACTAGAGTTTTGGCTGGCCCTCCTGTTTTATTGTCTTAGCTCTTACCCGGCTCAAGGGATCCTACCACACCCGTTCTCGAAGGATTGTTCTCCCTCGTTAGCTACCTACCGGGGGTGGAGGACAGTTAAGACTGTATCACCCGGCTAGGCCACCCTGAACCCCCAGGCAAGAGTAGCTCCGGCCCCAACCATAGATAGTAGAACTAATTTCTAATCGGCAACCGGAAGGCCTAAACTAGTTCGTTAGGTGGTGCAGAAGAAAAGAAGGTAGAGCCCTTAGAATAGTAGGGGGATTGGCCTACCTAACATTCGGGTTGTCAGAGAAGGGCCTGCTTCCGAGGGGTGAAGCCGGGGAATGCTCCATCTCCTTCATTGGATTGGCCTAGTGCCTAACCGAGGGTGCCCTCCCAGAAGTGAACACGGGAAGGAAGGCCAACTCTAAACTAACTAACGAGGTAGGTTCCAACTCTAAACTAATCCTGCTCTAATCTCTATCCCGGATGTTTGGATGGACTTTCTTAAGCTGGATGCCACCCGGGGGTGTGGTGGGAAGGGACCCCCGATGGACTGGGGGTGAAGGCTGGCCGGTAGTTTGATTCCCGGCGGGAGAAGAAATAAAATGAACGAGGATCCCCCACGGCTTTCTCGACTAATCTTGAAGGATGGAGCGGGGTGGGAGGGCCCCCCCACCCACCCTCTATAGTTTAGCATTGGATTGCTCCCCGGATATCCCCAACGCCGCGTTGAGAAGGAAAGGATAACTGCAATCCGGGGAATGTACAGTTGAATTCTATCTTGCCTCCCAGGTAGTTAGCTACCATTCGGCAAGCTCCCATCCATTTGACTCGTTAACTCGCTTTGTTTCTTTCCCATCCAAGTTTCTCGGCCGAGACTTCCATCCGCACACCCCCCGTCGCTTTCGAACTTTCTTGCCCAACTCACTTTCTTTCTATCTGCTAGCTCTCCTTCATTGGATTGTTCGTTCAACCGTTGGTGCCTATCCTTAAGGACCATCACATCAGTGCCCCTACTATTCTATGGGACCCCTAGGGACCAGAGAAAATGAAAGCATGCGAAGGTAACAGCAGTAGAAAACAGATTTGGATGAGTGACTCAATACGCTACCTTGGATGAGTGACTCAATACGCTACCTTTATCTCCCGGGTTCAGGCTGGAGGGAAAGTAATGATCTCCCCCGGAAAGTAATGATCTCCCCCGGAAAGTAGGGAAAGCCCATCCACCCACACGGAGGAGCGTAGACTAGTTGGGAGGCCAGAAGGATGTTGGATTGTTCGGAAGGCCTTCCGGAAGGTAACTATAGTTGGTGGCTGGCCTAACAAATGAAAGAAAGCTCTTTCCTAGTTGGCTTTGCCTAACATTCGCTAACATGAGAAGCCATCCTTCACCGGTTCATCGGGTAGTTGAATTCCGATTAGTCTACTGAGGGAGGTAGGTGCTAACATTAGTCTAACTGGAAGGCAGGACCTGAGAAGAAGCTAGTCGATGCAAAAAACGGAAGGAAGGAAGCTAAACAAATGTCAGAACTGGATGGAAGGTCCGGAAGGAAGACTAATTTAGAATCCCTACCCCCTTCCCTACCGTGTGAACTGTATCCCTACCGTGTGAACTGTATGCCTCCCCTCTTCATATTGTTCTAGTTTGGCCCTCCCCTCTGAATGAATATTGTAGTTTGGCTGGAGGGAAGTAACGAGTTCAACAACTATAATACGTACGTTCGGCCGGGAATAAAGAAAGAAAGGGCGAGAATGGCAACTGGCTTAGCTCCTCGCCCGTAGGGGCGAACTGGCGTGTATGTCCAAGGGAAATAAATGAATTTCTTTTTGGGTTGCCTTGAGCCATTAGTTGTGGTGTGATTTTTCAAATCACACCAGTTCAAGACAGAGAAGGAATTTGACTTTGTTGCCTAATGAACAAGGCATTCGGTTTGCTCCCCCAAAGACCTAGAATCTTGCTATGCCCACAAGGGGCATACATCTACAATAAAATCCACTATTGGAACCTAAAATTTCCAACCATTTTTTGCAAAATTTTGGGTTCCCATGATAAAAAAAATTGATTTCAACACTCAGAAATGCATTTGTACAGTCAGTCCTAGGAGCCTATTTTAAAAAATCACAAAATGAAGCATGTGTGATTACAATCAAAATCAATTTTCAAGCATGTTTATTTGTCATATGTGAATGTGGAAAACTTATTTTAGCTTCCTACGATCTGACTTGACATGGTTTTGAAGAGCCAAGTTAAAGGGTTCTGGAGAGGTCTGTTGCTTGCAAGTGTTAAAACTACCAAGAAGGTCAACTTTGGAGAACCATATTTTGCAAATGAAGGATTATTATTGCAAATCAATCAGTGTCCCTAATTCTCCCCATTCAATGTGCCTTCATGCATATTTTCAAGGTCTTAGCATCTCATTTCCTATTTTTTCAAAGCCAAAAGCAAAATGATTTTTCACAATTTTGATATTAGTAGTCCCATAAAAGTTCAAAAAAGGCAACTTTGACATTCAATATTTCATGAAAGAAGTAAATTGGTTGGAAATCCTCCTACACACCTACTCATGGAGCCTAAATGAAATAATCCTCAAAGTTATAGCTTCCCCAAAGAAGATGTGATATTTTTCTAGGAAGGCAAATTGGTGGCTTCTAAATGGTTTTACAGGAGTAGTTTTAGAAAATGCTAAATGGAAATTTTTTTAACATTGATATCTTGCAATTCAAATAGCTTTATAAAAATCCACTTTGCAATTACATTCCTCTATCATCATTCAACGTGCCAGTAAATTTTCATGTCTCCAAGAGCATGTTTAGTCAATTTCCTAAAGCGATTCTAGAGGCTACTTGACCCGTTTTGGCTACAATGCAAAAGGAAAATTCTAATAACAACCCACTAAATCTTAAGGTGCATTTCATATTTTGATGGAGATAAGGGAATTGTTGTGGAAGATATCTTTTCGGATTTTTTTGCAGAGTGATTGAACTGAGTGGCATCAACATTTGGAAATAGAGAAAACTTATATGAAGATAAAGATTTTGGGTTGCTTTGGTTGCATCAAAAGTTTTCTATTACCTTGCCATAGATAGATATGTCATTCTATGTACAAAATCAGTAGGACCAAGTAAGGATTCATTGGAAAAAGAACATAGACTAGGTTCAACATATTAGAAGGAGTGCTTAACATATGCATTTTTGAAAACAAAGTCCATCATGTGTTGGGAATTTCCTTTGAGCACCGAAGGTTTAGAAGGCGATCCTAAAAGGAGATAATGTTGTTGGAATGCTATTACACTACATCAATGTTTCTCAAACATTTCAAGTATTTTTAAGGGACCTCTTAAAAGGAGATAGGGATGGTGCTTTGTTGGCATATCAGATGGTCTCTAATTTGTATGAAAAATAAGTATCAGACATTCTTGATAAATGTTAGAAACAAACTTCCTGAACTAAATGTCGGTCAAGACTAAAAAAATGTGTAGGTTGATAACAATAATATTAATTCAAGCCAAACCCTTGTTGCAATCGACACATCTGGTGGTGTTCAAATAAAGTCTAAGTTTTGGAACTAACGACACAAAATAAAGTAGAGGCAATCCTAATATGGCATCATATAATATTGTCCTTAATCATTTATGTGAAGAGAGTAGATTGGATAAAATAAAGAGATGATCTGTTGAGATGTTGGAGGGAGGCATCAAATATGCAGTGCCCTAATAGATGGATTTTGTAAGCATGAAGTGCAAAAAAAGAAGCACAATGATCAAATCTTGAGCCCTTTCAAAGAAGACATGGAAGAAAAGTGTTTCCCTCAAAATATTCTTCATTTCCCACACTCACTGATGCTTGTTACAAAGCACTATAGGTGAAATTTTCAAGTTTATTCTCACTGAGAAAGGGATTCTAGGGGTAAAAGCATGATTCTAAAGAAGTGAGTATTATGTAACACAATACTGGAGGATCGGGTTTTGAGTATCCTTGTCATCATGGGAATTCTATAAGTCTCTCACCAATCATGACATTCACAGCTGAAGGAGGCAATAGGCATGAGGAAAATCCTTATGATATCATCATAGTAAGAGTATGCAAACTGAAAAAAATTGATCAAATTCACACGCTGCAAAAGGGTAGACAAAATGCCAACATAGAGAAGACACTAAAAAATGATGAAAGAAAACTCCATCATGGGAGGTAGCATGTTGGTCAAAACTACTTTGACATCATACTAGGACTAGCAGGAAGTTTCTAGAGATGATACACTCTTCTCATCCTAATATGAAGGGTAGATATAATAATATGTGCATCCTGAATTATATAAATCCTCAAAAAACTTATGCAAATAATGAAATTATGCACGGTATCCTCGCATATGGTAAATAGAGTGGTGATGATGCATGGAAATATTGTGGAGGATGAATTGTTTCAAGATTGATTTCCATTGCTGCCAAAGAAGTTTCAAAACAAAACTAATGGAACTTTTGAATGAGGTTTCAATTTCCATGGAAGCAAAGGAGTGCAAGATTACCTTGATGAAATCTAGTCTTCTATATTGGTGGCCTACTTAAAAATAGCAAAGAAGCAATTTGAGGCATTTCCAGTGCATCAAAATAAAACATCAGAGATGCAATACCACATCGGAGGGACTCTCATCATGGTCTCACCGATGAGCCGATGAAGTAAATTGCTATACAAATATCGGGGTGAGTGACATACATTAGCAGAGCACACTTCATTGTCCCATCGATAGCCTGACATCACTTAAACTTATCGGAGAGAGATGTTTATTTTTACAGGAGTTAATTTGAGCTCTCCCTGACAAAATGATGTGCACACAAAAGAACATGAACATTTTATCGAGCAAATTTATTAATATTGTAGTAATTGATATGGAAAAAAAATAAATATTCTAGTGATATACTGCAGTGAATATTTTTGGGGGAAATATCCAAGTTACAACCTTAAAATTATCTTGGTGAAAAAGTGAATTTCACCAATGGAATACAATATTGAGTATAAAATCCATGGGGTGAGTAATCACTTTTACCCAAAAGAGACATTTTTATTTTCAAGTAAAAGTGGTGAAATGGAGAAATATAAAAAGTGGAAATTTACAAAAATAACCATAGCACGAGTGAAATATTATTTTAGGGGATGTAAAGTGAAATTATAAAATATTTCATTGAGAAGTAACACATTTTTTCTTTCACCGAAGTAATGAAATAAGCGAAATGGGTAATTACTTCTACCTAAAGTATTTACTGGTGAAAGTACAAATGTGAAGCTACCAACAAAACTATTATTATAATTATTTTCATGGAGTGCAGATGAACCAACCCACCAACCCACCAGAGGAGATGAGCAGAAGAGAATAGTATTGATGAGCTGATGAACATGACATAATGGATAAAACCAAGGAAAAGTAATTTGGGAGGGTAACACTGAGATTTATAAAAAAGAGTACAGTCGCTGAGTAACCTGCACATTTGTAAAAGGTGCAAACATTTAAAAGTGCCCAATAGTTAGAGTTAAGATGAGGAGTAGATCCACCTATCCTACAAAATTTTCTCCATCATCATAATCCACCCACCAACTCCATTCACCCAACATATTAGGCACTGATCAACATTAGAACATTTTTATACAAATTCAACTCACACTCTTGATTATTCAAACACTTTAAGTAGGAACTAGTTAGTAAGCTTTGCATCTACTTGACACCTGCATGGCATAGTGAGTAGATTGACCAAATAAGAGAACATATCCAAACCTTCAAATTTTCCTCATCATTCAGGTACACCCGCCTTTATCTAGCAGAGCCTAAAGAGTAGGGGGTTATCAGTCATATTTACCCCGTTCATTGGCCAAAAACATACTAAGAGATTGGCACCCTCTTATGGTTTAAAAACTTGTGTTTTTGAGACCTAACATATTGGCGACTCTGTTGTGGACAAACTCAAGAAATTCTTTGTTCTAGCCTATCAATTTATAGATTCATAAAAGTTTTTGCATCCTATAATTTCACCTCACATAATTGAGTAGGAGATTCCATTAGGGTAAACCAAGAACAGTATCAAAATCCATTTCATTGTCCTACTTTTTGAAAAATTTGGTGGTGACTCTGTAAAAATTTTTTTTGATGAAAAATGCAAAAATTTCAAATCACAACATTTCCAGCCAGAAATAAAGATCATAGGATGAAGCATGTATAGCAATTATTCTTTTCCCCATACACATTATGGTACAATTGAGAATTTTGGTAATGAAGGAAATGTACATCATTCATAGAAGGATATTTATGTGCCACAAGCCTCAACTCAAATAAATGAGCTACCAAAATCATGAATACCCATATGCCAAGCATTATCAATATTAAGCCCCTCATCAAAATAGTCAACATCAACCATGTCCACAAAGAACATTGTATGCAGTCTTAAACATTGATAAACCATTTAACTTTGACAATATCCAAGGTTTCCCAAATGGTTATCCCTTTGAACTTAGAAATCATATCCCTAAATTTTATGGAAAGGAGCATGAATAATCTTATAAGCATGTACAACAATTTCGGGATTTCATTGAGGACTTTCAGATTTATCCAGAAGATATCATTATGAGATGCTTTGCAAGATATTTGAGGGAAGATGTAGGGGAATGGTTTAAAAGCTTAGCTATACAAAGTATATCTTCATGGGAAGATCTCAAAAGACTTTTCTTGAGCCAATATGATGAAAATTATAAGAGTTATACACAAAATTCAGGACCTCATTCTATTCTAACAAACAATGAAATGACATATGCAAATGTGCAATATACATCAGAAGGTGAAAATAGTCTTCAAAGTATAAATTCCCCTATTTTCCGAGCCCACCCACCTCAATACCTTGCACATCAAAATCAACCCTATATTCATCATCAACAAATGACACATGTTGTTGACCCTGTTGTCCCTATTCAAGGAAATATGAACTCTCTTGAAGACACATCAAAATCAACAGTTTGAGGAGGAAGATGATGAATATTTACATATTCAAGAAATAAGCCAAAGTATTTTAGATGTATTTTATGGTATAAGGAGATATGAAGGAGAATTTAGATATTCTTTATTCAAATGAATGAAAGATATTTGTATGCAGCTATCTCTTGATTCCTTGCCTGGTGAATCCATGTTCATTGAGTAGTTTATGAGAGCATATGAGCCTAATTCAATTTGTTGGCATGAATAATTGAAGCTAGTTACTCTAGGATAGGTGGTTGAAATGATCATTATCATGGATCAAAAAAGGTATGAGGAGGGTGATATGACTAATAAGTATGGAGAACTTGATCGAATAATGCAGCCAATGGAGGAAACATGTTCAAGTGAAGTTTCCAATGATGATACTTCAGATTTGAATGAAGATGAAATTGTTGAGGACCAATTTTCTACCTTGGAGGATGATTGCATCATTGAAGACATTGTTGGGGACACGCCATCTGAGGAATATATCAGCCATGATTCAGATGAAGTGGAGATGCAACCATGTATGCATTGACATGGCATTAAAAATAATGCATTAGAAGTTGAAATGAAAAAGGATAGTGTGCCCTACAAAAATGAAGAAGGAAATTATTGTGATCAGTCCATAGAGGATGGGTATACAACTAAAAATAGTTGCTATGATAGCTTGCATGATGAGCATGAAGATATAGAAAGTCTCTCTTGTATATCAGATTATGACTACAATGCATGTTATGAAGAGCCCATTGAAAATTCAAATTTTGATGACAAGACTGTGGATTTTGATTTGCAATTAAGTGGTTGTTGCAGTTCTTATGTAGATTAGGAGGAAAAAGCAATGGAAAATATGATAGAAGAAGCAAGTCTATTTGTTAGTGAACAAATAACACCTCCAGCTATATTTGAGTACCATGATAACAAGATTGATGAAGAAAAAGTTTGTACACCTGAAAATGGTTTTCAATTTTTTTCAAACCCATTGTATGATAGAAAGATAGAAGAAGATCAAATGAAATTTTTCCAAGGTGTGCTAAAACATGAATTTCATGTGTATTCAAACCCACTTTATGATGGGGATGAAGCATTTTCTGATAATCAAGATGGTGTATCAATTTGTGTAGTAAATGGATGTGAAATCAATGCATTTGAATTACCATTTTTTGATGATGAAAAAAGTGAAGAATACATCAACAATGAGATAGATGAAGAGGCATGTGCACTTAGTAGTGAACAAATTTCAAATCTATTGATGGTTGACTATCAAAAATACACACATAAGAATGATTTAGAAATTTCATCTTCAATATGTATTTGCTTTAGCAGTGAAAGCAATTTGTGTGGCAATGATTGGAAGACTCTTGAAGCTGATCAAGACTCTATGTTTACTTCTTTTCAAGAAGGAATATATAAATCAGTCTTGAAGATCTTTTCCTCATATGAGAAAGATATTGGTTTACATATCATGGATGATGAATTGATTAATTCAAATGTGCATGATGATGACTCTATGGATCAAGAATTCTTATCACTGCTAATTAGTAATATGGAAGGGATGGAAAGTGTTTCAGATCTAAGTGCCCCAGAAGATGTTGATGTGGCAGAATTTTCAGACTTATGTGAGAAGCATTCGGATGATGGATTTTTAGACCAGCTAGGAGATCATTCTATGATACATGACAATGAGCATAATGATAGAAAATGTTGCATTGAGGATGAAAATTACTAGTGTGATGAATGGGGCATGAGTTTTCAGGTTATTCCTAATTACGAATTGCAAAATAGAAAAAGAAATGAGAGCAACAATGAAGGTGGATTTATTTTGAAACTTTCCAATGGTAGTAGGTACAACAGGGTAGTTTGCATGAATATTTTCAAAAGGAATATGATGAAATCATATCAAAATAAGGTGTATGACCAAGGGAAATAAATGATTTTATTTTTGGGTAGCCTTGAGTCATTAGTTGTGGTGTGATTTTGCAAATCATATTGGTTTAAGGCAAAGAAGGAATTTGACTTTGTTGCCTAATGGACAAGGCATTCAATCAGCTCCCCTAGAGACCTGGAATCTTGTTATTCCCACAAGGGGCATACATCCCTAATTAGAGCCACTATTGGAACCTAAAATTTCCAACCATTTTTTGCAAAAATTCAGGGCCATGACAAAAAAATTGATTTCAACACTCAGAAATGCATTTGTACAGCCTATCCCAAGAGCCTATTTTGAAAAATCACAAAATGAAGCAGGTTTCATTTCAAGTAAAATCACTTTGCAAGTAGGTTTATTTTCCATATGTGAATGTGAACACCTGATTTCAGCTTCCTACGATCCGATTTGACATGGTTTTAAAGAGCCAAGTTAAAGGGTTCTGGAAAGGTCTGTTGTTTGCACAGTGTTAAAACTACCAAGAAGGTCAACTTTGGAGAACCATATTTTGTAAATGAAGGATTATTATTAAAAATAAATTGGTATCCCTAATTCTCCCCATATCAATGTGCATTCATCAATATTTTCAAGTTCTTAGCATCTCATTTCCTATTTTTTCAAAGCCAAAAGCAAAATGATTTTTCATAGTTTTGATATCAACAGTCTTAGAAAAGTTCAAAAAAGGCAGCTTTGACTTTCAATATTTCATGAAAGAAGTAAAATGGCTGGAAATCATTCTCCACACCTACTCATGGAGCCTAAATGAACCTATCCTCAAAGTTATAGCTTCCTTGAAGAATATGTGATATTTTTCTAGGAAGGCAAGTTGGTGGTTTCCAAATGGTTTTTATAGGAGTAGTTTTAGAAAATACTAAATGGGAAATTTTTGAACATTGATATCTTGCAATCCAAATATCTTTATACAAATCCACTTTGCAACCACATTCTTCTATCATCATTCAACATGCTAGTAAATTTTCATGACTCTAAGAGCATGTTTAGTCAATTTCCTAAAGCAATTCTAGATGCCACTTAACCTGCTTTAGCCACAATGCAAAAGGAAAATTCTAATAACCACCCACTAAATCTTAAGGTGCATTTCATATTTTGATGGAGATAAGGGAATTGTTGTGGAATATGTCTTTTGGGATTTTTTTGTGGAGTGATTGAACTGAGTGGCATCAACATTTGGAAACAGAGAAAACTTATATGAAGATAAAGATTTTGGGCTGCTTTGGTTGCATCAAAGGTTTTATATTACCTTGCCATAGATAGATATGCCACTCTTTGTACAAAAGCAATAGGACCAAGTAAGGATTCATTGGAAAAATACCCTAGACTAGGTTCAACATATTAGTAGGAGTGCATAACATATGCATTTTTGAAAATAAAGTCCAGCATGCGCTGGGAATTTCCTTTGAGCACCGTAGGTTTAAGAGGGGGTCCTAAAAAGTGATAATGTTGTTGGAATTATATTACACTCCATCAATGTTTCTCAAACATTTCAAATATCTTGGAGGAACCTCTTAAAAAGAGATATGGATGGTGCTTTGTTGGCATATCAAATGGTCTCTAATTTGTATGAAAAATAAGTATCAGGCATTCTTGATAAATGTTAGAAACAAACTTCCTAAACCAAATGTCGTTCAAGTCTCAAAAAATCTCCAGGTTGATAACAATAATATTAATTCAATCCAAACCTTTGTTGTAATCGACACCTTTGGTGATGTTCAAATAAAGACCAAGTTTTGGAACTAACGACAAAAAATAAAGTAGAGGCAATCCTAATCTGGTAGCATACAATATTGTCCTTTATCATTTATGTGAAGAGAGCAGATTGGATAAAGTAAAGAGATGATATGTCAAGATGTTGGAGGGAGGCATCAAATATGCAGTGCCCTAATAGATGGATTTTGTAAGCATGAAATGCAAAAAAAGAAGCACAATGATCAAATATTGAGCCCTTTCAAAGAAGACATGGAAGAAAAGTGTTTCCCTCAAAAGCTTCTTCATTCCCCATGCTCACTGATGCTTGTTACAAATCACTACAGGTGAAATTTTCAACTTTATTTTTTGTTGAGAAAGGGATTATAGGGGTAAAAGCACTATTCTAAAGAAGTGAGTATTATGTAACACAAGACTAGAGGATCGGGTGTTGAGTATCCTTGTCATCATGGGAATTCTATAGGTCTCTCACCAATCATGAAATTCATGGTTGAAGGAGGCAATAGGCATGAGGAAAATCCTTGTGATATCATCATAGTAAGAGTATGCAAACTAAAAAACATTGATCAGATTCACACGCTGCAAAAGGGTAGACAAAATGCCAACACAAAGAAGACACTAAAAAATGATGAAAGAAAACTCCATCATGGGAGGTAGCATGTTGGTCAAAACTACTTCGACATCATATATACTAGGACCAGTAGGCAGTTTCTAGAGATGATACACTCTTCTCATCCTAATATGAAGGGTAGATATAATAATATGTGCATCCTGAATTATTTAAATCCTCAAAAAACTTATGCGAATAATGAAATTGTGCATGGTATCCTTGCATATGGTAAATCGAGTGGTGATGATGCATGGAAATATTGTGGAGGATGAATCGTTTCAAGATTGATTTCCATTGCTTCCAAAGAAGTTTCAAAACAAAACTAATGGAACTTTTGAATGAGGTTTCAATTTCCATGGAAGCAAAGGAGTGCAAGATTACCTTGATGAAATCTAGTCTTCTATAT
>VDFB02373365.1:56603746-56647055 GCA_007258455.2 Sequoia sempervirens | reverse complement strand
ATATATATATATATATATATATATATATATGTAGCTATCTCTTGATTCCCTTCCTGGTGAATCTGTGTTCATCAAGTAGTTTATGAGAGCATATGAGCCTAATTCAATTTGTTGGCATGAATCATTGAAGCTAGTTACTCTGGGATAGGTGGTTGAAATGATCATTATCATGGATAAAAAAAGGTATGAGGAGGGTTATATCACTGATAAGTATGGAGAAATTGATCAAATCATGCAGCCAATGGAGGAAATATGTTCAAGAAAAGTTTCCAATGATGATACTTCAGATTTGAATGAAGATGAAATTTTTGAGGACCAATTTTCTACCTTGGAGGATGATTGCAGCATTGAAGACATTGTTGGGGACACACCGCCTAAGGAATATATTAGCCATGATTCAGATGAAGTGGAGATGCAACCATGTATGCATTGTCATGGCATTGAAAATAATGCATTATAAGTTGAAATGAAAAAGGATAGTGTGCCCTACAACAATGAAGAAGGAAATGATTGTGATCAGTCCATAGAGGATGGGTATGCAACTAGAAATAGTTGCAATGAAAACCTGCATGATGAACATGAAGATATAAAAAGTCTCTCTTGCATATCAGATTATGACTACAATGCATGTTATGAAGAGCCCATTGAAAATTCAAATTTTGATGACAAGACTGTGGATTTTGATTTGCAATTAAGTGGTTGTTGCAGCTCTTATGGAGATCAGGAGGAAAAAGAAATCAAAAATATGATAGAAGAAACAATTCCATTTGATAGTGAACAAATAACACCTCTAGATGCAGTTGAGTACCATGATGACATGATTGATGAAGAAAAAGTTTGTACACTTGAAAATGATTTTCAATTTTTTTCAAACCCATTGTATGATGAAAAGAAAGAAGATCAGATGAAATTTTTCCAAGGTGTGCTAGAACACAAATTTCATGTGTATTCAAACCCACTTTATGATGAGGATGAAGCAATTTTTGATAATCAGGATGGTGTATCAATTTGTGCAACAAATGGATGTGAAATCAATGCATCTAAATTACCATTTTTTGATGATGAAAAAAGTGAAGAATACATCAGGAATGAGATGGATGAAGAGGAATGTTCACTCAGTAGTGAACAAATTTCAAATCTGTTAACAATTGAATATCAAAAATACACACATAAGAAAGATTCAGAAATTTCATCTTCAACATGTATTTGCTTTGGAAGTGAAAGTACTTTGTGTGGCAATGATAGGAAATTTTTTGAAGCTGATCAAGACTCTATGTTTACCTCTATTCAAGAAGGAATATGTAAATTAGACTTAAGATCTTTTCCTCATATGAGAAAGATATTGGTTTACATATCATGGATGATGAATTGATTAATTCAAATGTGCATGATGATGATTGTATGGATCAATAATTCTTGTCACTACCAATTAGTAATATGGAAGGGATGGAAAGTGTTTCAGATCTGAGTGCCCCAAAATATGTTGATGTGGTAGAAATTTTAGACTTACACAAGAAACATTCAGATGATGGATTTTCAGACCAGCTACGAGATCATTCTATGATACATTACAGTGAGCACAATGATAGAAAATGTTGCATTGAGGATGAAAATTCCTGGAGTGATGAATGGGGCATGAGTTTTCAAGTTATTCCTAATTATGAACTACATACTAGAAAAATAAATGAGAGAAACAATGAAGGTGGAGTTATTTTGAAACTTTCCAATGATAGTAGGTACAACAGGGCAGATTGCATGAATATTTTCAAAAGGAATTTGATGAAATTGTAACTAAGGGTTATTTTTTAGGTTTTGATTAATTGTTAGTAAATCAATGAATGACAATAAAACCCAAAGCAATTACAAACCACAATGGAAGCTAAACAAAAGAACAAGTATACCTATCAATCGTCGAGACCTCCATGATTCATTTTTGTAACACCTTGTAGCTTGTTGGTTGATGTTTTTCCCCTAGATTCATCGTGCGAGCAATCGTTGATGAAGTCCTACACCAAGCTTTGAAGGATTTGATCAAAGTCTAATGCCTATGCCTAAATGACTAAGAATGTCTATGCCTAAAGATGTCAAAACTCAATGAAATATGCTAACAATTGCTGCAATTACTATGAAAAGCCTAAGTGTGCAAGTGCGTATCTTATGTGAATGCGTAATATGTCAGTGTAATCGAAAAATGAGAGGAAAATGGCATTTTATAGAAAATGCCATTTTGAATGGACGGGTGAGATTGAATTCTACTCAAGACCTAAAATTAGAGGCCCAAATTAAATCTGAGAATCCCTAATTAGGGTTAGGGAAAAATCATTAATCGAGCGGTCAAGATGTCATCTTAAAGAATCAAATTAGCGGTGGAGAATAAATGAGGAAATTAATTCGAAAATAAAGATTTTCAAAAATAAAGAAGATAAAGATCAGACTGAAGATCAGTTTTGGAAGGGTCAAGAACCTGCCTAATCATCTGATTTCCGGAGGAAAGTTACCAATTTGGAATTAAATTAATTCCAAATGTGAATTCAGTGAAATAATAAATAATCAATTTTGAGATTATTTACCAAAATGAGCTGACAGTTAAGAATGCGATGACATTTTAAATAATTTTATTTATTTAAAATGAGAGGAATATCAAATTTGGCAATTAAATAATTAATTTTAATTATTTAATTTAGCAGATAAGACTAATAATTAAATTAATTCATTCATTCATTTAATTATGATAGTTAGTGACATATTAAATAAATAAATGTAATTCATTTATTTAATAATCAGGAAGAATTAATGAATAACGATAATTAAACAAATTTAGAAATTTATTTAATTGGAGGAAGACTTAGACAATTAATGATGTATTTAATAAATAAATAAAATTTATTTATTTAATAATCATGAAGAATAAAAGGACATGACTTAATTAAATAATTATGAATTATTTAATCAATAGTCGAATGTGGACCAAGGACATAATTAAATGTCATAATTATGTTAGGACGAAAGTGGTAAAAATGAAGCTTGTAGGCCTAGGTCATTTTTAGGTGTCTACAGAAATCATATCAAAATAAGGTGCAGTTCAGGCTGAGTGAAAGCATTTGTGTTCAGGGGGAGCCTTAGAATAGTAGGGGGATTGTTCGGAGAGTAGAGCTTCACCCCAACGAGAAAGAAGGAATTCAACTAATAGCTATAGCTTATCCTACCACACCTCCTCTCGCCTAAAGAAACAATAGGCCCCTCCTTCTAGTTGTTGGATTGTTCAGTTAAGCACCCCCGGTTCGACTCCCCTGGGATCTGGAATAGTTATAGAGCTATAGAGCGAACGCGACTCCCAAGAATGGCAACCCCACACTTTCTTGAACTCCCCTTATTAAGCGTAGGGACTTAGTTGTTTGTTGGCTGGATCTTGTATTCTGGGAGAGAGAGAACTATAGTTGGAGATGGGCTAGACCAACCAATGAGAAAGCAGTTCAAGTAGACGGGCAAGGAACTATAGTTATCCATCATTTGTCCTCCAGCAGTGAAGGATTCAGCTGTCGGGATTGAAGCCAATCGGAGGTGTGGAGCCTAACGAGGAGAATGCCCTCAATTCCAATAGTTGGGAGGGAGCGGCAAACGACATAGAATTTCTAATCGGGGGGTTTCTCGCTGGACTACCATCCCACCCCACCCATCACTCCGTTGATTCTTTCCTGCATGAACTCCGTTGATTCTTTCCTGCTAACAGAAACAACTAGTTGAATTCCAGAAGGCCTTAGAATAGTAGGGGCCTCCTAAGTTCCGGGGATTCAATCCAGCTGCCCTTCCTCCCACTATCCCTGTGAAAGACTTATATTCTCTGAGAACCTAACTCAGATGAACCCTCCTCCATGAGAAAATTGACTAGAAGTTTTCTACTGTTACCGGAGCATGAGCATGAACTATAGGCATTCGTTTCTCTCGACACGGGGTGAAGGATAGGATGCTAGATAGGATGCATGGGCTCCAAGATAGGATTGTTCGGAAGGAAGGTCGATCAATCCACCTGCCCTACTATGGCAAAGGGCGATTAGTTGATTAGGCGGGAGGCAGAAACGTTGATTAGGCTATCCTCCTAAGTTCCGGCAGGCTTCTCTGTTCACTGCTCGGTCGGAACTCTTTTTCTATCCAGCCTTCACCCCCAACTAGAAACTATAGTAGGGAAGCTGGGACCTCCCATAGACACCGGGCGAGCGAGGTTCTGCTGCTTCGGCATCGTTTCCTATTCTATATCCTCCCGGAAAGAAAGCGGAAGGAAGGGACCCATACTTAATTAACGAGTTCAATTGGGGGGGTGGGTGGGAGATAGTTCCCTCCCTCCCGCAGGGAGTAGGTTTCGATACGGCAGGCATTGAACCTTCCGATACCATGAAGGAAGAGATAAAATGAGTCTGAACCGGAGGAGCTAGATTAGTAGGAAGCTGGTTGAGGCATGTCCTTTCTCGACTAAACGTAACATCTTAGGCATTTGTTTGTTAACTCGGGAATGCCGATTGGCTGGGAATTCTGATTGGCTGGGAGGGAATGCCTTTCATTCTGATGAGAGAATGCCTTTCATACAGCAACCCGAATCAACCCTGGTAACCCGAACCCTGGTTTCATTCTGGGCCGGGAAGGTGTGCATTAACCCACCCGTAGGGCCGCCAGAGAGGAGCTGCTCACCGAGGCCCTTCTCTTCTATAGTCTATCCCTGCGAGGCCCTTCTCTTCTATAGTCTATCCCTGCGAGGCCCTTCTCTTCTATAGTCTATCCCTGACTTCAACAACGCTTCCCTCTTCAACGCAGCCTCCAGTTGGCCTTTTCCAGTTTCCTCTCAACCGAGGGCTCGGTGGTGCAGGTTGAGTTTGAAGGTGAGGGAGGGCCCCTACTATTCTAAGGGCCCATATCCGGTGAGGGCAGGTTGAGCCCATATCCGTTCCTCCTTCTTCTAATCGGAATTCCCATACAACTATAATCGTTCAACTCTCCATCAGTTTGTAGTCTCTCCATCAGTAACTGTACACTAATCGGAATTCCCATCAGTTTGTAGTCGTTTCCCTGCCTGGGGGTTCAGGATGGCCGGATATAGAAGCATTGCTCTTCCTGTCCTCCACAAACCCCACCGGGCCCCCCCGGGCCCTTCGGGACCAACCCCCCTATATTATAAGGGCCCATAGGGGCGTGGGAGCCCTTAAAATAGTAGGGGGTTCAGGGAGGTAGATTCTATTTGCGGGAGGCCCCGTTATTGTTGATACGTCTTAGGTTGAGCTCCTTTCCTTCCTCCATCCCCTACCCAGGGAGTAGACAACTATAATAAGGAACTGGGAGGCCGGGAGTAGACAACTATAATAACCTCGGCGAGCAAACTCTATGTTGCTAAGGTCGCATGGGAAGAGTATTCATCTTTCTTGCCTCCCATCCCATCCTTCCCCCCCGCCGGTGTGGGAGGAGTTGCCTGTTGGTTCCTACCGGGGGTGTGTAGGAGATAGGCCCCGATGTTACGTATAGAATCTGGCCCCTTAGAATAGTAGGGCTCTTCCCACACCCCCTATTCAACTATCGAGAACTAGTTCAAATAGAGAAAAATACTCTTCCCACACCCAGCCGCCTTCTATTAGTTATTAAACTTTCTCTTGAAATCGAGATGGTTAGTTATAGTTATAGTTCAATATTCTAGTTTGTTGGCTGGATAGGAGGGATAGCTCCGGAAGGTCGATCCAACCAAATTAGTTGCTCCGGGGGGCCATTACCCGGTAGTTGATTAGGCTAACCGGAGGTGGGTGAGGGTTCTCGGCAAGAGAGATGAAGTTAGGGCGGTAGGGTCATCCGGGAGGTAGTTGAATTCAACTATAGTTGGTGGCTGGCCTAACAAATGAAAGCTCTTTCCTGGCCTAACATTCTTTCTTTGCGATGCTGTCCCCATAGAATTTTAGGGCCATAGAATTTTAGGGCTATGGACTGGAAAGCTATTTCTCGAGGAAAGCTATCCAGAAGTTTACTCCATCCTGAACCGGGGGTGCGGGATAGAGTATACATTACTCCATCCTGAACCCCAACCAACTAGAGTTTTGGCTGGCCCTCCTGTTTTATTGTCTTAGCTCTTACCCGGCTCAAGGGATCCTACCACACCCGTTCTCGAAGGATTGTTCTCCCTCGTTAGCTACCTACCGGGGGTGGAGGACAGTTAAGACTGTATCACCCGGCTAGGCCACCCTGAACCCCCAGGCAAGAGTAGCTCCGGCCCCAACCATAGATAGTAGAACTAATTTCTAATCGGCAACCGGAAGGCCTAAACTAGTTCGTTAGGTGGTGCAGAAGAAAAGAAGGTAGAGCCCTTAGAATAGTAGGGGGATTGGCCTACCTAACATTCGGGTTGTCAGAGAAGGGCCTGCTTCCGAGGGGTGAAGCCGGGGAATGCTCCATCTCCTTCATTGGATTGGCCTAGTGCCTAACCGAGGGTGCCCTCCCAGAAGTGAACACGGGAAGGAAGGCCAACTCTAAACTAACTAACGAGGTAGGTTCCAACTCTAAACTAATCCTGCTCTAATCTCTATCCCGGATGTTTGGATGGACTTTCTTAAGCTGGATGCCACCCGGAGGTGTGGTGGGAAGGGACCCCCGATGGACTGGGGGTGAAGGCTGGCCGGTAGTTTGATTCCCGGCGGGAGAAGAAATAAAATGAACGAGGATCCCCCACGGCTTTCTCGACTAATCTTGAAGGATGGAGCGGGGTGGGAGGGCCCCCCCACCCACCCTCTATAGTTTAGCATTGGATTGCTCCCCGGATATCCCCAACGCCGCGTTGAGAAGGAAAGGATAACTGCAATCCGGGGAATGTACAGTTGAATTCTATCTTGCCTCCCAGGTAGTTAGCTACCATTCGGCAAGCTCCCATCCATTTGACTCGTTAACTCGCTTTGTTTCTTTCCCATCCAAGTTTCTCGGCCGAGACTTCCATCCGCACACCCCCCGTCGCTTTCGAACTTTCTTGCCCAACTCACTTTCTTTCTATCTGCTAGCTCTCCTTCATTGGATTGTTCGTTCAACCGTTGGTGCCTATCCTTAAGGACCATCACATCAGTGCCCCTACTATTCTATGGGACCCCTAGGGACCAGAGAAAATGAAAGCATGCGAAGGTAACAGCAGTAGAAAACAGATTTGGATGAGTGACTCAATACGCTACCTTGGATGAGTGACTCAATACGCTACCTTTATCTCCCGGGTTCAGGCTGGAGGGAAAGTAATGATCTCCCCCGGAAAGTAATGATCTCCCCCGGAAAGTAGGGAAAGCCCATCCACCCACACGGAGGAGCGTAGACTAGTTGGGAGGCCAGAAGGATGTTGGATTGTTCGGAAGGCCTTCCGGAAGGTAACTATAGTTGGTGGCTGGCCTAACAAATGAAAGAAAGCTCTTTCCTAGTTGGCTTTGCCTAACATTCGCTAACATGAGAAGCCATCCTTCACCGGTTCATCGGGTAGTTGAATTCCGATTAGTCTACTGAGGGAGGTAGGTGCTAACATTAGTCTAACTGGAAGGCAGGACCTGAGAAGAAGCTAGTCGATGCAAAAAACGGAAGGAAGGAAGCTAAACAAATGTCAGAACTGGATGGAAGGTCCGGAAGGAAGACTAATTTAGAATCCCTACCCCCTTCCCTACCGTGTGAACTGTATCCCTACCGTGTGAACTGTATGCCTCCCCTCTTCATATTGTTCTAGTTTGGCCCTCCCCTCTGAATGAATATTGTAGTTTGGCTGGAGGGAAGTAACGAGTTCAACAACTATAATACGTACGTTCGGCCGGGAATAAAGAAAGAAAGGGCGAGAATGGCAACTGGCTTAGCTCCTCGCCCGTAGGGGCGAACTGGCGTGTATGTCCAAGGGAAATAAATGAATTTCTTTTTGGGTTGCCTTGAGCCATTAGTTGTGGTGTGATTTTTCAAATCACACCAGTTCAAGACAGAGAAGGAATTTGACTTTGTTGCCTAATGAACAAGGCATTCGGTTTGCTCCCCCAAAGACCTAGAATCTTGCTATGCCCACAAGGGGCATACATCTACAATAAAATCCACTATTGGAACCTAAAATTTCCAACCATTTTTTGCAAAATTTTGGGTTCCCATGATAAAAAAAATTGATTTCAACACTCAGAAATGCATTTGTACAGTCAGTCCTAGGAGCCTATTTTAAAAAATCACAAAATGAAGCATGTGTGATTACAATCAAAATCAATTTTCAAGCATGTTTATTTGTCATATGTGAATGTGGAAAACTTATTTTAGCTTCCTACGATCTGACTTGACATGGTTTTGAAGAGCCAAGTTAAAGGGTTCTGGAGAGGTCTGTTGCTTGCAAGTGTTAAAACTACCAAGAAGGTCAACTTTGGAGAACCATATTTTGCAAATGAAGGATTATTATTGCAAATCAATCAGTGTCCCTAATTCTCCCCATTCAATGTGCCTTCATGCATATTTTCAAGGTCTTAGCATCTCATTTCCTATTTTTTCAAAGCCAAAAGCAAAATGATTTTTCACAATTTTGATATTAGTAGTCCCATAAAAGTTCAAAAAAGGCAACTTTGACATTCAATATTTCATGAAAGAAGTAAATTGGTTGGAAATCCTCCTACACACCTACTCATGGAGCCTAAATGAAATAATCCTCAAAGTTATAGCTTCCCCAAAGAAGATGTGATATTTTTCTAGGAAGGCAAATTGGTGGCTTCTAAATGGTTTTACAGGAGTAGTTTTAGAAAATGCTAAATGGAAATTTTTTTAACATTGATATCTTGCAATTCAAATAGCTTTATAAAAATCCACTTTGCAATTACATTCCTCTATCATCATTCAACGTGCCAGTAAATTTTCATGTCTCCAAGAGCATGTTTAGTCAATTTCCTAAAGCGATTCTAGAGGCTACTTGACCCGTTTTGGCTACAATGCAAAAGGAAAATTCTAATAACAACCCACTAAATCTTAAGGTGCATTTCATATTTTGATGGAGATAAGGGAATTGTTGTGGAAGATATCTTTTCGGATTTTTTTGCAGAGTGATTGAACTGAGTGGCATCAACATTTGGAAATAGAGAAAACTTATATGAAGATAAAGATTTTGGGTTGCTTTGGTTGCATCAAAAGTTTTCTATTACCTTGCCATAGATAGATATGTCATTCTATGTACAAAATCAGTAGGACCAAGTAAGGATTCATTGGAAAAAGAACATAGACTAGGTTCAACATATTAGAAGGAGTGCTTAACATATGCATTTTTGAAAACAAAGTCCATCATGTGTTGGGAATTTCCTTTGAGCACCGAAGGTTTAGAAGGCGATCCTAAAAGGAGATAATGTTGTTGGAATGCTATTACACTACATCAATGTTTCTCAAACATTTCAAGTATTTTTAAGGGACCTCTTAAAAGGAGATAGGGATGGTGCTTTGTTGGCATATCAGATGGTCTCTAATTTGTATGAAAAATAAGTATCAGACATTCTTGATAAATGTTAGAAACAAACTTCCTGAACTAAATGTCGGTCAAGACTAAAAAAATGTGTAGGTTGATAACAATAATATTAATTCAAGCCAAACCCTTGTTGCAATCGACACATCTGGTGGTGTTCAAATAAAGTCTAAGTTTTGGAACTAACGACACAAAATAAAGTAGAGGCAATCCTAATATGGCATCATATAATATTGTCCTTAATCATTTATGTGAAGAGAGTAGATTGGATAAAATAAAGAGATGATCTGTTGAGATGTTGGAGGGAGGCATCAAATATGCAGTGCCCTAATAGATGGATTTTGTAAGCATGAAGTGCAAAAAAAGAAGCACAATGATCAAATCTTGAGCCCTTTCAAAGAAGACATGGAAGAAAAGTGTTTCCCTCAAAATATTCTTCATTTCCCACACTCACTGATGCTTGTTACAAAGCACTATAGGTGAAATTTTCAAGTTTATTCTCACTGAGAAAGGGATTCTAGGGGTAAAAGCATGATTCTAAAGAAGTGAGTATTATGTAACACAATACTGGAGGATCGGGTTTTGAGTATCCTTGTCATCATGGGAATTCTATAAGTCTCTCACCAATCATGACATTCACAGCTGAAGGAGGCAATAGGCATGAGGAAAATCCTTATGATATCATCATAGTAAGAGTATGCAAACTGAAAAAAATTGATCAAATTCACACGCTGCAAAAGGGTAGACAAAATGCCAACATAGAGAAGACACTAAAAAATGATGAAAGAAAACTCCATCATGGGAGGTAGCATGTTGGTCAAAACTACTTTGACATCATACTAGGACTAGCAGGAAGTTTCTAGAGATGATACACTCTTCTCATCCTAATATGAAGGGTAGATATAATAATATGTGCATCCTGAATTATATAAATCCTCAAAAAACTTATGCAAATAATGAAATTATGCACGGTATCCTCGCATATGGTAAATAGAGTGGTGATGATGCATGGAAATATTGTGGAGGATGAATTGTTTCAAGATTGATTTCCATTGCTGCCAAAGAAGTTTCAAAACAAAACTAATGGAACTTTTGAATGAGGTTTCAATTTCCATGGAAGCAAAGGAGTGCAAGATTACCTTGATGAAATCTAGTCTTCTATATTGGTGGCCTACTTAAAAATAGCAAAGAAGCAATTTGAGGCATTTCCAGTGCATCAAAATAAAACATCAGAGATGCAATACCACATCGGAGGGACTCTCATCATGGTCTCACCGATGAGCCGATGAAGTAAATTGCTATACAAATATCGGGGTGAGTGACATACATTAGCAGAGCACACTTCATTGTCCCATCGATAGCCTGACATCACTTAAACTTATCGGAGAGAGATGTTTATTTTTACAGGAGTTAATTTGAGCTCTCCCTGACAAAATGATGTGCACACAAAAGAACATGAACATTTTATCGAGCAAATTTATTAATATTGTAGTAATTGATATGGAAAAAAAATAAATATTCTAGTGATATACTGCAGTGAATATTTTTGGGGGAAATATCCAAGTTACAACCTTAAAATTATCTTGGTGAAAAAGTGAATTTCACCAATGGAATACAATATTGAGTATAAAATCCATGGGGTGAGTAATCACTTTTACCCAAAAGAGACATTTTTATTTTCAAGTAAAAGTGGTGAAATGGAGAAATATAAAAAGTGGAAATTTACAAAAATAACCATAGCACGAGTGAAATATTATTTTAGGGGATGTAAAGTGAAATTATAAAATATTTCATTGAGAAGTAACACATTTTTTCTTTCACCGAAGTAATGAAATAAGCGAAATGGGTAATTACTTCTACCTAAAGTATTTACTGGTGAAAGTACAAATGTGAAGCTACCAACAAAACTATTATTATAATTATTTTCATGGAGTGCAAAGATCAAAGAGATTAAAACTAAAATATTTTAATCTATTGAGGATGATTAATTAAATGAAGAGCTGCAATGAATGGACATGCGAAGATTCAACCTAAATATGCAATGTATAAATGTAAAATGAAATCATCAATCATGAATCATTAGATAGTAGGTTAGAGAATCATCACTAGTAGATAGGTACATCCATTCCACTTATCCATTTTCACACTTCACAAACTTCTACAATTAATGTACATCTTTTGAAGCAATATAATGGAGAAGACTGTTCATAATTAGTGATCTATTTTTAGTGTTCAACTATTGTGTCAATTTTCATGATTATATGTTGTTGTGTTGTCTCCAAAGTGGTTCTTTCAAGTTATTCAATTTTTTTTAAAAAATTCAAGACACATTTTTTGTTGTTGTGTGGTTGCCTTGATTCGTTTATGGTTGGAGTGAATTAAAAACCCTTTCACATAATTCACTTTAATTGGTTCCTTCCAAGGATTAAAATCCTTTTAAAGTGGTTGTTCTGATTGGTTTCCCTCAAACTAAGAATTAAAAATCCTTTCAAGTGAAAGTAATTTGGGAGGGTAACACTGAGATTTATAAAAAAGAGTACAGTCGCTGAGTAACCTGCACATTTGTAAAAGGTGCAAACATTTAAAAGTGCCCAATAGTTAGAGTTAAGATGAGGAGTAGATCCACCTATCCTACAAAATTTTCTCCATCATCATAATCCACCCACCAACTCCATTCACCCAACATATTAGGCACTGATCAACATTAGAACATTTTTATACAAATTCAACTCACACTCTTGATTATTCAAACACTTTAAGTAGGAACTAGTTAGTAAGCTTTGCATCTACTTGACACCTGCATGGCATAGTGAGTAGATTGACCAAATAAGAGAACATATCCAAACCTTCAAATTTTCCTCATCATTCAGGTACACCCGCCTTTATCTAGCAGAGCCTAAAGAGTAGGGGGTTATCAGTCATATTTACCCCGTTCATTGGCCAAAAACATACTAAGAGATTGGCACCCTCTTATGGTTTAAAAACTTGTGTTTTTGAGACCTAACATATTGGCGACTCTGTTGTGGACAAACTCAAGAAATTCTTTGTTCTAGCCTATCAATTTATAGATTCATAAAAGTTTTTGCATCCTATAATTTCACCTCACATAATTGAGTAGGAGATTCCATTAGGGTAAACCAAGAACAGTATCAAAATCCATTTCATTGTCCTACTTTTTGAAAAATTTGGTGGTGACTCTGTAAAATTTTTTTTTGATGAAAAATGCAAAAATTTCAAATCACAACATTTCCAGCCAGAAATAAAGATCATAGGATGAAGCATGTATAGCAATTATTCTTTTCCCCATACACATTATGGTACAATTGAGAATTTTGGTAATGAAGGAAATGTACATCATTCATAGAAGGATATTTATGTGCCACAAGCCTCAACTCAAATAAATGAGCTACCAAAATCATGAATACCCATATGCCAAGCATTATCAATATTAAGCCCCTCATCAAAATAGTCAACATCAACCATGTCCACAAAGAACATTGTATGCAGTCTTAAACATTGATAAACCATTTAACTTTGACAATATCCAAGGTTTCCCAAATGGTTATCCCTTTGAACTTAGAAATCATATCCCTAAATTTTATGGAAAGGAGCATGAATAATCTTATAAGCATGTACAACAATTTCGGGATTTCATTGAGGACTTTCAGATTTATCCAGAAGATATCATTATGAGATGCTTTGCAAGATATTTGAGGGAAGATGTAGGGGAATGGTTTAAAAGCTTAGCTATACAAAGTATATCTTCATGGGAAGATCTCAAAAGACTTTTCTTGAGCCAATATGATGAAAATTATAAGAGTTATACACAAAATTCAGGACCTCATTCTATTCTAACAAACAATGAAATGACATATGCAAATGTGCAATATACATCAGAAGGTGAAAATAGTCTTCAAAGTATAAATTCCCCTATTTTCCGAGCCCACCCACCTCAATACCTTGCACATCAAAATCAACCCTATATTCATCATCAACAAATGACACATGTTGTTGACCCTGTTGTCCCTATTCAAGGAAATATGAACTCTCTTGAAGACACATCAAAATCAACAGTTTGAGGAGGAAGATGATGAATATTTACATATTCAAGAAATAAGCCAAAGTATTTTAGATGTATTTTATGGTATAAGGAGATATGAAGGAGAATTTAGATATTCTTTATTCAAATGAATGAAAGATATTTGTATGCAGCTATCTCTTGATTCCTTGCCTGGTGAATCCATGTTCATTGAGTAGTTTATGAGAGCATATGAGCCTAATTCAATTTGTTGGCATGAATAATTGAAGCTAGTTACTCTAGGATAGGTGGTTGAAATGATCATTATCATGGATCAAAAAAGGTATGAGGAGGGTGATATGACTAATAAGTATGGAGAACTTGATCGAATAATGCAGCCAATGGAGGAAACATGTTCAAGTGAAGTTTCCAATGATGATACTTCAGATTTGAATGAAGATGAAATTGTTGAGGACCAATTTTCTACCTTGGAGGATGATTGCATCATTGAAGACATTGTTGGGGACACGCCATCTGAGGAATATATCAGCCATGATTCAGATGAAGTGGAGATGCAACCATGTATGCATTGACATGGCATTAAAAATAATGCATTAGAAGTTGAAATGAAAAAGGATAGTGTGCCCTACAAAAATGAAGAAGGAAATTATTGTGATCAGTCCATAGAGGATGGGTATACAACTAAAAATAGTTGCTATGATAGCTTGCATGATGAGCATGAAGATATAGAAAGTCTCTCTTGTATATCAGATTATGACTACAATGCATGTTATGAAGAGCCCATTGAAAATTCAAATTTTGATGACAAGACTGTGGATTTTGATTTGCAATTAAGTGGTTGTTGCAGTTCTTATGTAGATTAGGAGGAAAAAGCAATGGAAAATATGATAGAAGAAGCAAGTCTATTTGTTAGTGAACAAATAACACCTCCAGCTATATTTGAGTACCATGATAACAAGATTGATGAAGAAAAAGTTTGTACACCTGAAAATGGTTTTCAATTTTTTTCAAACCCATTGTATGATAGAAAGATAGAAGAAGATCAAATGAAATTTTTCCAAGGTGTGCTAAAACATGAATTTCATGTGTATTCAAACCCACTTTATGATGGGGATGAAGCATTTTCTGATAATCAAGATGGTGTATCAATTTGTGTAGTAAATGGATGTGAAATCAATGCATTTGAATTACCATTTTTTGATGATGAAAAAAGTGAAGAATACATCAACAATGAGATAGATGAAGAGGCATGTGCACTTAGTAGTGAACAAATTTCAAATCTATTGATGGTTGACTATCAAAAATACACACATAAGAATGATTTAGAAATTTCATCTTCAATATGTATTTGCTTTAGCAGTGAAAGCAATTTGTGTGGCAATGATTGGAAGACTCTTGAAGCTGATCAAGACTCTATGTTTACTTCTTTTCAAGAAGGAATATATAAATCAGTCTTGAAGATCTTTTCCTCATATGAGAAAGATATTGGTTTACATATCATGGATGATGAATTGATTAATTCAAATGTGCATGATGATGACTCTATGGATCAAGAATTCTTATCACTGCTAATTAGTAATATGGAAGGGATGGAAAGTGTTTCAGATCTAAGTGCCCCAGAAGATGTTGATGTGGCAGAATTTTCAGACTTATGTGAGAAGCATTCGGATGATGGATTTTTAGACCAGCTAGGAGATCATTCTATGATACATGACAATGAGCATAATGATAGAAAATGTTGCATTGAGGATGAAAATTACTAGTGTGATGAATGGGGCATGAGTTTTCAGGTTATTCCTAATTACGAATTGCAAAATAGAAAAAGAAATGAGAGCAACAATGAAGGTGGATTTATTTTGAAACTTTCCAATGGTAGTAGGTACAACAGGGTAGTTTGCATGAATATTTTCAAAAGGAATATGATGAAATCATATCAAAATAAGGTGTATGACCAAGGGAAATAAATGATTTTATTTTTGGGTAGCCTTGAGTCATTAGTTGTGGTGTGATTTTGCAAATCATATTGGTTTAAGGCAAAGAAGGAATTTGACTTTGTTGCCTAATGGACAAGGCATTCAATCAGCTCCCCTAGAGACCTGGAATCTTGTTATTCCCACAAGGGGCATACATCCCTAATTAGAGCCACTATTGGAACCTAAAATTTCCAACCATTTTTTGCAAAAATTCAGGGCCATGACAAAAAAATTGATTTCAACACTCAGAAATGCATTTGTACAGCCTATCCCAAGAGCCTATTTTGAAAAATCACAAAATGAAGCAGGTTTCATTTCAAGTAAAATCACTTTGCAAGTAGGTTTATTTTCCATATGTGAATGTGAACACCTGATTTCAGCTTCCTACGATCCGATTTGACATGGTTTTAAAGAGCCAAGTTAAAGGGTTCTGGAAAGGTCTGTTGTTTGCACAGTGTTAAAACTACCAAGAAGGTCAACTTTGGAGAACCATATTTTGTAAATGAAGGATTATTATTAAAAATAAATTGGTATCCCTAATTCTCCCCATATCAATGTGCATTCATCAATATTTTCAAGTTCTTAGCATCTCATTTCCTATTTTTTCAAAGCCAAAAGCAAAATGATTTTTCATAGTTTTGATATCAACAGTCTTAGAAAAGTTCAAAAAAGGCAGCTTTGACTTTCAATATTTCATGAAAGAAGTAAAATGGCTGGAAATCATTCTCCACACCTACTCATGGAGCCTAAATGAACCTATCCTCAAAGTTATAGCTTCCTTGAAGAATATGTGATATTTTTCTAGGAAGGCAAGTTGGTGGTTTCCAAATGGTTTTTATAGGAGTAGTTTTAGAAAATACTAAATGGGAAATTTTTGAACATTGATATCTTGCAATCCAAATATCTTTATACAAATCCACTTTGCAACCACATTCTTCTATCATCATTCAACATGCTAGTAAATTTTCATGACTCTAAGAGCATGTTTAGTCAATTTCCTAAAGCAATTCTAGATGCCACTTAACCTGCTTTAGCCACAATGCAAAAGGAAAATTCTAATAACCACCCACTAAATCTTAAGGTGCATTTCATATTTTGATGGAGATAAGGGAATTGTTGTGGAATATGTCTTTTGGGATTTTTTTGTGGAGTGATTGAACTGAGTGGCATCAACATTTGGAAACAGAGAAAACTTATATGAAGATAAAGATTTTGGGCTGCTTTGGTTGCATCAAAGGTTTTATATTACCTTGCCATAGATAGATATGCCACTCTTTGTACAAAAGCAATAGGACCAAGTAAGGATTCATTGGAAAAATACCCTAGACTAGGTTCAACATATTAGTAGGAGTGCATAACATATGCATTTTTGAAAATAAAGTCCAGCATGCGCTGGGAATTTCCTTTGAGCACCGTAGGTTTAAGAGGGGGTCCTAAAAAGTGATAATGTTGTTGGAATTATATTACACTCCATCAATGTTTCTCAAACATTTCAAATATCTTGGAGGAACCTCTTAAAAAGAGATATGGATGGTGCTTTGTTGGCATATCAAATGGTCTCTAATTTGTATGAAAAATAAGTATCAGGCATTCTTGATAAATGTTAGAAACAAACTTCCTAAACCAAATGTCGTTCAAGTCTCAAAAAATCTCCAGGTTGATAACAATAATATTAATTCAATCCAAACCTTTGTTGTAATCGACACCTTTGGTGATGTTCAAATAAAGACCAAGTTTTGGAACTAACGACAAAAAATAAAGTAGAGGCAATCCTAATCTGGTAGCATACAATATTGTCCTTTATCATTTATGTGAAGAGAGCAGATTGGATAAAGTAAAGAGATGATATGTCAAGATGTTGGAGGGAGGCATCAAATATGCAGTGCCCTAATAGATGGATTTTGTAAGCATGAAATGCAAAAAAAGAAGCACAATGATCAAATATTGAGCCCTTTCAAAGAAGACATGGAAGAAAAGTGTTTCCCTCAAAAGCTTCTTCATTCCCCATGCTCACTGATGCTTGTTACAAATCACTACAGGTGAAATTTTCAACTTTATTTTTTGTTGAGAAAGGGATTATAGGGGTAAAAGCACTATTCTAAAGAAGTGAGTATTATGTAACACAAGACTAGAGGATCGGGTGTTGAGTATCCTTGTCATCATGGGAATTCTATAGGTCTCTCACCAATCATGAAATTCATGGTTGAAGGAGGCAATAGGCATGAGGAAAATCCTTGTGATATCATCATAGTAAGAGTATGCAAACTAAAAAACATTGATCAGATTCACACGCTGCAAAAGGGTAGACAAAATGCCAACACAAAGAAGACACTAAAAAATGATGAAAGAAAACTCCATCATGGGAGGTAGCATGTTGGTCAAAACTACTTCGACATCATATATACTAGGACCAGTAGGCAGTTTCTAGAGATGATACACTCTTCTCATCCTAATATGAAGGGTAGATATAATAATATGTGCATCCTGAATTATTTAAATCCTCAAAAAACTTATGCGAATAATGAAATTGTGCATGGTATCCTTGCATATGGTAAATCGAGTGGTGATGATGCATGGAAATATTGTGGAGGATGAATCGTTTCAAGATTGATTTCCATTGCTTCCAAAGAAGTTTCAAAACAAAACTAATGGAACTTTTGAATGAGGTTTCAATTTCCATGGAAGCAAAGGAGTGCAAGATTACCTTGATGAAATCTAGTCTTCTATATTGGTGGCCTGCTTAAAAGTGGTAAAGAAGCAATTTGAGGCATTTCCATCACATTGAAATAAAATATTAGAGAGGCAATACCACATCAGAGGGACTCTCATCGCGGTCTCATCAATGAGATGATGAAGCAAATTGCTATACAAATATCAGGGTGAGTGACATACATTGGAAGGACACACTTCATTGTCCCATCGATAGCCCAACATGACTTAAAATTATCAGAGAGAGATGTTGATTTTGATAGGAGTTAATTCGAGGTATCCCCAACAAAATGACATGCACACAAAATAACATGAACATTTTATCGAGAAAATTTATTAATATTGTAGTAATTGATATGGCAAAAAAATAAATATTGGTGATATATTGCAGTGAATATTTTTGGGGGAGATATCCAAGTTACAACCTTAAAATTATCATGCGGAAAAAGTGAATTTCACCAATGAAATAAAATATTAGGTGAGTATAAAATCCATGGGGTGAGTAATCAATTTTACCCACAAGAGACATTTTTATTTTCAAGTAAAAGTGGCGAAATGGAGAAATATAAAAAGTGGAAATTTATGGAAATAACTACAACACGAGTGAAATATTATTTGAGGGTATGTAAAGTGAAATTATAAAATATTTCGTTAGGAAGTAACACATGTTTTCTTTCACCGAAGTAATTAAATAAGTGAAATGGGTAATTACTTCTACCTAAAGGATTTACTGGTGAAAGTACAAATGTGAAGCTGCCAACAAAACTATCATTTTAATTATTTTCATGGAGTGCAAAGATCAAAGAGATTAAAATAAAAATATTTTAATCTATTGAGGATGATTAATTAAACGAAGATTTGTAGCGAACGGACGTGTGAAGATTCATAACCTAAAAGATGCAATGTATAAATGTAAAATGAAATCATCAATCATGAATCATTAGATAGTAGGTTAGAAAATCATCAATAGTAGATAGGTTCATCCATTCCACATATCCATTTTCACACTTCAAATTTTTTTGCAATTAATGTACATCTTTTGAAGCAACACAATGGAGAAGATTGTTCATAATCAGTGATCTATTTTTAGTGTTCAACTGTTGTGTCAATTTTCATGCTTATATGTTGTTGTGTTATCTAGAAAGTGGTTCTTTCAAGTTATTCAATTTTAAAAAAAATTGTAAGGACACATTTGTTGTTGTTGTGTGGTTCCTTGATTGGTTTTTGGTTGGAGTGAATTAAAAAATCTTTCACATAATTCACTTTAGTTGTTTCCTTCCAAGGATTAAAATCCTTTTAAAGTGGTTGTACTAATTGGTTTCCCTCAAAATGAGAATTAAAAATACTTTCAGGATGTCACAGTAATTTGGGAGGGTAACATTGGGATTTATAAAGAAAAGTACAGTAGCTGACTAACCTGCACATTTGTACATGGTGCAATCATTTAAAAGTGCCCAATAGTTAGAGTTAAGCTAAGGAGTAGATCCACCTATCCTAAAAATTTGTCTCCATCATCATAATCCACCCATCAACTCCATTCACCCAACAAATTAGACATTAATCAACATTAGAACATTTTTATACAAATTCATCTCACACTTGATTATTTAAACACTTTTAGTAGGAACTAGTTAGTAAGCTTTGCATCTACTTGACACCTGTGTGCCATAGTGAGTAGATTTCCCAAATTAGAGAACATATCCAAACCTTCAAATATGCCTCATCGTTCAAGTACACCCACCTTAGCCAAGTAGAACCTAAATATTAGGGGTTTATAAATCATATTTACCCCATTCGTTGGCGAAAAATGTACTAATAGATTGGCACCCTCTTATGGTTTAAAAACCTACATTTTTTAGACCTAATAGGGTAAATGGTAGAGGGTTTAATAGTTTAGGGTTTAGGCTTTAAGGGTTAAGGGTTGAGGCTTGAAGGGTTGAAGGGTTGAGGTTAGAGGGTAGAGGGTTGAGGGTTGAGGGTAGAGGGTAGAGAGAGAGAGAGGGTAGAGGATTGAGGGTAGATGGTAGAGGGTTTAAGGGTTTATGGTTTAGGATTTAAGGGTTAAGGGTAGAAGGTAGTGGGTTTACGGTTTATGGTTTACGATTTAAGGGTTGAGGGTTTACGATTTAAAGGTTGAGGGTTGAGGGTTTAAGGGTTTGGTTTTAAGGGTTTAGGGTTGAGGGTTTAGGTCTCCCATACCTCTATCTCTAACTCCCTCTCTCTCCCACTCCCTCTCTCAGGTCTCCCCCGACCTTAATTTAATAACTCTCTCCCTCTCAAGTTTCTCTCTCTTAGGTCTCACTCCCTCCCACACTACCTAGACTAATCTGTCTCACTCCAATCCCCTCTCTCACACTCCCTCTCTGGCAAGTCTCACATACCTCCCACCATATCTAGACAAATATTTTCCACTCTACACCCCTCTCCCACACTCCCTCTCTCTCCCCCTTTGGTCTTTTTTTATCTCTCAGGTCTCATCCCTCCCAACCCCTCTCCCATTAGGTATTTCCCCCCACCATAACTAGATAACTCTTTATCCCTCTCAAGTCTTAGTCCCTACCACACTACCTAGACTAATCTCTCTCACTCCTATCCCCCCTCTCTCTATCTCAAGTCTCACTCCCTTCCTCTCTATGCAAGGTGAACATTTTAGAGCAACACATTTGGTGCTCGCCAAATTTGGTACCTTCCAAATTTCATGAGCACCAAATGTGTTTTACCTTGAAATGATAAAATAGGGGTTGACCCTGTGATTCAGGCTCACATGCTTCCACATTTGTCTAGTTTAGCACTTTATCTAACTCACAAACACCTTTTTTTATGCAGTTGACTCCTTGTTGTACCAATCTATGCTTGATCCATCACCTTTTTACCACCAATTTGCATGCTAGACAACATAGAAGAAGACATTTTGAAGTTTCTACATCATTTAACATTATCTCAGGTAATATATTCATTTTGGTTATCTTGAAATGTTTATATTTAGTATATTTGTTTGTTTTTGACAATATAAACTAAATTCCTTTACTGATTTTATTAATCATAACAATTGGACATAAAATTCAACATTTAATTAGATGGGAGTTGCATAAAAAAGTTCAATTTTTATGAGTTTGAACTTAGATGAATTCATGTTTAAAATTATATAAATGACATCAACTTAACACAAATTTTCTTATGAATTCTATTTGCATTGCTTATAGTAGTCCATTTCTAGCATGGCTAGTGGAATTCACTCTATTTCATTTTAGGTAGATGTTTATATTGAGTTTTTTTGTTTTGTTTTATTAATCTTCATTGTTACACATAAAATTCAACATTAAATTAGATGGATGCTGCATGTAAAAGTTTATTTTTTATAAGCTTGAAGATATAAAATGGAAAACATGACATAATAGATTCAAATTCAATATTAGTGATGGTTGTGGGAAAAAAATTATTTTCAACTAATTTGAAAAACCTAAGAGCTTTCATCAATGTTAATGCAAGTTTCCATTAAATTTTTTTTCCATAAAAAATTCACCTTCATCATGTGCTTAGGTAAATTCAAATGACTTGACGTAGTTGTTAATGCAAGTTTCCATTCATTCATACCATTTACCTTTCTAAGAAATAAAAAAGGGAAAGTTTTGTGCAATTGAAAATGCTTATTGTCTTTCTAAGTTACCTCATTGCCAAAGAAATAGTGAATAATTCAAAGATATAGCATCACAAGCCCTTCTTTGAATTCATGTTCTTCATGGCTTGGTTGACAATCACAATGTGGTTTTGACAACAATAAATACAAGATTCTCTAGTTTCCAAAGGCGGCATCAACTTATACCTTGGGTTTGACACTTCTTTGCTCCTAAGCACTTGTCCACACTCCAAATACTCCCCTCAAACCCAAGTCTTAAGATTGATAAATGCTTACATGAAGAAATTTTTGTACAAATCCCTCAAAGTACTAGGTTTTATACAATATAGCTGCAAAAATAAACAAACTATCCTCAATAACTCACTCAAAATGATGATTTAGCAACCCTCCTTTTGTTAGCACATGCATATAGGCATATAGAAAATCAGTACCAAGTTTCATATATTTTCACTAGACACATCAAAAGTTATGGGATTTTTGAAGCTCACTATAAACCCTAGGTTAGGGAAAACAATATTTGATAAGTCACATGAGTTATGCAATGTAAAGTAATGCTTTGAGTTTTAAAGATATGTAATGCAATGTAATTAGTGATATCAATATATTTCATAAAATGCAATGTAATCAGCGGTATGGATATGTTTGAAAAAATGCATTACTTACTTTTATTGCAGTATGGAGGTAGATGTATGTATGAAAAATGTTGTAGCATAGACATGTTTGATAATTCCAAACAACTCACTACCTTCTTTCATAAAATGCAATGTAATCAACGATATCAATATGTTTCATAAAATGCATTACTTACTTTTGTTCTATGTTTGTTTGTGAACATGTAGCATTCAACATCATGCCAAGGAAATGACCAAAGGATCTAACACTAGAAGAACATGTAGTTGAAAATGAAAGGGGAAGAGAATTAAAAATTGTAGCTCGTGAAGCAAAGGAATTGTAGCCCATACAACCAAAAATTCCCGTGAATTTTAAGAGAGATGTCCAATTGGAAAAACAAAGGGCATAAATGAACAAATTTCATGGAAGGACACAAAAGGATCCCAAAGTTGGGGGAACATCATCAACCATAGGTGAATTTCAATGCACATCTCTAGTTGAAGACACACCAACAACAACATGTGGTTTTCCAAGTACATCAAAAATCACATTTCCAATTGAAGACACACCATCAACAACATTGCATTTTAAAATTACATGAGCAAACACATCTCTATTTCAAGTCACTCCACATGAAATCTGAAGTTGGAGGTACAACATTATTTACATGTCAATCTCAAGGTATGTTAGCAAACACATCTCTATTTTAAGGAACTTCGATTGAAGGTACACGATCTATCCCCGATGTTGTTGACATTCCTAATGTTGACACAAATTTACATCAAAGAACTCCTATAGTTTTGCATAGAAAACCTACATTTTTTTATTGATATTGATTCCAATGTTTTGAAATGGATGCCTAATAATATTTCAAAACATTCATGTCAAAGATATGCACAGAGGATATGAAGTTTATTTTTTGTGAATCTACGTGAGGGTGGAAGATGCCAACTATTTGTTGAAATGATGAGGAAACTCAAATTTACGCCCACCATGAAGGCTCTTGGGCTAATAGTTTCAAATGACATTGTAAAGAACTTGATGAGTGCATACGAGAGTGTGGGTTCTACCTCACGCATGAAGGATATTTGGTCACACGATGAGTGATGACAACAACATTGTTAAGCAGTAAAACAAGGAACAAGGTGAACCTTACAAAGAAAAGTAAGCCTTTGAAAATAAGTAGATCATCTCTAATGAGAGCCAAAGGAAGGTGTGAAAGAGTGGAGGATCCAAATAACAATGAGTTATGGGAATTCTCGGGTAGAGTTCCATGGAAAGATAAAAGAATTGCTCAAGCCTGGAAATATATAATAGTAGATTATTTGAAGGATAACACAAGGACCTCTCCCAAATGTTCTAAGAAGGAGAATTGGTAGTAAAATATGTGAGCCACATCCAAAGCATTATTTGGATACCACTCAAACCCAAATTTTTGTTGATTATGTATGAAAGTTTCCTAAAACTAAAAATGTCAAAGGTATTTTGAAATGCTTAAGCCTTTTTATGTCAAAATAAATCACACACGCACTACTTTTTGTAGAGTACATATTGAGTTTTCTAACCATTATGATGTTTATCAATGTATATGTGTAGATATGCATGCTAACAATGTTTTGCAAGAATGTAACATAAGGCCTCCACCTAAATCCTCAAGGGAATTTTTATCTTCCATTTTATGTGAAAGAGTGGATGGTCAAATTTTTTATAAGAAGTTATGGGGTGGGTGCATGAAGTTGGGTTACAATTTTGTGGCCAATTCCAAAAAAAATTTAAAAACTCATATCGCGAGCACATTATAACGCACTCGCTTTATGTCATTTTAAAAGAAAAAGAAAATGTGAAAGTGATTCATTTTCTATTGTTTGTTTTTCTACTCTACCCATGGACAAAAACCCTCATTTTTGTGCTCACGTTCTAGGAGGAGGAATTCTACAAAATTCATCAACAATAGTTTCTTTTTCTTTGGAAAGATGACACCACAACGATGAAGAGGTGCAGGAGGTAAGTATTGTTTGCTATTTGTTTTGAATTTATTAGTTTTAGGTTGATTTTGTTTGTTTTAGGTTAGATTTGATTATTTTTAAAAAAAATTGTAGGATATGCAAGTGATCCCACAAATCCTCAAAATCCACAATAAGAAGAGCAGGAAAATCCTCAACAAAATCAACCTCAACAAAAAATCAACCTCCCCCACGAATCACTCAACACCCTCCTGACACTCAACAAAATTTGAGTGAAATTGAGAAGAACAAAAAAAAATTGAGGATTTTATCAGTAGGTTGAGTGATCCAAATGCTTCAACCACAGAAAGAATGACCCTAGAAAATCCATTGAAAGAGATGTTAAAAAATGTAGATTCAATTACCCAACAAATAACTAGATGGAAAGATAGGAGGTAGGCAGCTAGGGCATATTATGTAGATAAACTATCATATAAACAAGTAAAAGATTTAAAAATTACTAAAGGTGATTTGTGCTCTTTATTCAATGACCCTAGAACACATCAAAATATTAGCCTCAATGTGAAGAGGTTTCCTATTCGTTGGTGCCACCACCAAGAGATTAGGAACCATTTTTATGATAGGTGGTACTTGGTCTTTGATTACCCAACGTGCAAAAATTGTGAAGTCCCCCAATATTTTCTTAGGAAACTATAAAATGAGTTCGTATTGAACCAAATCCCAAATTATTTTGATATGAGGGAGTTCCAGGGGAGAGGTGGGGGGTCAGCTTAGGATAGGCCCGGTGCATAGCTGGATCCTGCGCAGCAAGGGAGACGACCTCTCACTAGTCCACCTCATGAGCACATTGTTATGTCTGTCATTGCGAAGGAGAGTGCCAACATAGAGACATTGCAGGTGATAAACACTTTGACCCAGAGTGTCATCTATCATACTATCCCTATTGTACAACACCATCTAAGGGAGTCTTCAGGTGGTGGCCTTTGAACCCATGTTTGTCAATCTTGCGGGGTGACTTATTCATATGACCCCACCAACACTCAGGAGGATGCTATGTAGGATCTGTATGTTGCTACATAGGATTTGTATGCATCTACGGGGATGGAGAGGATGGTTGACATTTTGCATGATGCATATGGCATTGATACTCAAGTAAAATTCAACATGTTCATTGAATTTAATTTATTAAATTTTGATTCTAAAATGCAAGATTAACTAATTTAGTTTTATTATTTTAATAAAATTGTAGGGTCATAGTGTTGAGACTGGATACACCAGTACTCCACCTACTTATTTTTGTAGTACACTTATCAGTGGGGTATGTAACTAGTAAACAATTATAAATTTATTACATGTTAATAGCATTGTTTTACAAATGGTATTTTAATATGTGATTTTGGATGTTGAACAGGGTAATATTGGAGGTTTCAAGGAAACACCTCCTAGTGCCAATGGATTTACTCAAAGATACATAGAGGTAATAGAATAAAGAGAACTTAACTAATGAATTCTACTTAATAGATTTGTGTATTTTATATTCATATTGTTGGTTACGTTGCATTACACATCATTCAAACTCAAAGCATTACTTCAAATTCCATAAATAATAACTAGATGTTGATAGATGACAAAATTTCAACTATACAATATAGTTGTTTAGAAAGTCAACATAAGCAACACGATGCAATTACTTCACATGGAGGTATGTGCTTGCAAAGGTGCACTAGCATGACAAACTATGGATGCTTGGAAAAAATCTATGAAACCATAATAGTAAGCAATAGCATAGACAAGGTAGTTAGTAGTTTGAAAAAATTTCTCAAAGAAATGCGGTCTCATGGTGATGGAATTCCATTCCATCACCACATGAGACCACATTTCTTCGAGGCATTTCTTCAAACTACTCACCACCTTTCCTATGATACCACATTTTTCATACATGTTCACCAAAGCATTTTATCACACTACTCACTTCCTTGCAATTGCCGCTATGGCTAAAAGCCTAAAATAGGTGCTTTCCAAAAAACTATATGGATGCTTGGAAAAATATCTATCAAAGCATAATAGTAAGCAATAATACCATAGAGAAGGAAATGAACTTTTTGAAAAAATGCCTAGAAGAAATGCAGTCTTATGGTGATGGAATGCCATGACATGCATTTGTTTGTAATGGCATGCCATCACCATGAGACCCCATTTCTTTTGAGTCATTTTTTCAAATAGTTCACTGCCTTCTCTATGCCACCATAGTTATTGTACATGTCTATGAAAGCATTTAATCAAATGGTTTAGCGGCTTCTTGCTATGGGTAAAAGCCTAAAAACACATCCTTTTGAACAAGATATGGACATGGAAAATAGTAAGCATGATAATCAGAAATATATAGTTTAATACTTGTACTCAAAATTTTGTTCATTAGATCTCATACATTATAAGTCATGACATGGATCGCTATTGTAACTTTTTTGCGATTGAATAATTTGTTGTTTTATTTTCATATGTTGGTGACATAAACACCTCCAAATGTTACGAGGGAAATGGATATCGGTGTTTCATCCGCTATAAAATCCTCGATGGCTCTGATAGGGGAGGTATGAGGCAAATTACTAAATTTCAATTTGCATTCATTGTTATAGATGTTAATTCTATTGAAAAATCAAACCATTATTGATTTGTAGTTTAATTCTTATTTGGATGGTTTATACAAGGCTTGAGCATGCCTCAACATTGTTGTGCAAATATTTCCATCATGGAGAGTGATCATGAGATGGCCGTAAGTGATTATTTTTTTAAATATATCATTTTTTATAATGTAATTTCTATATATTAATGTCTTTACTTCTTATTGTAACAATTAAAACTTCACCAGGAGCTAAACTCTAGGAGGAGTAGTAGGAGCACTTCTCAAGCACAACAGAAATGAGTGACGGACTTATCGCCATCGGATCACCAAACAAAGGGAAAGAATTTATTTCCAAAGCATGGAGAGAAATAAATTTTGATTCCAGAGCCCTTTGTTGTATGCCTAGACATGGTAATTTTGTACATATTTTGTATTGGATATATTTGACATTGTATGCCTATATGGCATTCTCATAAACCTATATGGCTATTTTGTAACTATATTTTATACTTATATCGACATATATTGATGTATGCGTACATGGCTATTTGGTTAATACAAATCTTTTTTATCGATGGTGTCCATATTTGCATGTTATAAATTCATGGTTCAATAGATATGAGTTACATGTATTCAAGTGTATACTTTACAACGTATGTGTATTCATTGTGACTTGCATGTGTTCCAATGTATACTTTGTGACTTACATGTTTTCATCTGTATACCTTGTATTCATGCATATACTTTGTATTAAGTTGTGTATACCATGTATTTGTGTGTATAATTCAAGGCATATGTGTTTGTGATTACTTGTACTTCCCTTATTCACATGTACATGCTTGACTTATTCACATGTATACTTATTAATTGGTTAGCCATAACATTGATCATTGTTGTCCTTCATGGTTTGTCTTGAATAAATTAATTGATTGATGGTAAACAACTTTATCTAAAAGCAAAAAACACATTTTCAATTGGTATTCTATGAAATGATTGATAAAAAGATTCCAATATATTTAATCCTTTGATTGGAACAACTCAATTAAGCAAAGGATATGTATGGTAATTTCCTTTTTGATTATCAATGCATGGAAGTTTCAAAAATTTTCCTTGATATTACAAAAAGATATATGTTTATACACTTCAATTGTGCACTCACCCTTTGGTTCTTTGAAAGAAAAATCTTCCTATGCCATTGTTACACTTCACAGGTAAACCAGATTTTGTATTGTGGAGCTATATTAAGCTACCACTCTCAAGACCAATGTAACAATGATACAAAATAATGTTTGAGACTGCAAGAAGACATCAAAATGGCTAGTGTACTAAACAAATTCTTATGATTTATGAAGAATGTTGATAACTCTACTCAGTTGGGTTCTTTTTTCAAAGTCATACAAATTGAACCCTAGCATAAATAGACTATGTATATAAAGCTACCACAATTCAAGTTTCAACGATGAATATTTATGATGCATGTTTTAAATTACAATCAAGTTTATGGTGGTTTTGTTGTTTATATGATGTTATGTGATATTATAATCCTAATGCATGCTTCTAGGCTACATATATATTTATATTTTGTTTTTACATTATTTTTGTACCAACGAACCCAAAATGAACCGAACCCCCCTCCAAAAAAATTTGGCCTAACTGGCAAACCAAACCCCCAAACTCGAACCCGAATCTCAAAACCCATTCCAACACTCGTCATTTTTCCTACACAAACTTAATTGACCACCAAATTATGTTGCCTCTTCACTTTACCCACTTTTACTCTGTCAAACATCTCTTTTTCATTCAAAACCCCTATTTTCCCAACTAGGGCATCATGCCATAACATACTTTTGACCTCCCCTATCCTTCCAGACCTTTTGAACACATCAAACTCCACAACCTCACCCTATTTCCAACCTATTCTAACTTATTTTCAAGTAATTATTTTTTTCACCTCTTCTAGGCTTGCTTTTAAGGGGCCTCAATTTTGAATTTTGAATAGGGGAAACATTAGTAATCTCTTCCAATTCCTTTAACAATTCTATTTTCTTATTCATACTCCCTATGCTACTTATATCAGGTCCATATCAACGAGACACAGGTTGAACAATAGATGGAATGGCCCATTTCAACATATTATATTTGAACCCTTAAGGGATCGATTCAGTTGAACGTAGCTTAGAGCGATTCCATGTGTTTGGGTGTGAAAGAGGACCATTACTAGCATAAACATACCTATTCAGATGCATTGGAACAGTTTGTTTGGTCACACAAGTTGCAGAACAAAAGTTGCACCACTTTGCAACTTTCCACCGCTTCCATTTGACACTTTTTCCATCAACTGAAAACTGGACACTACAGGAAAACCACTCCAAGATAAAAAAACCAAGAGAGGTTATTGTAGAGGGACCAAAATGATCCCATAGGATCAGATGAGAATTTTCTAAGCATCATGATATTCGAGTAACAACATGCTGAAGTTTGTAGCTATTTTGCACTTTGGACCCTTAAGGGATCGATCCGGTTGAACGTAGCTCAGAGCGATTCCGTGTGTTTGGGTGTGAAATAGGACCACACCTAGCATAAAAATACCTATTGGGATGCATTGGAACAATTTTTTTGGTCACACGAGTTGTAGAACGAAATTTGCACCACTTTGCAACTTTCCATTGCTTCTATTTGACACTTTTTCCATCAATTGAAAACTGGACACCATAGGAAAACCAATCCAAGATAACAAAAACTGAGAGTGGATATTGTAGAGGGGCCTAACAAAATCCCATAGGATTAGACGAGAAATTTTTAAGCATCACGGTATCCGAGTAACAACATGCTGAAGTTTGTAGCCATTTTGCACTTTGGACCCTTAAGGGATCAATCTAGTTGAACATGGCTCAGAGCGATTCTGTGTGTTTGGGTGTGAAAAAAGGATCATTCCTAGTGTAAAAATACCTATTTAGACATGTTGGAATAGTTTGTTTGGTCACATGAGTTGCAGAATGAAAGTTGCACCACTTTGCAACTTTCCATTGCTTCCATTTGAAACTTTTTCCATCAATTGAAAACTGGACACCACAGGAAAACCACTATGAGACAACAAAAACCAAAAGAGGTTATTGTAGAGGGTCCCAACACGACCCCATAGGATTAGATGAGAAGTTTCTAAGCATCACGGTATCTGAGTAACAACATGCTGAAGTTTGTAGCCATTTTGCACTTTGGACCCTTAAGGGATTGATCCAGTTGAATGTAACTCAGAGCAATTCCGCGTGTTTGGGTGCAAAAGTGGACCATTACTAGTGTAAAAATACCTATTCAAACATGTTGGAACAATTTTTTTGGTAACACAAGTTGCAAAACGAAAGTTGCACCACTTTGCAACTTTCCACTACTTCTATTTGACACTTTTTCCATCAACTGAAAACTGGACACCACAGGAAAACCACTCTGAGATAACAAAAACTAAGAGAGGTCATTATAGAGGGGCCCAATGCAATCCCATAGGATCATATGATAAGTTTCTAAGCATCACAGTATCTGAGTAGCAATATGCTAAAGTTTGCAGCCATTTTGCACTTTGGACCCTTAAGGGATTGATCTAGTTGAACGTAGCTCAAAGCGATTCTGCCTGTTTGGGTGCGAAAGAGGACTATGCCTAGTGTAAAAATACCTATTCAGACACATTGGAATAGTCTGTTTGGTCACACGAGTTGTAGAACAAAATTTGCAACACTTTGCAACTTTCCACTACTTGCATTTGACACTTTTTCCATCATCTAAAAACTAGAAACCATGAAAAAACCACTCCGAGATAATAAAAAACTGAGAGGTTATTGTAGATGGCTCCAACACAATCCCATAGGTTCAAATAGATATTTTGTAAGTGTCATGGTATCCGAGTTGTACCCTGTCAAAGATTGCTACCCTTTTACACTTTGGGATTTGATGTTTCATTGAACTATAAAGTTATGTACAAGGTGATTGTGCTCCGTTTTACATGGAATTTGGTGGGCAACAGACTTAACTCTGTTTTAGTTTTGGTTTGGTTGGATTTCAAGTGATTTTGTGCATTTTAGAAGCCAATTACTAAGGGTCAGTTTGTATACCCTGTTTTAAGGGTTTTGAGTCCATTAAAATGTCATATTAAGTCTTTCACCCACTGTATGCTTCTATAACTCGATGGAAAGGCTTAGTTATGGTTATAAAATATGTGTGCATAGTTTTTTGCACAAGGGAGGCAAATATAGGGTTTTTAGGTGATACCCTAGATGTCAAATGGTGCATTTTTTAGTGGAAAATGGTGGTTTACTGCTAGGGTTTGAAGAAATATTTGGGGGCAGCAATATCTCTTGAACTTTTAAGCTTGTGTAGAACTTTTTGAATGTTTTTTAGGCTTTGGTTGGCTGTGGGAAGTTTTGAGTATGGGTTTTCAACAAACCCTTGCCTAACTTATAGTCTCCAAATCTCATCAAATGGGCTTATCTTTTAGAGAAGGTCATCCAATGGCCAACGAAACATCAATCAAGCTTTAACATAGACCCTAAGACAAATTCCCAAGAGATCATACCATGTTTCTTTGTGACATCATTAATATCCAATAGACCACCTTGCATAAAGGCTACTAAATTAGCCCTATTTACAAAGAGACGACCTTTTAAACACTAGATTTTTACTCAAAATACTGAAACAATAGTATGTTATGTGTCAAAACCTCCAATTCCATGATTTTTTTCCAAGTCCAAGACCTCTACACCCCTAATACACCAAACCCTCTATTTCAAGCAAAATACTCGGGGTTTTAATGAAAACCCTATCTCCCGCACCTTCCATACCCAAAAAAAGCACCAAACACACTTACCAGACCCTGCACATGGTGAATAATACATTACATGGACAATACTTCCCACATTTTTTCAAAACACCACTTGAAACCCTCATTTTCATCATGAAAATACCTTGCTGTAGCCCTAAAATATCATCCCAAACACCCAACCTTGACTCCACAACATTATAATCAGGTTAGGCATGTATTTTACAAGTTAGAGGACCCATTCCACAAGTTATAATAGGCACAAAAAGTGGAATGGGTCGAATTACATCATGAAACCCTTCAATCCAAGAACACTATGAAAGTAGGTAGCAGCAGTAAAAACAAGATAACCTTCTTGCCCCTCCTAGAGTTTGGACCACATCCATTACCTCCACATAAAACTCGACATCCTTGGTCTCCTTGGTTCCCATGCCTTGATATGGTTATGCAAATGAAAATGAAGCAAAGTAATCATCTCCTTCTCTGCTAGTTGGAAGAATGCATGCTTAATATTTTGATACATGATATCAACTCCCTCTTTTCCTCTCATGTTTGAATATCAAAATCTAGTATGGTGGGCCTCCAGAGTTCTATTCATATTTATTCCTCTACCACCAAATTCTAGCTTGATCCACACATCTACCAGTCTAATTGGATTTGTTTTTGAAAGCTGAAGTTTCTCCCGAATCACCAATCTAGCTCTCTTTTCCTTTTTAGACTCTTTCATTGATAAAATCATCTCTTGGATTTAATCATTTGTACCACATGGTTGATGTGTTTTGAATCCTTGCATCTAAAGGAAATTTCATTTACATAAATATTGCTAGGGAATTTCAATGTTGCCACTATAGTTGGTATTAAAGTCGATACCTGCAACATGAAGAGTGATTCTCATTCCTCCTCTACATTAGAGGGTTCATATCCTTGATCTGACTCTTCCGAATTATCAGAATGAAAATCACTACCAGAGGCTTTGAAAGGAAATCCATGAAAACCAAGCTCTCTAAATGGTATATCAAACTCTAGTTCAAAATATTTTAGATGAGGCTGCACCCATAGCTCTCTTACTCGCTTGACAAATCCATGAAACTCTGTATTGATTTTATTTTTCCCGTCCCTCTCTTGTTGTTCTTCCTCAATTTCATCAAGATAATTGATGCAATTGGGGGAGGTCCTACAACACAACTAATCAAAAATTCAACAACTAACTAGGTATTAGATCATCAAGTTCTCCATTTCACTCTTTCTCAACCAAATCACACTATTCCCTTGTAGCATAGGAAACCCACTAAATCGAGTACAAATTCTCAACCACACACTTCTATTTCACAACCTAACTCAATTCAGGGACCCATTATTGAGCTTTTTAACATATCAACACAACTCCATAAGTTTCTTTGTAACAACTCCTTCAAAACTTGAAATTTCACTCTTTTTAGGCCTCAATTAGGCCACTTTTACAAAGGCTCTATACTCTAAACTTATAAAAACCTTACCAAATCTTGGGGCAGCAATTCTAAGGTGTCAAAAATTCAAAATCCACAATCAGATCTCAGTTATACTACCGTACAATGGATAAACTACAAAACCCTCTATTGTAGCCTAAACCCTAGGGGTTTGTTGAAAATGATACTTCCAAAGCTAACCACAACCTAAAAATTACTCTAAAAAGTTTTTGATACCCTTCACAAGCTCAAACAATTATAAAATAACGCTTCCCTACATAAAAACACAATTTAACTCTTCAAAACCACCATTTTTCTTAAAGAAAACTCACTTTTACACACATGGGTTTCACACCCATCTCACTTTCAGACCTCCCCAACACTAACACATAATTACCACACCTTAATAATGTTAGTTAAGACCCATTCCTCAAGTTACAAAGGCTAAAGAAAGAGGAATGGGTCAAAAAGTCATTTTTATTGACTCAAAACCTTCAAATGTACAAGTTCAGGCTGGTTTTAGTAAATTGATGATAAAATTCACAAAATGTTATGGAAAACCTTCTAAATGGATTAAAAAGAAATTTAACTCCATCTAATATAAAAATATCAAAAAATATAGATCAAATAATTGAAATACAGATTGTACAATCTGCTACTATAGCTGAAAATATAGAAAATTCTGGAAAATTTTGAGTTTTTATTGTTTTTGCTTCTTCAAATCACAAAATTCAACCTTCAATTCGAGTTATCCATGTTTTTAAACTCTTTCCCGCCAATTAAAAACTAATTCACCTTCCTAATTGTCCTTTGAACTGGTTTGACTCTTCACATTCCCTCCATAATGCAAATTTTGTAATTTTACAACATTTGAGTTTGCAAATTTTGCACAATTTTGCAATTTTTAAACATTTTGCACTTTTTGAAAAACCCAACCTCCTAGACACATAATACAGCTCAAGTATGAAAAAATAAATAATAGAATGGTCTCATAGAACTTATTTTAATACAAAACTCAAAATCCTATATTCTACTCCTGATTTGCCTTGATGAACAAAACCTACTGAATGGTGCTCCTGCACCAATCATACATTGACCTTCTTTCCCCTCCTAAAATTTGGACCACATCCATTACCTCCACATAAAACTGGACATCCTTGGTCTTCTTGGTTTCCATGCCTTGATATTCTTATGCAAGTGAAAATGAAGCAAAGTAATCATCTCCTTCTCTAGTATTGGTAATGTTTTGATACATGATATCAGCTCTCTCATCTACTCTCATGGTTGAATACCAAAATCTAGTATGGTGGGCCTCTAGAGTTCCAATCATCTTTCTTCCTCTTCCACCAAATGCTTGCCTAATCCACACGTCTACCAGCCTAATTGACTTTGTTTTTGAAAGCTGAAGTTTCTCCTGAGTCACTAGTGTAGCTCTCTCTGCCTTTTCAGAATCTTTCATTGCTACAGATCGTCTTTGGTATTTAATAATTTTTACCACATGATTGATGTGATTTTAATCCTTGCATCTAAAGGAAATTTCCTCAACATAAATACTACTATGGAATTTCAATGTTTCCATTGTAGTTGGTATTAAAGCTGGTACATGCAACATTGAAAATTATCCTTATATAAGAATTCCCTCCATCTTATTGGCTTGTAACACTCTTGATGGTGGCTACATGAAATATGATTCTAATTCCTCTTCTACATTAGAGGGAACTCATATATCCTTGTTCTGACTCTTCTAAATTATCAAAATCAGAATCACTAGCTTCCATATTCAAAAATTCCCAACCACCATCTTCAATAAATTGGCCACCAGTTCAAGTTCATTATGCTTTCATAATACTTTATATCCATTGAGTTCAAGCATTCCTTCATGCCATCAAGTGAATATTGAGGAATGGCATCAATGTGGAGTACATCCCACTTGAAGTCTTAAAAAATAATAGCCATATCAAATGCCTTTTTCCCAAGTCATACTCTCTCAAGGTTAACAATCTCAATCTTTAACTAATAGTGATTACTAAGAAAGGTAATTCCACCAACTCTATCAAACAATTTACCGTAGGAACAATAAAAGTGGAGGATTTGAAAGGAACTCCATGAAAACAAAGCTCTCTAAATGGTATATCAAACTCTTAGACCTCATTCTTGCTCATTTACAACCAAATTCAAAGATTTGCTTTTGTTGGTGTAAATAAGTATTTTACTTATTATACTTTACTTAAGCTTACTTAGGGAATGCATATCATTATAGGTTGCACTTGTGACACCTAGTTATTTGTATCTTGAATCTAGGTTTGTGCATATATTGAGAGATGTGAGTTGGACACTTAGGGAAGTGTGTGTAGGAGAAATTCCACTCTTTGTGGTATGATCTAGTTATCACCTTTTTATCTCCACTTTTCGTGGCATGATAATTCCACTTTAGGTGGGTGATCCACCTTTCATGGAATTATCTATTATTTATTTCTACCTACCCTACACATGATTGGGACACTTGTCTCATTCATGGCCCTTCATTGTGTCCTAGCTTTCCCTTATAAGAAATCCTTGTACATACTTGCAATTGTCTATGTTCATGTCTATCTTCATACATATTGAGAATACAATCATCATATTATCTCATCTTGTCTCTCTCTTTTGTGCTATGTTTAGTCTCTTGATCCTATTGTTAATTTTCATAAATTCTTACAGGTTTCAAAAGGCTACAAATTCAAATATTGACATTTTTGTAGCAAGAATGCATTTTTTTACACATTTGACCACCAAGACTCAAAAAGTCACCCTAATACACCTTAAATGGTCTTGATTGACCTTATTTAGCATAAATAAACACAAAATACCTTAATCTAATCTATTGACCACCTATCAACCTTCAAAAAGTGAAATTTTGCAACTAGGAGACTAGGTGCTCCTGCACGAAAATTACATTGTGTCTGAGCCTTCAAGAGGCTTTAAATCTAGCCTTTACAAATGATTCTACATCTTTCCAATCACTCCTAACTGTTGATCTTGTAAATAACATGACTTATTACATTATAAATCAATTGACCATGTAATATGACCTTATTTAATAGACAATTTACTCAAAACACAATTTACTAACTTAAAATAATTCCATGAACCAAATTTGTTCAATAACCTTGGTGCCCCTACACCAAATTTCAATATTTCAATAAATGTCTTTACAAGTACAAATCTCATTACAATGCCTCAGGTACTTTGTTCTCATAGATATTTTACATGTCACTCATACATTTGAGATTTTCTTATAATTTCTACATCATAGGTTCTCATTTAGAGGTTAACTTCAAATGAGTAACTTGAGATTCCCTCGCAAAGCTTCACATGCTCTTTTATAATGGCTTCAAATCAGAATTGAGATTTTTCAAGATCATCAAAATAAGGATGTTGAATTGCTTTTTTGGCTAAGATTCTCTTCAATGGCTCAAAAATCAAATTTTTTTGCAAGGAGAGACCAATCAATTTTTACTAGTTTAGTTACAAATGTACGCAAAGTAAAAGAATAAAAAGAAATAGCTCATACAAAATACAAATGAAATGAAAATAGATGGAATGAACTTACAAATAGGCATGGAAGTCTCTCAACTTAGTCACTCATGGTCATACATCTTCACTGCGAGTTCCAAGATACCTATTGCACACAACACCTCTCATGAATCTAGAATATCTTGAAATTAGAGATGCTCCTATAATGTCTACATCATAGGTGTTCATGATGAGGTTAAATTCAAATGAATAACTTGACATTCCCTCACCAAGATTCACACACACTTTTGTAATGGCTGAAAATCATAATTGAGATTTTTCAAGATCATCAAAATACGGATGTTGCATTGCTTTTATGCTTGAGATTCTCTTGGATGGCTTATAAATCTACATTTTCTGCAAGGGGGCACCAATCAATGTTTACCGGGTTACTTATAGATACACAAAGTAAAATAAGATGATAGCATTGGCATCAAAAAAACTAACGTGGATACAAGTATAAATTAATAAGAACCATTGTGCATATACTTACAAACTAATCCAATGAGCCATCCAGATCTGCTCTACTCTTTATTGTGTCAAGTATTGCCTCATGGTCAGACTCACAGACCTTCCACAAGGTCTTTTTCAAAGGTCTACCCCCATATTTTCTCAAATGAACATTGGATGCCACAACAAGGTTTGAGTAATGAAGAATCTTACGATGCATGTCAAAGCTCTCAAATAGCCAATGTTTAACACTCTTATGTGGGTACCTTCTAAGCCACATTCCAGTAACAACAACTAAGCCTGTAGGGTATTCGATGTTTTCTCCATCTATAACTGAGGCTTCCAATTTATTTTTGGCCTCAGCACAATGACACAAGTAATAGTCCATTTCCTCTTCATTTTCTTCATCTGCAATAACTAGATAAACATGCCCTGTATTGATATGTGTAGAAAATCACCTGAAATTAGTCAACATTATGAATACAATACAAAGTAAGATAACAATATGAAATTTCAAAAACTAAGTAAGTAGATATATTACCTGGTAGAACTAGATTTGATACATGGTCAAATTCGACTGATGATTCCATCTGTGTTAGTTCTAATGCCACCGGAGGGTGATACATGTGAAGTGGGCTAAGATAACTTGTCAACCATTTGTCAATCCACTCCCTTGACTCACAATCACTCCAAGCTTGCATTGTACATGAAGAACAAAAGTATGCCATATTATGTCTATTGATACTTCATGAACCTGCATTTGAGCTAAGGAAAGAGTGCAACTCACTCGATCCTATTAGTGTACAACAATCCTCATATGGTGCAATGTTAGTATCATCCATCAACCAAAAAAATATATGAACTAAAGACGTACCTTCATTACTTGGACCCATCAAAGCATTACACCACTCGACTATTGATTTTGCATCTCTCAACTATTCACTATCTTTATACTTTAACTCTTCTCGTGCTAATGCACTTTTCACACATGCTCCTGCACCATCATGCTCCCCCTTTCCATGTTCGGCCTCACAAAAGTTCCACATATGTTGAACATGTGTAGTGATATTCATCCTGCACAACTAGTAGAACATACACACATTCTTGAACTGTGCTGCACAGTTATCTGACCATATGCTATGCCCCTCTAATCCAAATGACTATAAAACATTTGGAAGAAACCTTGCACGAACTCTAGAGAATGTGTGTGATCATCACTAATATAAAAGTGATACTCCCTCAATACCTTCCTTTGGTCCTCTGTACTATCAGCTGCATGAATGAATGTTATATGCACAAATATCAAAACTTGTGTGGAGTTGTAATAATGTGACTGTACCTCACACTGTGGCTGTAGAGTGTAGTTCTCTGCAAATTCAACTGTTGATACTATGCTGCCAAGTGGAAAGGTGTCCTTGCATAGCTTGAATTGTGTGTCCAGCTATCAGGCTCTATGGGTATGCCTTGCATACTCATACACTAGATTGTCACGAAACATGGACATAAACTGATACACTGGAATCTTCTTAATAACCAAATCACACCTTTTTGCTTGAAACCCATCTTTTGTAGCATATGCCACTATTTTATACCTCCCAAAATCTACTAGTTTATGTCCCACCTCATATGTGCTTTCCATATGTTGACATACTGGCATTCATTGCAAGCCACCACAACACTCACATGAACCATCCAAGCATGTTGTCCAATAGAATATTTGGCCATCCTCTATTTGACATAAATTTTTTGATAAGAACTCTCTTGAATATTTTGGTGCAGCTTTTATGCCACAATCCTGCAAAACATCGTTAGTATGCAAATCTAAAGATATAGAACAATAAACATCATAATGGTTAGAAAATTCAATATGTAGTATACAACAACAAGTAGTGTTTGTGTGATTTATCTTGACATAAAAAGGTTTACATTTAAAAAAATCTTTGAGAAATACTAATTTGAGGATAAGCATTTTGAAATTTATGAAAAAATTGGGTTTGAGTCATATTAAAAAAATGCTTTGGATGTGGCTCATGGTTCCGACTACTGATTCTCCTTATGAAATCCCTTTGATTCAGAGATGGCCTTGTATTATTCTTCTAATAATCTTCAATTAGTGTTCTCAATGCTTCAACAACTTTTTTATCTTTATGTGGCAATCTTCTCGAGAATGCCCATAATCCATTTGAATCAGTGCCCTTAGTTCTTTGCCGCCTTTGAATGACTTTTGATAAAGTTTTTCTACTAATTCTCATTTGTTCACTTGTATTTTTAATAAGATGAGATCTCTTGGTTTGATAGCTTACCAAAGTCGATGTAATGACACGTCAGGTGACATTACTATCCTTTGAGCATAAGGTCCTACCCACACTCTCATAAGCATCCATTAGATTCTTCACAATAGTGTTTTCACTTGATGTATTCGATGTTCTCAACCCAAGAGTCTTCATAATGTTTCTGTACTTTAAAGCCGACATCATTTGAACAAATAGTTGACATCTTGTGGTCTCATTTAGCCTTTCAAAGAATATTTTCCAAATCATATCAGCATATCTTCTACAAGTGCGTTCTGGAATCTTACCTTCCATGTGCTGCAAAATATCCTCATCAATATTAATCAAAAACTTTGGATTTCTACGCAAAATTATAGGTGGTTTTCTCTTAGGTACATACATCTCAACATTAGCAATTTCATCAATATTTAATTGAGGTGGGCTATATTGCATACCTTCAATCAAGGGTGGAATAGAATACATACCTTGAGGTTCACATGGGGCTGATGGTATACCTTGTTCGTCAAATCTGAGTGATGATGTACTCTCAACTTTAGATGTGGTGGATGTTGTCTAACCATACTCACTTGTGGTAGATGGTGTCCCTCCATATTCGATTGTGCTTAATGGTGTACCTTTATATTCACTTGTGGTAGAGGGTGTGTCTCCAACTACGGTATTTGCATCTCCCCTAGCACGACTCTTTCACATCCGTACCCTTTGTGCTTCCAATTTCTTTTCTCTTTTTGATGGTTGAGGTTCCTCTTCAACTGGCTTGTTTTCATCAATCGTTCCCAGTTTCTTCTTTTCACAATATTCCCTCATCCATTTTTTCTCTTTATCTCTAAAGGATTGGAGCTGATCATTTGTTAGTTTTTTTCCTTTTAACAGTTTGTTTCTTTGACATGATGAATAATTTTACCTATGAAAAAAGTGCTAAGGAAAGTCAAATTAACTAATAGTGAAGGGTTGTAAAAGTCTATTAAAGAGGGAGACCAACGGTCACCTCTTTCAAATGTTAGTTTTCAAAGTTGAAGTGGTTTATTTTAAGAGGGAAACATTATAAAAAGCCATGATGAACTTGAATGGAGGATGATCCTTGGATTGGGCGTCAAACCAAATGAGGAAATGTTGAGTTTTCCTCAACAAAATTGAGATTTTGGTGACTGAAATTGAGTTTATGAGTTGGGCAGCATTATTTTATGTTAGATTGAGCATGAGTAGGGTATTTTAGGCTTGTTTCAATAGTTGTCAAGTTTTGGAGTGTTTGGCAAGTGCTTCTTTCAATAAAACATAGGGTTTCTAAGCCTAGGGAGAGGATTTTATGGTTTGGGTGGTAAATGATTGAATCTATACAATCTAATGCTATAATTTGAAGTTTTGATAGATATAAAGTGCTTCCCCAAGGTTTCAAGAGATTTGGACAAGTTTTGAAGGTGGTCCCTTTGTAAAAGTGGGCTAATTTGGGCCCTTAAAAGAGTAGAAAACCTGATAATGTGTGCTACAAAACAAGCATTAGTGATTTTTGGATATGTTGAAAGGCTCTGTAATGGGTAAAATAAAGGTGTCTAAATGGTCCTAGGTCTGTAGAACAACAAATTTTCATAATGAAGCTTATTAAGCAAACCATTGCTAATACTAGTACTTTTAGGCTTAATGAAGGTTTGGTGGTTCAAGGGTGGTTATGGGCATTGAAGGAAGTTGGGGCTCCTGATTTGAAAATGTATAAAAAAATCATACAAGATTGAATAAAGGGTTCAATGAATTGCTTTTGAGGATTTGGTGCTCTACTCAACACCTAAACTGTGGAGTTTCAAGTATTTTTTCTATGTTTTCAATTTATTTTTTCTGTGTACGGCCCAGTATAGGCCTCCCATGATTAGAAATTCATAAATCACTATGATGGAAAGTCTTAACTTGGAATTCAATCTATTTTGAGCTCCTTTGGTTTTTTTGGTGAAAGAAAAACTCCATTCTCCCTGATCAGCCTGTACAGACCAACAGGGTATGAGTTTTACTTTAATTTAAAGATGGAGCCTTTCCTTCTACTATGGTGACCAGTGATTCAGAGGAAAGGCCTATAATATGTTGTTTTAAAGTTTTCATGTTTCTTTTAATAGTGGTAAGATGTCTATAGGGCTGGTGATGTTATCATAGGTTGAGAATGTGAGTTTTTGGCATGAAAAGGAGGAACCAAAGTGGTGTTTTTGAGATCTAATGAGGCTAAAGGCCTAGTGAAGGTTTATTTTGTTTTTGCAGACCCTGAAAAACTTGTTTGATGCTTTGGTGAGGCTTGGAAGGCCTTGGAGTTGTGAAATATAGAAAACCCTAGATATTTATGAGCAAATTGAGGGTTTTTGTATTGGAAACCTATTTGAGCATGCAAGGTCCTAAAACCTAGAAAATATTTTGTTTTGAGACCTAAGTAAAGACTGTTTTTGGATTTGGGGGTCTGCTAAGAAGTGAGAAGGTTGTGTGGGAAATTATACCCGATTGAGTGACTTTGATATGCTACAACCTGAACAATGTGAATTTGTTAAAAGAAGAGGTCCTGATAAAATTGTAAATTGTAAATTTGTTTGTAGATTGGAGTTGTGTGTTTGTGTGTTGTAGGCCTCCCCCTACTACATTAGGAGTATATTCCAATTTTTTAGAGACATGTATGGAAAATTTTGTAGCATAGACAAGGCAATCAACTAGTTTGTATAAATAACTGTTTGAAAAAATACCTCAATGAAAGATTTGGAAGCATACATAAAGAAATTCAATTGTTAAATTTAACAAAATTCCGCAAAGAGATGTGGTTTAAAAATGTAATAGGAAAGTGTATAGAATTGTGTAATTTAAAATGTTCATTGACAACCTAAGGTTGTAACATGACAAACAAACAATTTGATCAACATGGAATAAGAAAAACAACAAAAATGAAAGCAAGCCATAATAGAATGAAAGAAAATGTACAAAGACTTCACATACCTAAAAAACCAAAGTTTCTAATGGAGGATTTCTACCCAATTATGTAGCCTTTTCTTCTTCTTTCCTCAAACTCCTCAAAAATTTTACTTTTTCAAAAGCTTGTTCCCCTCCAAACTTCAATTGTATATTAGTTATGACTGTAATTCAAACCTGAATTGATATTATATTCCTTTCAACATGAAAACTCTACTATTTCATGCAAAGGTGATGGAAAGATCATGAAAAAGGTGGTGGAATCTAAAAATCATGCATGCACACTTCACTCACTCACCAAAAAGCTACTTTTTGTCAGAGCACACACAAAACTAGGAGAATATACAGAATGTGGGTCGACATCAAGGGTATATTATATTTTTTTACAATTTTTAGTGCAAGACAAAATGTGCTCATGTTATAATGCGAGTGCATGATTTCTAGCTAAAACGGCCATGTCTCTACTTATTCATAATACACTCGTGTTATAATAAATTTGGTTTTTTAAAGATCTATTGGGTAGATTTATAGGGTAGAGGGGAGAGAGATGGAAGGAGTGAGTGAGTGAGAGAGAGACCTGAACCCACTCTCTTCGACTCTCTCCCACACTCTCCCACTCTCTCCCACACTCTCCCACCTTCTCTCCAACACTCTCCAACCCACTCCAACCCTCTGCCACCCTCTTCCACCCTATCTACCACTCACCCACTCTCTTCAACTCTCTCCCACCGTCTCCCATGCTCTTTGACTCTCTCCCACTCTCTCTCCCACTCTCCCACTCTCTTCCACCATCTCCCACCCTCTCTCCCACTCTCCCAC